>OX393557.1:40650945-40973445 GCA_947650365.1 Chamaelirium japonicum | reverse complement strand
TCCGCACTCCTCTCTCATCGAGTCCTATCCCGTTCCTCCCCAAATCCCGCACAGCAACCCCCCCACGAGATCTCTCTCTTTCTTTCTCTGATTCTCTCTCTCTCTCTCTCTCTCTCTCTCTCTCTCTCTCTCTCTCTCTCTCTCTCTCTCTCTCCTTTTACAACCCTCAGATCCCTGCTCCTACCCCCTCCGGCAGGCCTGAGGCTCCCTCGACGACCTCATCAGGCACCTTCGTGCTGCCTTCAAGGAGTTTGACAGCCAACCCCCTCCCCGATTCTCTCTTTCTCACGCTGCAGATCTCTCTCTCTCTCTCCTTCTATAGCCCCCGGGCCCCCTGCCCTCGAAGCCCTCATCGGCCGCCTCCACGCCGCGTTTGAGGCTCTTCGTGTCGTTCGTCGGCCACAGCTCGCACCAGCGTTGAGGAGGACAGCAGCAACATGAGAGGGTGGGGGGTGGGGGGGGAGCACATGATCACAGGCCCTAGGTACCTCTCTTTCTATCTCTTTCTCTCTCTTGGTCGGTTCCCTTTGTGAATCGTACTCCAACCCCCTCTCTCTAGCTCTCTCTCTCTCTCTCTCTCTCTCTCTCTCTCTCTCTCTCTCTCTCTCTCTCTCTCTTTGAACATCAGTTTTTTTGTTTTTTTTTGCAGGGCCAACTGATAGAGAGGGATAACCGCCAGCAACCTTCGGCTGACGATCGAAGGTCTGATCGAGAACCCCTGCCGGCAAGTGCTTCCAACCGGTAAATCGCACTAAGCCTCAGCAGGCAGGCACTGTCATGGTTGCGGCTGCCTCCCACCTCACCCTCCCTCTTTCCCTCTGCCGCCCCCCTCCTCGGTTTTCTTCTCCGGCCAAATCGGCGATGGCAGCGACCCTGCAAGCGGCGGTGTTCCTGCCGGCTCTCTTCAATCCTGTGAATTCCGAGAGTTTTTTGCTACGGATCACTGGTAAGATTTTTATTTGAATTGGCATAGATCTTCAAGATCCTCATCAATTGGAGCTGATTTGCATTTGAATCAATTGGAGTTGACTTGCATTTGAATCAATTGGAGCTGATTCTATTTTCTGTTTCGATTCATTTTTTTTCTAGACCTAATTTCTCAGCAGAGGCTGGATCTAAGGCTTCTTTCTTTCAAATTTTCTTCTAGGGCATAAGGGCAGCGTTTTGTTTGTCAGATCTAATGGAAGGTTCATGACACTCCTCTCTCTCTCTCTCTCTCTCTCTCTCTCTCTCTCTCTCTCTCTCTCTCTCTCTCATCCAATTTAATTCAATCTCTCCCATTTTTCATGTTCTATTCAATTCAATTGATGTTCTGATTTGAGTAACGGAAAATCAAATTTGGATTTTTGATGAATTACATTAGCTGGTCGTTGATTGGGTCCCTTCCATTATAGAAATCTTGAAGTGGGCTTCGAGGATGGAGTCCTCATAGAAATCTTGAAGTGGGTTTCTGCAATGATAGATCAGATTTTGAGTTGTTCTCAGGTTGATGATATATTAGATTTCTGTTCTTTTTTCCTATTTCTTTTTTTTTCACAAACTTTTGTGGTGAACAATCAGGTTTCTCAATTATTTTTTTAGGTCCTAATGAAAATCCTTTTTTTTCACAATCATGGATGCCCTCGATTCCTACATAATATGTTTTTTTTTTTCGAAATAATGAAAATCCATGACTCATCAGTTTTCACAAAGGAAGGACCCCTCTCAGGGCTTCAACTGGAGTCTGGAGAGTATCTTTCTTCATCATAGGTAGTGACTACCATGTTTGTTTTCAGCACAATCCACCAACTTTGATTGCTCTAATCCTAAATTGGTCGTCTGAGTTGATTATGTTTTTCAATTTTTTGAACCTGTGCAGCGATCAAGTTCTCCAATAAGCTGAGCTACCTTGGGCAATTTGTTTATTCGAGTTGTGAAGCCCCTACGGTCAAGACCCCTTGATGGGCAATGTGAATGAAGGCAAAAACCTCTTCGCATCGTTGGTTGTGCTCGCTCGGAAAATTTGTTTGTAGTGAGTAGAAATTATGGGCAATTTGTTCATTTGAGTTGCGAAGCCCCTACGATCAAGACCCCATGATGGGCAATGTGAATGAAGGCAAAGGCCTCTTCGCACCGTTGATTGTGCTCGCTCGAAACATCATCGGACTTTTTTTTGAAGCTTATATCATTGGCTTTGACGGCAGTAAGGTTAAATATCAAGCAATAAATTAACTTTAGCTATATCACTGGTTCATATCAGATCTGGATTGGGAAGTATTTAGGAATGGTTTAAAAGTGTTAAGAGAGATTGTAGGTCTCTAATTCTCTGTTGTAGTAGTGAAGTAGTGTGTTTTCTTTTGTTGATCGGTAATACATTGCTTCATTTCCAATATTGACTTTAGCTATTTTATGTTGATCGGCAATACATTGTTTCATTTTCAATCGTTCTTTTTTGTTTCACTGCTATCCACTTTTTTCCATTGAACCTTATAAATTTTTGAAAAATGTTTTCCTTTGAGCCTCTCTGATTTCCCGTCAATTAGGTCTAGAAACTATTGGCATCCCTTATGTTGTCTCCATTGATGTTGGATGCATAGAGAGGCTGAATCCCTTTCTTTTTGTTGTGTGTGTGTTGTAGTGTATCAGTTTTTGGGTTTTCCTGTTTTTCATTTATTTCTCTGATTTCTTTTTCTTTCTTTTTTTTTTTTTTTGTTGTATGTTTGTTGCTCGGGCCGTGCTTGAGAATTGGTCGAAATCTGATCTTTCATGGTCATGCTCGGGAGTTGGATCAAAATTTCAAAAAATTAGAAATTCAATTCAAAATGGTTGGGTATTGGATCAAATTTTAAAATTGTCAGTTCGTTTAAAAATTTGATGCTTATTAGATTTCAAAATGCCAATTCGTTCAAAAATTTGATGCTTACCGGTTTTAAAATTTTGATGCCTATCGGAATGCCAAATTCAAATGATTATCGGATTTGAAAATTTGATGCTTATCAGATTTGAAGGTTTTGATGATTATCGTTATCAGAATGCCAATTTTCAAGATGCTTATCGGAATGCCAATTTTCAAAATGTTTATCGAAATGCATCAGATTTTTTAGGATGATAAGCATCAGATTGTACTTCTTATTTAGCATCAAATTGTACTCCTTATTTAGCATCAAATCTGATGCATCAGATAAGCATCTTTTTGAAATCTGATTTTTCATGGCCGTGACTATTGACAATTTTTTTTCTTCTGGATTTCAAAATCTGATATTTCATAGCCGTGCCTATTGGCATTTGTTTCAGCAACCCCAATGAACTCAACTCCAGAGAAGGGACTAATTCCTAATCAGACCTTGGATAGGTCGATGACTCCTCATCGAACCCCAGCTTCCGATGAGTTGGGGATTTCTACCACTGCCCTGTGTTTGCAAAGAGTTGGGGTTTCTTTCTTGATTCATTTCTCACTTTGCTAATGAGCTTTGCATGTAGGCAGATTTAATTTTTATTTTTATTTTTACTTGAATTGTAGTCGTAAAAAATTGAATTTTTAGTTCAACAAAGGTGTAAAGTTATTTTTTAGTTGTGATCTATAGGGCAAAAATCGAAATCTATACTTGGTTGTCAGCACTGCTCTATAATTTTTGGTGTTGTTTACTAATCTTATAAAGTGTAATTGCATAGGTTTTTTTTCCTATCAAGAGATACGCACATTTCCTCAAAATCCCAATGTTTAATGTTTTACCGTCAATTTGATGAGTTGTGGTTTGTAAACTTAGCTCTTTAGATGTTCTTTATATCAGTTTTCATTTGGAAGCATGTCAAGCCCGATTGAGATGGAGTTTGTGAACTTATTTTTGTGAACTTTAATAGAAGATGTGCTTTGTGAACTTATTTTTGGTTTCAAGATGAAGTATGTATCAGGTTTTTTAGGAAGTACTCAGATCTTCATCTCGATCTATGTATGTATTCTGATTCTTATCGAGAGCTAAATGAAGGGGTCAGATCTCTTGCTTTCTTTTCCAACATATTTTTTTATCAGTTTTTTTTAAGGACTCGGATATGAATGGATAAACTTTATTTTCTTTTTTGAGGAAGGTGATACTAAAGGTGAGAAGGTGACATTCTCTCTCTCTGATCAGACCACCCGGGCATATGCATGGAACAGGTTGTTTTTTTTTCTCTTTGCATCAAAATAAAAAATCAACATAACTTGAATTTTCAGTACACACCAATACTTAAAATCCATGTTAGTAACACTATAGATATGATTCTTTGAAAATATGTGGTGAAATGATCATATGTGGAATTTCGTAATGAGAACATATACCATTGAGCATAAAAGTAATCCTTTGATATTTGGATTTGCATTGAAGGTGGCCGGATTAATAAGTTGACTTTGCATCGAAGGTGGATTAAAGTGATCCTTTGACAGAATTACTTTCTCCTTTTTTTTTGTTCATACAGGCTTTTCATTTATAGAGAATGACATCTCCTTCTGGATGAACCGAGGAGGCTTGGCATCATTTGAAGATGCATGTGGAAAAAAAATTATGATGAATTACTTGAAGTCATGAAATATTTGTAATGAAGTTAAGAAACTCTTATGGGAATACCAAATTGTCGAAGGATGCTTCAACATCCGCAAAAGAAAGAAAAGAACCGAGGAGGCTCCAACATATCTCTTTCTTCTGCCCCTATTATATAGATTTGTAGACACCTTTATTAATATGCACTTTAAAAGATATATAAAACCATTGATAAAGCATTATACATCCTAGCATCTGTTCATCATTTCCTATGCCATCAGTTTTTAATGCATTTGAAGGTTACAATCAAAATTTGTCGACACCTTTATGTTGGAATTGGATCCGCTTATCAGAGTCGCAGCGGAAGCAAAAGAAATATCCGAAGATCATACGGTGTATGTTTCATTACAAGTTCGCTATAAAACAATCTACATGCAAATCTATAATCTTAGCATATGTGCGGACACCCTAGAGGCATACTACGATCTACGGAAAACATGAATGCATCTAGTTAGGTGTTTAGATTCATCATACCTTATGGATCTATAATCCGAAGATGACGGAACGATGAAGAACCGCACTTGAATCGTAAAGGAAACTGTCGAATAGCACCTTGTCCTTTGTGAATTGAAGAATCCTCGAAATCTCGTCTCTGAGTGCAAGGAATACGAGCTGACGGAGGAATCCGTTGCGAAGACGATGGCGAGCCGCTAGATCTCCTCCTTCTCTTTCTCTCTTCTTCCTTCTCCTTCCTTCCTCTTTCTTCTCCCTTCTTCTTCCTCTCTTTTCCTTGGCCGAAACCACAAAGATGAGGAGAGGGGAAAGGGTTCAGATTTTCTAGAGGAGAGGAGCCTTATGGCCGGCCCCTCCTTCTCCCTATTCCCTTATAGGGCCGGTCTCCCATGGCTTCAAGGAAGCTATGGCCGGCCCTAGGTAGATAAGGATAGAGGGGGGAGCGGTTTTTAGGGATTTTCAGTGTCTATCGTGAAGCCTGGACGAAAACGTCCTTCACAAAAAGTGGAAAACTGAAAGAGAGACTGAGTGAGGTGCGCTACTTGGAATCGAGTTCCGTCAGTACCTATGAGCTCCTGAAATTATTCCGCTCATTCTAAGATCCATATTCAATGTGTTCTAAGTCATATTTCAGTATTTACCAAAATACCCCTACGGTCCGTAACACATGTGAATTAGGTTCTTTGGCTCCGGGCTTCCGCTCCATCGTGCTACTTCACATCCAATGTATCCAACTAGGTCGAGGAACAATTCCTATACGCAATGACAGGGTGGAACCTTTAGGGTTCGGGATCTCTAGCCCCAACCGGATCCCTGATTAACTATTCCGGTGACACACCGAAAGTTTCGTTAATCAGCCCTAATCTGATTAACCCGTGTAACCACCCAGAGTGCGACGCGAGTTGAACGCTAGTGATCCTAAACTTATGTTACTCCCTCGTAACCCTGTTCTCTACTATACTCCGATAATCCTCAGTCCCTCCTATTACTGGTGCCAAGATACGACTCGAGCGGTGGGGAGCACCGTCAGATCCCGATCGATCATCCGACTAGGGTTTGATGACTTGTCATCTATAACACCACACACCTTCCGGTGCTATGCCTAGCATCCGGAACAAGGTCAGTCACACTGACAACCACTAAGCCTGGGTTAACTGTGTGGACAGATTGACTCATCAAAACGCACCCATCCAACACTAGACGTCGGATAACCTGTAGGGATTACATGTCACTCAAATGCCAGCCGGGTAACCCAACGTACCGTGGTATTGGACTATGGAAGGTCCGCACACGTTGGCACATCAAAGCACCACACAACTGGTTGGCCCAGTGTACATGGTCCCTCAGGGTTAAGGATGGATTATCTATAGTAGTAAGACGGTTTCTGCACCAGTGTCTGAATCACTGAACTGTGCACTGTCTTGATTCCTGTTCAACACGATCATTGTGCTTGGTCAGGTGAATGGGAATCCCACGTTCCCGTGGTGGAGACTTCACCACATCCTCTACCTGCCAACAGCTTGTTCTCGGTGAAGCGACCGGCATCACCTAAGCTGTGAACTAGTTTTAGGTTTACACAGAGCTGGTCTACTGGGTCTCCCAAGCATGGATCCTCCATGCGCCTCAGTGGCCTACTGTGTTCCCTAGGGTCCTTTTATCATATGAGTATTATCATATACCAGAGTAGTATTCTAATTAAAGTAATAACCAAAGTCATCTTTATTAATGTTAATACAGAAAATCCACGTTAAGGACACACGAGCCACAACAATCTCCCACTTGGCCTAGCGGGGAACAACAGTCTTAACTCCCATGGCTTCCCCGTGCTTCTCAAAAGCCTTGGTCGGTAACGCCTTTGTGAAAGAGTCCGTCATATTATCAGTAGACGCCACCTGAGTCACTGCAACCTCCCCTCGCTTCTGCAAGTCCCGGATAATGTAGTATTTCCGCTCGATATGCTTGCTCTTCTGGTGATATCTTGGCTCCTTGGATTGTGCTACCGCTCCACTATTGTCACAGTAAAGGACAATAGGATCTTGAGCTCCCGGTACGCATCCTAAGTCCATGAGGAACTTCTTGAGCCACACCGCCTCCTTAGCTGCTTCGCACGCCGCAACGTACTCAGCCTCTGTCGTCGAATCCGCGATGCATCCCTGCTTTACGCTCCTCCAACTGACGGCTTCTCCTCCTAATAAAAACACAAACTCTGACGTCGATCTTCTAGATTCCGGATCTGACGCAAAGTCAGAATCCGTGTATCCAATCGGCATCAGTTCCTGTGAAGAGTAAACTAGCTCATAATCTCTCGTCCTACGGAGATTCTTGAGTATACTTTTCACAGTAGTTCAGTGCCCTGGACCCAGATTTGACTGATACCCGCCCATCATGCCTACTGTATAATATATATCTAGTCTCGTGCACTGCATAGCATACATCAGACTCCCTACAGCCGAAGCATAAGGTATCTTCTGTATCTCTGCCCTCTCCTCAGGAGTCTTAGGACCCTGATCCTTGGACAACTTCATTCCATGTCTGAATAGAACCAGTTCCTTCTTGGAGTTGTGCATACTGAATCTGACCAAGATAGTATCTATATAGGCTGACTGTGACAACGAGAGAGTCTTGTTCTGGTGATCTCGAGTTACCTTGATCCTCAGAACATAACTCGCTTCACCCAGGTCTTTCATGTCAAATTGAGAGGATAACCACACCTTCACTGTAGACAACGTTCCAACATCGTTTCCAATGAGCAGGATATCGTCTACGTAAAGCACTAGAAAAACTACTGCAGTCTTATCGCTCCTTTTATAAACACATGGTTCATCCACGTTCTGCTCAAATCCATAAGACTGGATAGACTGATCAAAATGCATGTTCCAACTTCTGGATACTTCCTTCAGTCCATAAATAGACCTTTGCAACTTGCACACCAGACATTCCTGACCTTTTGCGACAAAGCCTGGAGGCTGAGACATGTAGATGTCTTCTTCCAAATCCTCGTTGAGGAATGCGGTCTTGACGTCCATTTGCCAGATCTCCCAATCATAATGGGCTGCAATGAACAAGAGAATCCGGATAGACTTAAGCATAGCCACTAGTGAAAAGGTTTCGTCATAATCGATCCCTTCTCGCTAGGTATAACCCTTAGCGACTAATCTAGCTTTATAAGTCTCAATGGTACCATCCGGACCTCTTTTTCTTTTGTACACTCACTTACACCCAACAGGTTTAATATTGTGAGGTGGTGTTACAAGTGTCCAGACCGAATTTTTGGACATCGATGTCAGTTCTGCCTCCATGGCTTCCTGCCATGCTGCATGGTCAAAGGATACCATCGCCTCGTCATAGTTCAGAGGATCATCCTCCTGAAACTCTGGATCTACCATAAAGGCTTCTCCAATGTATCTATCAGGAGCACTTGTGGTCCTCCCACTGCGACGAACCTGCGGTGGTTCCATAGGAGTCGATTCTACAGTATCGTTTATCTTAGTGGTATCGGCTCCCACTACGTTTTCTGTCTGCGTACTCCCATCAGTACCAAGCAATTCTTCAAGAACTACTTTACTGGTGGGCTTATAGTCTATTAAATAATCATGCTCCAGAAATACGGCATTCGTCGAGACAACAACCTTTCTATCCTCAGGATCATAAAATAAACCACCCTTTGTCCCTTTTGGATACCCAACGAACAGACATACCTTAGTTTTTGACTCCATCTTATCTCGCTTGTTCTTCCGCACATGTGCTGGACAACCCCAAATCCTAAAGTACTGTAGGCTTGGCTTTCGCTTCAACCATAGCTCCGAAGGAGTTAGGGGTACTGACTTTGATGGAACAAAGTTCAAAGTATATGATGTCGTCTCTAGGGCATATCCCCAAAAACTAGGTGGCAATGTGGCATAACTCATCATAGTCCGAACCATGTCTAACAAAGTTCGGTTTCTCCTCTCAGATACATCGTTTTGTTGTGGTGTCCCTGGTGTAGTCAACTAGGATACGATCTCATGCTCGCGCAGGTACCCAATAAATTCATCTGATAGGTATTCTCCTCCTCGATTCGATCGAAGAGACTTGATACTTTTACCCGTCTGCTTTTCTGCTTCAGCTCTGAACTCCTTGAACTTATCAAAGGATTCAGACTTCCACCGTATTAGGTATATGTATCCAAACCTCGAGTCATCATCCGTGAAGGTGATGAAATACTCGAAGCCTCCTATGGCATGGACACTTATAGGCCCACATACATCAGTGTGTACCAACTCTAATACCTCCTTAGATCTGCTATCTTTGGCTCGGAAAGTTCTTTTAGTCATCTTGACTTCCAGGCAAGACTCACACGTCGGTAGACTTTCTGAAATATCTGGACTTAAGAGTCCTACCTTAACCAACCTGTGAATCCTGTCTGAGGCTATGTGTCCAAGCCTTAGATACCAAAGGAGTATTGGATTATCTGAGGGATTTTTCTTTTTAAATGAATTAATCATACAAGCTTCAGTTATGTTATCCTGCTTATGATTGGAGTTAATTACATAGAGATCATTCTGTATCTTTCCCTTACAAACAAAGGAACCATTCAATTTAATTGACACACCAGAAGCATCAAATAAAACTAAAAAACCTTTATTATTTAATAAGAAAACAGAAATTAAATTTCGTCTCAAGGACGGTACATAAAGTATGTCTCTAAGTAATAAACTTCTTCCATCAAGGAACTGCAAGACGATATCTCCAACTGCTTCAGCCTCTGCCACGGCCTCAGTTCCCATGCTTAGGACCATCTCCCCATCAGCCAGTTTTCTTGTCTCCTTGAACCTCTGCAAACTATTGCAAGCATGGTTAGTGGAACCAGAATCCACAATCTATGAAACTAGAGAACAACTGGATGCTACAAGGGATTCCACTATGTGGATTTGAGATATACCTGTCTCAGCCTTCTTGGGAGCCGCGCGGCAGTCGCCCTTCTACTACCCCTTCTTGTCGCATCGGAAACATTTTCCTTTGGGCTTCGCCGGACCATTCTGCTTAGGAACCTGCAACTGCACCTGGCCCATCTTCACGGGCTTCTTAGACTTTCTTTTCTGAAACTTGTCTTTGGCTTTCAGAGAAGAATTTCGCTCCACGTTCAGGGATTGGGCTCCTGTCTTCATCCCGTCCTCTGCCGTCTGGAGTACCGCTAGGAGCTCTACGTTAGACATCTCCAACCGGTTAAGGTTAAAGTTGGTAACGAAGCCCTCAAACTCTCCTGACAGAGAAACGAGGAAAATGTCGGTCTGGATCTCTGCATCCAAGATGACACCGAAGGAACCAAGCTCGTTCACATAGCCAAACAATTTCAGCATATGATCCCGAACTAAAGTCCCCTCTGCTATCTTCGTGGATACCAATTTCTTGATGGTCAGGTAACGAGTTACCTGACTACGACCCTCGAACATTTCCTTTAGGTAGAGCATCATGTCTGAAGCAAAGGCCATGTCTTCGACTTGCTTCTGAAGGACGACCTACAAGGATGCCACTATATAGCACTTACACATCTCATCAGCATCTAGCCAGTCTTTCCATTCCTTCAACTGGGCCTCAGTTGCATCTGGTCCCGGCATGGCCGATTGAGGGGTACTTAGGGTAATTGTGTATTTGTCAACCCTTAGGGCAAGCATTAGGTTACGCTTTCAGTCCTCGTAGTTTGGTCCCGTAAGTTTGTTATTATTAAGTATGGAGGCAAGGGGGTCGAGCTTGGTCATGATTTCTGTAAACAATGGTTCAAAGCAAAATTAGGGTTTACTGCAATCTATTTCATAGAATTTAGAATTAGATAATGTCTACTCCAACCGCTATGTCTTCACCACCTCAAGTGGAGACATCCAGGAATCTAAATTCCCTAGGCTGGAGCACTGAGACTATCGGCCTTGAATTGGAGACAGCATCTCGGTGAGAGCATGCAACCGCTTCTGCCAACGGGATTTTTATGACCTAGTCTTCATCAGAATTACCCATGGTAAACTGAAAGACCTCCAGTCTTCTTTTGGCCAGCTTTATGTGATCCACGTGCGCAGTAATAACGGCTTCACACAAGCTTTCGGATGCTTCCCACAAATCTAGGTGGTGTCGGCAGGGGAGTTCATAGGCTCCCGCGGTGCAGGAAAAAACCGTCACCCACTACCACAGGCATCCTCCATCTCCCGAAGGAAACCACTAGGCGAACCAGCATGGAAGAAAACACAGCTCTCACCCGGTGGAAATATCGAACTGCGTACCTCCTACCCAGACCCTTAGCCGATTGATTGTGGAGGCCAGGGGCTCCCTTTTAGAGGGAACCTCTTACACATTCCTTCTTTATGAGGTTTTATGCATATCTAGAAAGGTCACGACCTCCTAGACTTAGACCCTGGTCTATCGTGCTCCCACTAGGATTACAAACCCTCCCGCAAAGCATTAGTATCCTCGAAAAATATCATAGTCCCTATATTGAATACTCAACTTTCGCCTTTCTTGCAAGGATCATATTATATAGATTCCAAGGATCCTGATACTTCACTAGTTTGTCCATAATCCTAAGATCTGGAGCCTAGCCTAAGGTCAACATAGAAAGGACTCCCACTATAATGACGCCTCGTTCACAATTTGATGCCTGATGTCATAGTAGATCTCATCTCATTATAGGTTTCGATGCTGGCCAAATAGGGACATCCGACAACCTCTACCGGACCTCAACCTAATGGCGGCATAACCAAATCGTGATGAGTTTATACTACCATCAAACGCCATCTAGAAACGGGTATCACACAGTGAAATCCTAACCTAACTTGGTCGCTAGGACCACGTGGGGAAAGGGCATCCCAATAGGGTTATCATACTTCTTATGGAGATATTAGTTAATTATCTCTAAACAAATCTAACACTGTGTCTATCTCGGTGCACAGTACTTGGCTACCTGAACTACCACGAAGGCAGTTACCATCTTTCCTTTTAGCTAGCTACCGGATTCGCACGTGTTAGAAGCATATAGAGACACCGATGAATCCATAATCTTAGTACTAACCCTAAGCCTGATCTAGAGACAAACTCACAAGCAAGATAGATAATCATAATTATCGTCGGGGTTCTCTAAATACTAAATAAAGAGAAACAACAAAGAAAGCATCAAAACTGAATCAAGTCCAGGGTCCGACCCCTGAACCTGAATAGCACAGCCAAGATATCCTGCTATTCCGTTCTGCACGATCTCTGACGACGATCCCGATCATCGCTAACGTGCACGCTTTCGCCGGGTCTTTGCACGTCATAGTACCGCTTGCCTGAACCGTGGATGTAGCATCATCTCCTTCTTCCTGTAACCGAAAAACTAACACGCTCCGAGCAAGTGTTCGTTCGTGTACAATTTCGCTAGAAAAAAAAGAAGACAATCCTAGAAACATGGCCAGGGAACCGAGGATGGTCAACCCCCACCCTCGCCCATCTAGAGCCTTAAAATCCACAGACAAAATAATAATCAATACAAAAAATAAATCTGGGGTCCGACCCCCGGATACATGCAATCACATATTACTATTCAGCGCGGCACTTGCAAAAAGACGATACATAGCATAATCCATATGTATGATCTACGCCGAACCCCGACAAAAACATATGTCATCATATATTCACATGATATTTTCACGAATTCATGCATGAAACATACATCAAAGCGTGCTCTGATACCAATTGTTGGAATTGGATCCGCTTATCAGAGTCGCAGTGGAAGCAAAAGAAAGATCCGAAGATCATACGGTGTATGTTTTATTACAATTTCGCTATGCAAATCTATGATCTTAGCATATGTGTGGATACCCTAGAGGCATACTACGATCTACGGAACACATGAATGCATCTAGTTAGGTGTTTAGATTCATCATACCTTATGGATCTATGATCCGGAGATGACGGAACGATAAAGAACCGTACTTGAATCGCAAGGGAAACTGTCGGATAGCACCTTATCCTTTGCGAATTGAAGAATCCTCGAAATCCTGTCTCTAAGTGCAAGGATTACGAGCCGACGGAGGAATCCGTTGCGAAGACGATGGCGAGCCGCTAGATCTCCTCCTTCTCTTTCTCTCTTCTTCCTTCTCCTTCCTTCCTCTTTCATCGTGCTTGGTCAGGTGAATGGGAATCCCACGTTCCCGTGGTGGAGACTTCACCACATCCTCTACCTGCCAACAGCTTGTTCTCGGTGAAGCGACCGGCATTACCTAAGCTGTGAACTAGTTCTAGGTTTACACAGAACTGGTCCACTGGGTCTCCCAAGTATGGATCCTCCATGTGCCTCAGTGGCCTACTGTGTTCCCTAGGGTTCTTTTATCATATGAGTATTATCATATACCAGAGTAGTATTCTAATTAAAGCAATAACCAAAGTCTTCTTTATTAATGTTAATACAGAAAATCCACGCTAAGGACACACGAGCTACAACACTTTATTCATATGCCTCTTCTTTCCCTACGATAGCCCCCTATTTTGAATGAGATGCAACCACAGGGGTAGAGGTGTTGGCAGATTATGTACAGTGGTGGATATTGCCATTTTGAAATTCAAGTTGAAATTTGGTAAGGAGTGAATTTGCGATTATAATAATTTTTCTAATTTGTGTTAGTAGAATCAAATATGGGTGTTCGAATGTTCATGATTTACCAATAATTTGTTTGTTGTAATTTTAATTTAATTTAAGTCCCATAAAAAAAATGCTTGAATTGAATCAGAATTACTTCTGAACATATGAGATTTCAGTTCTTGATGTGGCACTTGATCACATCGGCCCTTTGTTTGCCGGTTGATTGTGATTCACTGGTCAGGGCTAGGTGATCGGACAATTGTGATCGGGTGCCATGTCAAGATTACAAGAATAAAGATTGCAAATAGGTTGGGAGAGAGAGAGAGAATGGGTCTAGGGGGTGTCCTTGCTTTAATTATGTGATTCGGGTGCTTTACTCTGCTCTTCGTTCCTCGAGATAATGTCATGTCTTAATCCACGAATGGGTCTAGGGGGGGGGGGGGGGGGGGGTTCAGATACTGCTCTGTTTGAAGGCCTTCCAAATTTCTTTTGGTCTTCAAATAATTTGAGCATGATGTTTATATTCATGCAAGCCCAAAAAAAAAATGTTTTTAATAACTTGAGCATGATATTCAGGTTTGCCCGTCTTTTAATGTTCATTGATATCAATAAAAACGAACCATCTTTTTCTTTGATAAGAAAAATGATCATATTTAATAACACCACATGTTGGAAGGCGGGCCTAAGGCAAGACGAAAATATTGTCACTGCTGCCAAAATAGTCACTACTGTAGAAACTTTTTGCAGCACTCTCAAAATGTTTTGCATGCCTTGAAATATTGATATCACCCTGAAAATATTGTCACCTCTTGAAATATTATTACCGCACTCGAAATTTTTTTTTTTCACCCACAAAGTATTGTCACCTTCCTCAAAATATTTTGGCCACCTTTGAAATATTGTCATCTTCCTCAAAATATTGCCCTCGCCCTCAAAATCTTTTGCGTGCCGACAGGCACGGGCATTACTAGCATATATATATATCAGAAATTTTTGAGAAACAGAACAAAAATTATTAATAATTTAATAAACAGAATAAAAGTTATATAATAAAAAAAAAAGGAATATTACGCCATATCAAATAGCGTAAAGTATTTACGCCATTTGAGATGGCGTAAAACTAAAGGGGCAAATTAAAATGTCAAAACTGTCATTTCTTTACGCCATTTCAAATGGCGTAAAGTCCTAATAAGTTTTAGGATTTAGGGTTTTAGGGTTAGGGTTTAGGTTTTAGGGTTAGGGTTTTAGGGTTTAGGTTTGGGGTTTAGGTTTTAGAGGTTTAGGATTTAGGGTTAGGGTTTAGGGGTTTAGGGGTTAGGGTTTAGGGGTTTAGGGGTTAGGGTTTAGGGTTTTATGGTTTAGGGTTTAGGTTTAGGGTTTAGGGGTTAGAGTTTAGGATGTTACATTGGCGAAGTTAAAAAATATTTTTTTTAATCTAAACCCTAAACCCCTAAACTTAAACCGTCAAACTAAAACCCTAAACCCTAAACCTAAACCCTAAAACCCTAAACCCTAAATCCTAAAATCTAAAACCCTAAAACCCTAAACCATAAACCCTAACCCTAACCCTAAAACCCAAAACCCTAACCCTAACCCTAACCCCTAAACCTCCTAAACCCTAAACCTGACCCCTAAACCCAAAACCTAAACCCTAACCCTAAACCCTAAACCCTAACCCTAAAACTGAAACCCTAAAACCTAAAACCTTAAACCCTAACCCTAAATCCTAAAACTTATTAGGACTTTACAAATGGCGTAAACTATTTATAGGGAATTTACGCCATTTGAAATGGCGTAAAGAAAGGTCAGTTTCGGTATTTTAATTTACCCCTTCAGTTTTACGCCATCTCAAATGGCGTAAACACTTTACGCCATTTGATATGTCGTATTATTCCTTTTTTCTCCATTTTCCAACTTTTGTTCTGTTTATTAAATTATTAATAATTTTTGTTTCGTTTCTCATATATATATATATATATATATATATATGTTACAGTGAAAATGAGCTACGATCATTTTGACCATCCTAGAAGTTTTGGAATTTTCTGAAAAATGGTGGGTGTGTTGTCTAGGGTAATATGATCATCCTCACCAATTTTCAAGGAATTCCAAAACTTCTAGGGTCATCAAATGGTGGAAGTAAAATTATCGGTTTCTACGGATGGTGGATAAAGCTTCTACCGTTTGATGACCTTAGAAGTTTTGGAATTCTTTTAAAATTGGTGAGAATGATCATGTTACTTTAGGCAACACCCCCACCAATTTTTATAAAATTTTAAAACTTCTAGGGTGGTCAAAATGATCGTAGCTCATTTTATCCTTCCGTAGCTCATAGCTCATTGTAACATTCCTCTCTCTCTCTCTCTCTCTCTCTCTCTCTCTCTCTCTCTCTATATATATATATATATATATATATATATATATATATATATATATATATATATATATATATATATATATATATATATATATATATATATATATATATATATATATATATATATATATAGATATATATATATATATAGAGAGAGAGAGAGAGAAGTGCTAGAATGCGGCATACGGTGCGTGCGGCACTGGATCGTTATCCTATATATATATATATATATATATATATATATATATATATATATATATATATATATATATATATATATATATATAGAGAGAGAGAGAGAGAGAGAGAGAGAGAAAGAGAGAGGGAGAGAGAGAGAGAGAGGAATGCTTAGGTGCGGTCTGCGGTCCGCAGTCGTCCGATGTACCACTCCGTGCATCCGATGCACGCGGCGGGTTCAACGAACGGCTACAGACCGCACGGACCGCAGACCGCACCTAAGCCATCTAATCCGATCACAGAGAACTCGGTGTAAACACCCCCTCCCCTGTTCCCCAATCGTCTGTGAACCACGTTTTTCCCTTTCTTTCCCCCTTTTTTCCCCCTTTCGTTCGTGACCCACCTACTCGTCAGATCGAGTACTCGTCGCCGGAGTAGGAGAAGGGGTAGTGGTCTCTGGCAGCCCTGGTATATTCCCCCTCTTTCCATTCTCTCATTCTCTCGCTCTCTCCCCTTTCTCAATCCACAGCCCCTCGAGTGGTAAATTACACTATGTAAACCCCCCACATCCCCCCCCCCATTCCCCCAATCGTCCACGTTCCCCCTTTTTCCCCTTTCGTTCGTGACCCACCTACGCGTCGCACCGGGTGCTCGTCGCCATAGTATAAGAAGGAGGCGATGGTCTCCAAAAGCCACCCAGTCCGACTGGTACACTCCCCCTCTTTCCCTTCTCTCCTATCTCTTGATCCTTTCTCAATCCCTAGCCCTCCATGTGGTGAATCGCACTCGGATCCGACAAAGCTCCCTTTCAGCCCCACTTGATCTCTCTTGATCTCTCTCAATCCCTCTGTCTCGATCCTTTGTGAATCCCGCAGTGCCCCCTCTAATTCAGATTGTTCGAGAATTTTACTAGCCTGCTCCATGCGAGTTGTATTGTCTTTTAAGTGATTTCAAAAGAAGATCCAACATAATGTTAGGTACATACTTCCTCCACTTTTACCTTTCTCTTATCATGTTCTTATTATTGTTCCACATAGCGTGTGTCATGGACTAGGATCAGGATCTTTCAGTGCTCAACCCCAAAATGTTCAGAATCATTGGGTCACTAAATTCTACTAGCACAATGAAGGATATATGATCCATATATATAGCTCCACCTAGGTTTCAAGAGAAATTTGACTAAAAGGTTTTAATAGAAGATGATGGCAATTGCAATGCAATGTCACTGAGAGAGGTTATGGTTTCATTAGAGTTTGATAGTATTTTTATGTATCAAGATCAGAGTTGATTATCTAGCTTAGATATCGAGGAAGAAATCGTTAACGAATTAAAGTTGGTTGATTTACTCAAGAAATTCTTCTTTATACTATCGAAGTCATTTAATATCTCTTAGAATAGGTTCCGCGTTGATCTTTAAGGTGAGAAGTAAGCAAACTGCCATTTAATAGCTCTTAGAATACACAACTTTATGTAGCCTATTATTTCTTGTGACTTTCTTTTCTTGTTTTATGCACATGCGTATATGAAATGGGGATTTTTCTAACATGTATTGTATTGTCTTTGTTGTAATGTTTTAGCATGTTTTACTTAAATATGTCTTGTTTATTTTGCTTTATTGTTTCTTTTGGTTTAGAGGCCCAAGTTATACTGTAAGTATAAAATAACTTAATTATTTTAATGCAATTTTTGGCAAGAAATTCAATATAACACAAGTGACATTGAGGTTGAAAGGGATATGAATGAAGCTATCAAAGACAAATCAAAAGAATTCATGGAGTCTTATGAAGACGGTGAAAAATTTATGGACTCTTATGAAGATAGTATGCCATTAGAGGAGACTAAATATGGGCCGGTAGATATAGAATGTGGAGACTACTCTCTTGGGTCCATACATGAGTTCCCTAAGCCGTTCATAGGTATGAACTTTTAATCAGAAGAGGAAGAAAGAAATTACCTCAACGAGTATACTCGAATAACTAGATTTGGTATTCGAAAGGGTAGAACTTTCAAATCAAAAATAAAAGGTTGTGTTACATCAAGAAAGTTTTTATGTTCAAAACAAGGTTTCAAAGAAGTTGATAAAATGAATCCTAATCCAGTTCAAAAAAAGATGATTATCGAGAGAATAGTGCAAGGTGATGATGAGAATAAAATTGACAGATGTCGGCATATGAGTTGTGGACAATTTTGAAGAACAACATACACATAATCTGGTAAGCCCATCAAAAACAAAAAAAATGCATTCCCATCGGAGAAAATCCAATGCTACATGCTTATTAATCTATAATTTAACTGATATTTGAATCCCGCAGTGATCACAAATGTATTAAATACTTTAGACATATAGGGATGTGTTCCTATTACACAACAAGAAACACGGCCTGTCTTGAAAAAATTTCGAGCAAATAATATTGGAAATGAATGCATGAGCGTTGTGAAAGCATTCATGGAAAGATGAGACAAGGATGCTGGCTTCTATTACGAGTTGGAGATTAATGAAAAATACCGCGTGATGAGTATCTTCTGGATTGATGGTAGATCTTGGGACGCTTACAATAAATTTGGTGCTGTGGTTGTATTTGACACCATATACAGAACCAATACATTTCCAATATCGTTTGCTCCATTCGCAGGTGTTAACCACCATAGGCAATCTATTCTATTTGGATGCGCCTTGTTGGCATATGAGACAGAGGATATATTTGTTTGGTTATTCAAGACTTGGTTGAGAGCGGTGGAAGGAAGACAACCTATCTCAATCATTACCGATCAATGTCACGCAATGAGAAATGTCAGTAAAATGGTACTTTCAAAAACCCTTCACCAATTATGTTTGTGGCACATTGGCCAAAATGAACTTAAACATTTGACTGCTATCAAGATGAAATATCAAAGCTTTGATAGTGATTATAAGGCATATAAGCATTGGGTCCCTAAATTCTACTAGCACAATGAAGGATATATGATCCATATATATAGCTCCACCTAGGTTTCAAGAGAAATTTGACTAAAAGGTTTTAATAGAAGATAATGGCAATTGCAATGCAATGTCACTGAGAGAGGTTATGGTTTCATTAGAGTTTGATAGTATTTTTATGTATCAAGATCAGAGTTGATTATCTAGCTTAGATATCGAGGAAGAAATCGTTAACGAATTAAAGTTGGTTGATTTACTCAAGAAATTCTTCTTTATACTATCGAAGTCATTTAATATCTCTTAGAATAGGTTCCGCGTTGATCTTTAAGGTGAGAAGTAAGCAAACTGCCATTTAATAGCTCTTAGAATACACAACTTTATGTAGCCTATTATTTTTTATGACTTTCTTTTCTTGTTTTATGCACATGCGTATATGAAATGGGGATTTTTCTAACATGTATTGTATTGCCTTTGTTGTAATGTTTTAGCATGTTTTTCTTAAATATATCTTGTTTATTTTGCTTTATTGTTTCTTTTGGTTTAGAGGCCCAAGTTATACTGTAAGTATAAAATAACTTAATCATTTTAATGCAATTTTTGGCAAGGAATTTAATATAACACAAGTGACATTGAGGTTGAAAGGGATATGAATGAAGCTATCAAAGACAAATCAAAAGAATTCATGGAGTCTTATGAAGACGGTGAAAAATTTATGGACTCTTATGAAGATAGTATGCCATTAGAGGAGACTAAATATGGGCCGGTAGATATAGAATGTGGAGACTACTCTTTTGGGTCCATACATGAGTTCCCTAAACCGTTCATAGCTATGACCTTTTAATCAGAAGAGGAAGAAAGAAATTACCTCAACGAGTATACTCGAATAACTAGATTTGGTATTCGAAAGGGTAGAACTTTCAAATCAAAAATAAAAGGTTGTGTTACATCAAGAAATTTTCTATGTTTAAAACAAGGTTTCAAAGAAGTTGATAAAATGAATCCTAATCCAGTTCAAAAAAAGATGATTATCGAGAGAATAGTGCAAGGTGATGATGAGAATAAAATTAACAGATGTCGGCATATGAGTTGTGGACAATTTTGAAGAACAACATACACATAATCTGGTAAGCCCCTCAAAAACAAAAAAAATGCATTCCCATCGGAGAAAATCCAATGCTACATGCTTATTAATCTATAATTTAACTGATATTTGAATCCCGCAGTGATCACAAATGTATTAAATACTTTAGACATATAGGGATGTGTTCCTATTACACAACAAGAAACACGGCCTGTCTTGAAAAAATTTCGAGCAAATAATATTGGAAATGAATGCATGAGCGTTGTGAAAGCATTCATGGAAAGATGAGACAAGGATGCTGGCTTCTATTACGAGTTGGAGATTAATGAAAAATACCGCGTGATGAGTATCTTCTGGATTGATGGTAGATCTTGGGACGCTTACAATAAATTTGGTGCTGTGGTTGTATTTGACACCATATACAGAACCAATACATTTCCAATGTTGTTTGCTCCATTCGCAGGTGTTAACCACCATAGGCAATCTATTCTATTTGGATGCGCCTTGTTGGCATATGAGACAGAGGATATATTTGTTTGGTTATTCAAGACTTGGTTGAGAGTGGTGGAAGGAAGACAACCTATCTCAATCATTACCGATCAATGTCACGCAATGAGAAATGTCAGTAAAATGGTACTTTCAAAAACCCTTCACCAATTATGTTTGTGGCACATTGGCCAAAATGAACTTAAACATTTGACTGCTATCAAGATGAAACATCAAAGCTTTGATAGTGATTATAAGGCATATAAGCATTGGGTCCCTAAATTCTACTAGCACAATGAAGGATATATGATCCATATATATAGCTCCACCTAGGTTTCAAGAGAAATTTGACTAAAAGGTTTTAATAGAAGATGATGGCAATTGCAATGCAATGTCACTGAGAGAGGTTATGGTTTCATTAGAGTTTGATAGTATTTTTATGTATCAAGATCAGAGTTGATTATCTAGCTTAGATATCGAGGAAGAAATCGTTAACGAATTAAAGTTGGTTGATTTACTCAAGAAATTCTTCTTTATACTATCGAAGTCATTTAATATCTCTTAGAATAGGTTCCGCGTTGATCTTTAAGGTGAGAAGTAAGCAAACTGCCATTTAATAGCTCTTAGAATACACAACTTTATGTAGCCTATTATTTCTTGTGACTTTCTTTTCTTGTTTTATGCACATGCGTATATGAAATGGGGATTTTTCTAACATGTATTGTATTGCCTTTGTTGTAATGTTTTAGCATGTTTTTCTTAAATATGTCTTGTTTATTTTGCTTTATTGTTTCTTTTGGTTTAGAGGCCCAAGTTATACTGTAAGTATAAATAACTTAATCATTTTAATGCAATTTTTGGCAAGGAATTCAATATAACACAAGTGACATTGAGGTTGAAAGGGATATGAATGAAGCTATCAAAGACAAATCAAAAGAATTCATGGAGTCTTATGAAGACGGTGAAAAATTTATGGACTCTTATGAAGATAGTATGCCATTAGAGGATACTAAATATGGGCCGGTAGATATAGAATGTGGAGACTACTCTCTTAGGTCCATACATGAGTTCCCTAAACCGTTCATAGGTATGAACTTTTAATCAGAAGAGGAAGAAAGAAATTACCTCAACGAGTATACTCGAATAACTAGATTTGGTATTCGAAAGGGTAGAACTTTCAAATCAAAAATAAAAGGTTGTGTTACATCAAGAAATTTTCTATGTTCAAAACAAGGTTTCAAAGAAGTTGATAAAATGAATCCTAATCCAGTTCAAAAAAAGATGATTATCGAGAGAATAGTGCAAGGTGATGATGAGAATAAAATTAACAGATGTCGGCATATGAGTTGTGGACAATTTTGAAGAACAACATACACATAATCTGGTAAGCCCCTCAAAAACAAAAAAAATGCATTCCCATCGGAGAAAATCCAATGCTACATGCTTATTAATCTATAATTTAACTGATATTTGAATCCCGCAGTGATCACAAATGTATTAAATACTTTAGACATATAGGGATGTGTTCCTATTACACAACAAGAAACACGGCCTGTCTTGAAAAAATTTCGAGCAAATAATATTGGAAATGAATGCATGAGCGTTGTGAAAGCATTCATGGAAAGATGAGACAAGGATGCTGGCTTCTATTACGAGTTGGAGATTAATGAAAAATACCGCGTGATGAGTATCTTCTGGATTGATGGTAGATCTTGGGACGCTTACAATAAATTTGGTGCTGTGGTTGTATTTGACACCATATACAGAACCAATACATTTCCAATGTTGTTTGCTCCATTCGCAGGTGTTAACCACCATAGGCAATCTATTCTATTTGGATGTGCCTTGTTGGTATATGAGACAGAGGATATATTTGTTTGGTTATTCAAGACTTGGTTGAGAGCGGTGGAAGGAAGACAACCTATCTCAATCATTACCGATCAATGTCACGCAATGAGAAATGTCAGTAAAATGGTACTTTCAAAAACCCTTCACCAATTATGTTTGTGGCACATTGGCCAGAATGAACTTAAACATTTGACTGCTATCAAGATGAAACATCAAAGCTTTGATAGTGATTATAAGGCATATAAGCATTGGGTCCCTAAATTCTACTAGCACAATGAAGGATATATGATCCATATATATAGCTCCACCTAGGTTTCAAGAGAAATTTGACTAAAAGGTTTTAATAGAAGATGATGGCAATTGCAATGCAATGTCACTGAGAGAGGTTATGGTTTCATTAGAGTTTGATAGTATTTTTATGTATCAAGATCAGAGTTGATTATCTAGCTTAGATATCGAGGAAGAAATCGTTAACGAATTAAAGTTGGTTGATTTACTCAAGAAATTCTTCTTTATACTATCGAAGTCATTTAATATCTCTTAGAATAGGTTCCGCGTTGATCTTTAAGGTGAGAAGTAAGCAAACTGCCATTTAATAGCTCTTAGAATACACAACTTTATGTAGCCTATTATTTCTTGTGACTTTCTTTTCTTGTTTTATGCACATGCGTATATGAAATGGGGATTTTTCTAACATGTATTGTATTGCCTTTGTTGTAATGTTTTAGCATGTTTTTCTTAAATATGTCTTGTTTATTTTGCTTTATTGTTTCTTTTGGTTTAGAGGCCCAAGTTATACTGTAAGTATAAAATAACTTAATCATTTTAATGCAATTTTTGGCAAGGAATTCAATATAACACAAGTGACATTGAGGTTGAAAGGGATATGAATGAAGCTATCAAAGACAAATCAAAAGAATTCATGGAGTCTTATGAAGACGGTGAAAAATTTATGGACTCTTATGAAGATAGTATGCCATTAGAGGATACTAAATATGGGCCGGTAGATATAGAATGTGGAGACTACTCTCTTAGGTCCATACATGAGTTCCCTAAACCGTTCATAGGTATGAACTTTTAATCAGAAGAGGAAGAAAGAAATTACCTCAACGAGTATACTCGAATAACTAGATTTGGTATTCGAAAGGGTAGAACTTTCAAATCAAAAATAAAAGGTTGTGTTACATCAAGAAATTTTCTATGTTCAAAACAAGGTTTCAAAGAAGTTGATAAAATGAATCCTAATCCAGTTCAAAAAAAGATGATTATCGAGAGAATAGTGCAAGGTGATGATGAGAATAAAATTAACAGATGTCGGCATATGAGTTGACAATTTTGAAGAACAACATACACATAATCTGGTAAGCCCCTCAAAAACAAAAAAAATGCATTCCCATCGGAGAAAATCCAATGCTACATGCTTATTAATCTATAATTTAACTGATATTTGAATCCCGCAGTGATCACAAATGTATTAAATACTTTAGACATATAGGGATGTGTTCCTATTACACAACAAGAAACACGGCCTGTCTTGAAAAAATTTCGAGCAAATAATATTGGAAATGAATGCATGAGCGTTGTGAAAGCATTCATGGAAAGATGAGACAAGGATGCTGGCTTCTATTACGAGTTGGAGATTAATGAAAAATACCGCGTGATGAGTATCTTCTGGATTGATGGTAGATCTTGGAACGCTTACAATAAATTTGGTGCTGTGGTTGTATTTGACACCATATACAGAACCAATACATTTCCAATGTCGTTTGCTCCATTCGCAGGTGTTAACCACCATAGGCAATCTATTCTATTTGGATGCGCCTTGTTGGCATATGAGACAGAGGATACATTTGTTTGGTTATTCAAGACTTGGTTGAGAGCGGTGGAAGGAAGACAACCTATCTCAATCATTACCGATCAATGTCACGCAATGAGAAATGTCAGTAAAATGGTACTTTCAAAAACCCTTCACCAATTATGTTTGTGGCACATTGGCCAAAATGAACTTAAACATTTGACTGCTATCAAGATGAAACATCAAAGCTTTGATAGTGATTATAAGGCATATAAGCATTGGGTCCCTAAATTCTACTAGCACAATGAAGGATATATGATCCATATATATAGCTCCACCTAGGTTTCAAGAGAAATTTGACTAAAAGGTTTTAATAGAAGATGATGGCAATTGCAATGCAATGTCACTGAGAGAGGTTATGGTTTCATTAGAGTTTGATAGTATTTTTATGTATCAAGATCAGAGTTGATTATCTTGCTTAGATATCGAGGAAGAAATCGTTAACGAATTAAAGTTGGTTGATTTACTCAAGAAATTCTTCTTTATACTATCGAAGTCATTTAATATCTCTTAGAATAGGTTCCGCGTTGATCTTTAAGGTGAGAAGTAAGCAAACTGCCATTTAATAGCTCTTAGAATACACAACTTTATGTAGCCTATTATTTCTTGTGACTTTCTTTTCTTGTTTTATGCACATGCGTATATGAAATGGGGATTTTTCTAACATGTATTGTATTGCCTTTGTTGTAATGTTTTAGCATGTTTTTTTAAATATGTCTTGTTTATTTTGCTTTATTGTTTCTTTTGGTTTAGAGGCCCAAGTTATACTGTAAGTATAAAATAACTTAATCATTTTAATGCAATTTTTGGCAAGGAATTCAATATAACACAAGTGACATTGAGGTTGAAAGGGATATGAATGAAGCTATCAAAGACAAATCAAAAGAATTCATGGAGTCTTATGAAGACGGTGAAAAATTTATGGACTCTTATGAAGATAGTATGCCATTAGAGGATACTAAATATGGGCCGGTAGATATAGAATGTGGAGACTACTCTCTTGGGTCCATACATGAGTTTCCTAAACCGTTCATAGGTTTGAACTTTTAATCAGAAGAGGAAGAAAGAAATTACCTCAACGAGTATACTCGAATAACTAGATTTGGTATTCGAAAGGGTAGAACTTTCAAATCAAAAATAAAAGGTTGTGTTACATCAAGAAATTTTTTATGCTCAAAACAAGGTTTCAAAGAAGTTGATAAAATGAATCCTAATCCAGTTCAAAAAAAGATGATTATCGAGAGAATAGTGCAAGGTGATGATGAGAATAAAATTGACAGATGTCGGCATATGAGTTATGGACAATTTTGAAGAACAACATACACATAATCTGGTAAGCCCCTCAAAAACAAAAAAAATGCATTCCCATCGGAGAAAATCCAATGCTACATGCTTATTAATCTATAATTTAACTGATATTTGAATCCCGCAGTGATCACAAATGTATTAAATACTTTAGACATATAGGGATGTGTTCCTATTACACAACAAGAAACACGGCCTGTCTTGAAAAAATTTCGAGCAAATAATATTGGAAATGAATGCATGAGCGTTGTGAAAGCATTCATGGAAAGATGAGACAAGGATGCTGGCTTCTATTACGAGTTGGAGATTAATGAAAAATACCGCGTGATGAGTATCTTCTGGATTGATGGTAGATCTTGGGACGCTTACAATAAATTTGGTGATGTGGTTGTATTTGACACCATATACAGAACCAATACATTTCCAATGTCGTTTGCTCCATTCGCAGGTGTTAACCACCATAGGCAATCTATTCTATTTGGATGCGCCTTGTTGGCATATGAGACAGAGGATACATTTGTTTGGTTATTCAAGACTTGGTTGAGAGCGGTGGAAGGAAGACAACCTATCAATGTCACGCAATGAGAAATATCAGTAAAATGGTACTTTCAAAAACCCTTCACCAATTATGTTTGTGGCACATTGGCCAAAATGAACTTAAACATTTGACTGCTATCAAGATGAAACATCAAAGCTTTGATAGTGATTATAAGGCATATAAATACATTCAGTGAATTAAATATTTTGAATATAGATGGCAAAAGATTTTGGAGAAGTTTGAGTTGAAAGAAAATACATGGTTAGTGAAGATGTATAATATTCATGAATATTGGGTCCCTTGTTTTTTAAGGAATATTTTTTTTACTGGTATGGCTACTACCAAACACAGCGAAAGCATGAACGCTTTCTTCGATGGGTACATAAATTCAAGGACGCCATCGGATCAATTCATTAAAAAAATATGACCTAGCATTAAAAAGTCGGCATGACTAAGAAAACAATGAAGACTATATGGCCATGTATACAAAACCTGAATTATGGTTCAAACTTCTCATAGAAGAACAAGCTGCATCGATATATACAAGAACAGTCTATGTGAGATTTCGAGAAAAAATAGAAAACAAAGACACATTATTCGCACAAATGGCTCACCAAGAAGGCAATGTCACCATGTTCATAGTAGGCAATCAACGTACAAAATTGGCCGATTACATGGTAAGCTTTGATGGAAGTGATTGCACATCTGTATGCAATTGTAACAAATTTGAGTTTGAAGGAATACTATGTAGGCATATCCTCTGGGTCTATGATAAGATGGATGTGATAGAAATTTCATCAAAATATGCTCTAACCCGATGGAGTATTGATGCTAGACATGGACATATACGAGTTGGAATTGAGAGCCAAGCTTCTGGTATGTCCGATAATGATGAAATGGAATGTTAGAGAAACTAGTCAAATGTCTTTTAATTACGGAATGAAATCAGTTGAACAATACAATGTGGCATTGCCAATGTTGAATGAGATTAATGATCGGATAAGTAAGATGAAGTTAGCAACTGAAAAATGTGCAAGTAGGGTTTCACATATTAGAAGCCAAGATGATGCAAGTGTTTCCTTAATACTATTACTCGATCCAGAGCGAGTGACAACTGCGGGTAGGCTTAGTGTTCCACAAAGGTTGAAAAATGGCATTGAGAAAAGTAAGAAGAAAAAAAAAAGAAGTATAAAAATGTCATAATTGTGGGGTGATCGGTCACTACAACAACACTTGCCCTTTATTAAAGGAAAATAAAAATGATATTGTATTTCACTTTTATGACATTGCTGGTATGATTTTGTTTTTTATCGCTTATTCTTGTAGTCTTATGTATGATATTTTATTTTTTTCACCCTCTTTACCTGTGGTTATTGTCTGCATATGTTTGGTCTTCTTGCATGAATATGTGCTAGGGGTGGCAATGGGTCGTGTCGGGTCGGGTTCGTGGCGTGCCTAGTTTCGGGTCGTGTCCAAAACCCCTAAACCCGGACCCGACCCGTGTAATAATCGTGTCTAGATCCTAAACCGTACCCGACCCGTTTATAAATAGGTAGATCCGATAAGACCCGTTTACCACACGGGTTTATTCAGTTGACCTGATATGACCCAATCCGACTCGACCCGACCTAACCCGATAGACCCGCTGATATTGTATATTACAGTATCGGATTGCGAGTAGATCCGACCCGACCCGACACGACCCGTTGAATTTTTAACGGGTCTTCCCGGGTCTACCGTGTCCAGACCCTAAACCCGGACCCAATCCGTTTATTAAACAGGTCGACCGTTTACAACCCGAACCCATTTAGCCCTGACCCAGACCGGCTAACTTCGTGTCGGGTCCAAAATTGTCAGCCCTAATATGTGCCCTTGGTTCATTTTCCCATTGAACTCTCTTTCTCATTATTTCATGAATTACAGATAGCCAAGATCATTGAAGAAGGGGTGCCTTGAAGACTTTCTGGAGATTCTCTTCCTTTCAGAATCCAAGCAAGGGTGCTGAAGGCTCATGGTAGATGCTGCTTGACACGTGTACAGCTGGGGGAGTCACTTCAGTTTGTGTTAAAATTCCCAAGCAGAAAACTCCTGAAGTCAGTAACTTTTCAAATAAGTCTGGCATTGTCTTTCTTTTTTTTTTTTTTTGGGTTCTTCAATGGGGGGCGGCCACAATCGGGCCTCCGGGAGGTGCCACATGCCGGCACAAGCAGGGGGGATCGCCACCACCGGCGGAAAAATCACCAACCGGCACACATCACGGCCGCCAACCAGGCAGGGCAATCATCGACGCACTAAGACGCCCAAAATACATCTTAACAAAATCGAAACAAAGAAAGAAAAGGGCCACCAACTCCGACCACCTGCAGAGAGCACACCACAAGCTACACCAAACAAAAAAAACAACAAAAAAATAAACACAGGTGAGCACCGCCACCATCACCAACCGCCGACCAAAGGGGGGAGTCGTAGTAACACAACCCATCTCCATCAAACCCCGCCTCCACCCCAACTCCGGGACACGTGACCGCCGGCCAGTGGAGGAGATCTTAGAAATCCACCGACTCACAAAGGGGGCCGGGGCCAGATCTACCGCTCTCGCTTGCTCCGGCGACAGATCCACGATCCCGCACTCGAGGAGAGGCCGTCGACCGAGCGGATTGATGCCACTCCGACGCCAACATGACGAAGACAAAATCCGGCGGCAAGGAGCAACCCCTATCTACAAGGGAGGGATGGAGGGGCCATATCCCTCCCCTAAATGCATCGGACCAAAGTCCTGGTCCCCCCCGGAGCCGCCGCCGGCGTCAGAGGAGGCCAAGAAGATGTCGACAAAACCCTAAGTTAGGATGGGAAAAGGGGAAAGGGAGACTCAGGCTCTGTCATGTTGCATGGAATTTGAGGTTGATGTTTGGTTGTTACTGGCATAAATGTTGTATAACTTGAAATTCTGGCATATATGTTATTCCAGTGTCATCTTCATGCTTACAAAGGCCACTAATTTATTTTCTTTACCTCTAACTATGGATTTTTGTTTGCATTATTACTTAAGCATGGTAACACATCAGATTACCGAAATTATCCAATGAATCTCCATCACAGTATCTAACCCTGAGGAATATAATTTTGTTTGCGTTATTACTTAAGCATGCTTACAAGGACTCTGAGAAATTTAACCCTAAGGAGTTTCACCCCGGTTGGGGTTTATCTGTAACATACCGTAAATTGTGTTGAATGTGTTGTGTAATATTTTTTGGATTGTTTAGTTGGTTGATTGCCTCTTCGCAACCCTGTGGTTGAACGATGATAGGATCTCTATATGTGTATTTTGAATTGGGTTGGATCATTTTAATCGGATATTATTAGACCAAAAAACATATACAAAATACATGATTTTTGGATCAAATTTGGATCTGATTGACTCATCGGTCGCCGCGTTAGTCTCCCTCCACCCTCTCTATGTGTCAAAATTAAAATGGAGTAATACTATTTGAACAAACTGAAGCGATAGTCTGCTAACAGCCCATGTGAAGATGTCGGATGTCATCTCCTGATTGACGGGACTATGTGCCATGGGATGAACCCTAGGGGATCCCACCACCACCGGCTGTCGCCACTACCGGCCACCTTCACCCCACCACCTATAGCCGTCGTCATCTACCACCGTCGCCGGCCACCGCTGCTACCCGCCACCGGCGAATCACCGACGGTCCTACACCGGTGCCTCATTGCGGGCCCACCACTGATGGCCAATAGTGGCGGCAGCTGGTGGTTGTGGAATCCCCCTAGAGTTAATCCCATGGCTCATAGACCTGCCAATCAGGATATACCACTTGGTATCTTCACATAAAATTAAGTTGACAAATCTTATGCTCTTTACAGATCATGTCGAAGTGTCATACTTATGTTGGATATTCTATTCTATAATTTATTTTTAATGGAATTAGGTGTAGGTTTGTTTTTTCGGTTCTGCATTACATGGATAACATGTCTCTTGGCCCTATCTGTCATAGACGACATCTTCTTTTTTTTCAAGTAAATTTGCGCCCTTCTTGCTGAGGTACAAGATGCCAAACCTATTGATGGATAACTTTTGATGTAAATTACATCTTGCATCATAGCTTAACACTTCTTTTATTTATGTTTCTTTCCGAGACAGATTGGATTTGGAAGCCAAAACCAGACATGATCCATTTCTCCTTTGTGGAACCTCTCATCTTGAAAAAATTAACTTTTTTAAAAAAATTATCGCTAATCCTTTCAACTGTGATGGTGCGTATAGGTTATGGGGTGTAGTGTCCGTCTCCTCTAGCTCCAACCCCCATGGTTTATAGAGATCTATGAATAAATTGGGGATAAAAGAAGAAGAAAAATAAGTGGCGCGGAGCTTTGTGTTTTGGAGACCGGCATTCGGTGGCCTTTGTGATTTAGGAGAATGACATTTGGCAGGAAGGGTTGGGGTTTTATTGGATCGCTCGGTGGAGGGTCAAAGATACAAGCTGAATGGGGTAATTTTAAGAATTCTTGGTTTTTCAGGTTGAAGGTTTTTGTTATAATTACAATAAAAATAGTTCTCATAATCTTTACTTTTGATCATTTTTTACAAATGTTCATTGAACACCAGAAGTCATGAAGCTGATTGTGTTTGTTGATTTGATTAAATGAGTTTGGTTTTAGAGAAACCGAGTATCCGAGGGTCAAGAAACATGAGTGAACTGGAATGATTTTATTATTATTTTAATATCCAAATCCAATAAGGTATATTATTCACTAAACTCACTTCAATTGGATGCTATGGTAACTTCTTTTTTAAAAAATTTTACAAATCGAATTATGAAATACAATATTTGCTATTTTTTTTGGCAATTCCGTGCATTGCACGTGTTACTAAGCTAGTCTCTCTCTGAAATGGACGATGTGGGATACCCCGATTGGCACGTGGCAGACCCAGAACTCTCTAGTGTGGAAAAAAATTTCAGCACATCCTGTGTACCATACAACCACGGGTCCACTGTCCCCGAGTGCTGGAGCCCACTACCCCATGTGATGGGGCTGCTACCTCATGTCTCTTGAATCTCAGTGGGCCCTGCGGTTGTGTGGTACGCAGGATGTGCTGAAAAATTTCCCGTCCAGTCGTGGCCAGCTGCGGCGTACCAATGTGCTATGGAACTGCATAGGCATGAATCTGATCATGACATCAGCCGTTCTCCCAAGGAATTAGGGCTGACAATTCTGGATCCGACACGAAATTAGCGGGTGTGGGTATGGGTTAAACAGGTTCGGGTCGTAAACGGATCGGGTCCGGGTTTAGGGTCTGGACACAGTAGACTCAGGAAGACCGTTTAAAATTAAACAGGTCGGGTCTACCCACAATCCGATACTACAGGATGTAGTACCAGCGGGTCTTATCGGGTCTTATCGAGTCGAATTGGGCCGGATCAAGTCAACTGAATAGACCCATGGGTAAACGGGTCAAACTAGCTTAATCGGGTCTAACCATTTATAAACGGGTAGGGTATGGGTTTAAGGTCTAGACACGATTGGTTAAACGGGTCGGGACCGGGTCTAGGGTTTTAGACACGATCCGAATCAGACCCGACCCATTGCCACCCCTACTCGGAATACATTGTTCATCCATATAGTACCGTAACTAGGGGTGCACCGTGCACCAAATCCGTCATGACCCAACCTGAGTTTTGACAAGGTTTGGCTGGGTCATTTCATCTTTGGGTTGAGCTAGGGTTAAAAAATATCAACCCAAACTAGGGTTGGGTTGAGTTAGGGTTGAGGTCTTCAATTAAAAAAAGACCCAAACGAACCCTAGCAGTTGGATTTCACCCTTGCTCACAACCAGCAGACATTGTTGTCCATCCGATTTTATGCGAAAGACGAAGGAGGCAGAATGGCCAGCCTCGACTCTCGAGTCACTATTTGATCATCACAACATCACAACCATCTAATTGTAATAAGTCATTCGGATGGTTATAATAAATTACTAATGCCAAAGGATTGAGGACTTGATGCGCATCTTTTTCTCGATCGGTTTGTCTTGTATCAATATACAATAAGTTGTAATAGTGCCACTTCTAGAACCCAATCTGCCCTGACCTGACCGTCCCAAACCGAGCCAATTCATGTTGGTCGAGTTGGGTTAGGGTTGGGCTCGATTGGGTTGGGTTAGGATTGATATTTGGGCTAACCTCAAGCAAACTAACCTGACGAGTTGCAGCCCTAACCATTACATCTGAATTCTGCTGTTAAGTTTGCTAGCTTAATACATACAACGAAGGGGGGAATGGAAATGCCTTTTTTTTTAATGAAGACCTTATTTTACGAATAAGAATAGCAAATTTATTACAGGATGATTTCCTTTTGTACGCTAACGTTGAGGGTCTTGTTCGGGAGGACGATGCTGTTGATCACCACGACTTCATCTTCAACCGCAACGGCTTCTCCTGAGACCAACAACAAAGTCTTGAATTCATGTGAGAGAGAGAGAGAGAGAGAGAGAGAGAGAGAGAGAGAGAGAGGCTTGCAAGTACCAAGGATAGTAATTCCAAGTTTGGCATTGTGGTCTCCCTCACCCTGGAATACAACATGCAGCTTTAGGGGGGGCAAGCAGAGAAGTTATAGGAACCTATTGAACACTTACAGAGCAAAGCTAAATGAATCAACAAATAATGCAATCGGTGAACGATAACTAAATAGATAAATTTAGCAATAACCTCAAATATTAAGCTTGGGAACCCAACACTAAAGGTATTTAGCGCTCGGAACATAATTATAAGTGGGGAAATACTAAAGGATCGGATAAACAAGCGAGAGGTAATAAGACCATATTCGAAGTTGTTTAAAAGAATTTAAGAAAACTTGTATTCGCAAAGGCCTCTGTTGCCAAAAACTCCGATTTTTTTAATAAGTCGTGATTAAAACGCAACTTATTCAGTAAAGGCTCGTTACGCGTCTATTCGTGGTTTTTTGAAAGTCATGATTTTGTAAAAAAGACGTCTTTCACGTTTTAATCCCGATTTATGTGTTCTAATCCCGATTAATCATATTTTAATCCCGTCATGTGCTGCTCAAAAAACATATTGGAACATCTATATATAAATATATTTTAAATTTCTACCGTTTGTTTCCTGACTTTTCTGATTTTTCGGACTTCTTACCCAAGCCGATTTTTTTCATGATTTCCGACTTGGTAACTATAACAAAAGCTGCAATGTTTAACCAGAACTGTGGAGATAGATTCCCAATACTGACTCCAATAGATGGAATAAGGCGCATTGGTTATCTTGACACCTGACATATACTACCCTTCTTATTGAAGCACTCAATAATGTTAGCAAAGGTGTAGCTCGACAATTCAAGCAGCGGGATAATCTCAAAGCCAAACAATTTGTCCATGGCCCAGCCCTTAAAAGAATTGGCCATCCGATCTCGCCTACCAATATTTACTGAGCTTCCCATCGATTACCTCCACAGTGACTCGTTTGGCAGGAATATTAGCCTTAAACTATATGATAGCCAAGGTTGGATCAAAGATAATTTGCATTCCGCAAGACAGACAAAGAAAATTAAATAAATACTGCTGAAGGAAGCTTGCCTGTACACGTGACCATTTCCCAATAGTTGACTTCCACCCAACGATGGAATGTATAACAACAGCATTTTCCTGCAGGAAATAGAACAGCAATGAGAAGTTTGGAGAGGAGTGTTGGGTGTAAATCCACACATTCAATATGATGTGTGGAGTGTGATCCAGGGGAATAGCCAACTTCCCACCTTAATTTCAACATCATCCAGAATGATGCAACTGATGAGACGAACACCAGCTCCAATACGAGCATTTGCCGAGATTGAGACATTAGGGCCAATCTGTAACATGAAGCCACAGCTATATCAACGTAATCTCAGCAGAAACCGAGGCCCAAATCATGATTTCTTAAAACAAGCCATCAATGAACAATCAAACAAAGTTTCCTTGTTCTGAACTCAGAAAAGAGGTCCAATGGTTCTTAAACTAGTTCATGGAGTAATAATTTCCCGGAGTAACAAGTGACACTGCACAAATTCGTTATTGTAGTTGACTCTCTTTTTTATATTACTATAAGACATCTTTGATACATGCATCTATTTGTATGTACGAGTTCACCTAATACACCATACATACTAGTGGATAACTTCTAGAAGGCAATACTTCCGAGTATCTGACAATTCATATTAATCAAGTTTCTGATTACCGATCCCTTAAAAAGAATTTCAAACATGTTAGTTTGATATACATTGTTGGTTAACATGGTGTCAGAGCTCTGGTTTTTGCGATGTACTGGGTTCAAATCTTGTATCCTCCATTTGTTTATTCCAGTATTGCCCTATCTTTTTATTCTGCAACATGGGAGAGGGCCGCACGTGAGGGGGGGTGTTAGCTTGATATGCATTGTTGGTCTCCACCTTTTCATTCGGATTTGGGACCAACAATGTTGTTTTTAAAGTTCAATACAAGAGTATTTAACAAGTTATTGAGTTTTGACACGGAGGCTGGTCATGGATAAGTCATGTTACTACCAAAGGGGCAATGAGACATTACCTTTGCAGTTGGATGTACTTTTGCGGATGGATGAATATGAACATCACCAATGATACTGGCACTTCTAGTCCCATCTGCTAGAAGATGAGGTGCAGTATGACGATATTGGGAGAGATACAAGGCAGAACATTTCAAAGACATCCTGAACGTCAAACAGAAGCACAATTGGTCATCTGATCATCCAAAAGTACCGGTGAAGAAAAAAAGTGCAAGCAGTTAGTTTTCCCCACCCTGGAGTCTTAATCTGTTCCCAGAAGTCAAGAGTCTCGTAGGTATAGAGTTCTTTTTTCCCAGCAAGAGGAGACAAGATATCCTGGTCTAGCCTAACAAAATCTGCAGGAAGAGTCCTGTAAAAAAATATCAGCACCAACACAGGAGGTAAAAAATTGCTTCTTTAGACAACTGATGCAAATATAAAAAAATTATTAAACAAAACATTTAATTATAAGTCGAAAGATAGAAAATTAAATAAAATATCGAAGGAGATCACATACAAGATATGCCTCCATGCAGAAAACATATAATTTGTACTGCGCAATATAGGCACAGAAGAGCTACAGAACATTTGATAGGAACAGAAGTACTGTAGATAAATAATTGATTAGTTTCTGATATTCACTTTTTTGGGTAACATTAAAGTACCATGATTAACAACTAGTGATCTATAATCTCCTAATTAATAAACTTTTAATGGTGTCTATGTATAATATCAATTATTAGAATGTCATTTTTCTATATAGTATATACACTCTCCATCTAAGAAGCACTGACACTGGTACGGGGACACGGGTACGACACGACACGGGTTCGCCGACACGGCAAATTCTAAAAAAGGAGGACACGGGTACGGCGGAGACACAGTAAAATAAATTAATATTTTTTTATTTATATTTTATGTGTGTTTCCAATTCATATATATTTTGAATCGCAATCGTTAGTAACATCCAGCCCGATCGGTGAATTGCACACAGCTCTAAATGGTATGGAGAAGAACGGTTGTGTTTCCGTTTTGGCTTCAACCTATCGGAAACCTCAGAGGATCAAATAAATTAAAACCAAAACTGAATCGTAACCGTCCGTTACAACCAGTATGACAAGTGAATCGCACTCAGGTTCAAATGCCGTGCATAAGAACGACTGCAATTCAGTTTTGGCTTCAACATATCTGATCCTCAGAGGTTATAACCTCAGAGGATCAAATAGGTTGAAGCCAAAACTAAATCACAACAGCTTGACCCGATCCTATATCGAACAGTCTGTCAACTGCCGTGTCCGGTGCGTGTCCAACGAGTGTTCAGCGAGTGTCCGAGGAGTGTTCGGCCGTGTTCGGCTCCCGGAAGCACATGCGTGTCCGGCGAGTGTCGGTGTCCGACACGGGTACGGGGGGTCTGGGGAAGTGTCCATGCTTCCTAGCTCTCCATATATATCTCTATATGCAGTAACTAAATATACCTATATTGTACTTATATCTATTTAGAGTACCTGAAATAGATCACACAATTATAGGTTTATTTTACTTATAATACTCTTTGGAGAGAGCTGTAGGATACAAGTTGGGAAACAAACTCAAACACGTTTGAACAACCAAGATTTGAGGATGAGGTTTGATAGACTTTTAACAAGGATTCACATGGGTAACTATAACATCTCTCTCTCTCTCTCTCTCTCTCTCTCTCTCTCTCTCTCTCTCTCTCTCTCTCTCTGAATCTAGCCCGAATATTTAACCAAAATGACATGTCCAGATTGCACCAATTCGTTGCACCTAGCCGCGATCGATGAATCGCACCCAGCAGCAATCCCATCATGGTAATGTGCATGGATGCAAGAAAGTAACCCAAAAGGTGTGAATACTTATAGTAAGCAACCCATTTTGTTTATGCGCATGGGAGAAGAGGAAGTCAAGAAAAGTTCCTTGAGAAACCAAAGAAGACCTAAAGCTCAGATATGCGCCCACTATTAATGACCCAGAAATATTGTATAAGAATTAAGAAATAAGAACCAACTCATCAAAGTTCATGTAGAATCGGCACACAAGTCATAATATACTGGTTGCAATCATTAACAAGAATGATATATATTATCAAACTCGAAGGACAGAGAAGGCCCAAAAGGTGCAAAAAGAAATAGTAATAGAATTATAAAAAAGGGTTGATTATTTGGCAAGCTAACAACCCATACAAGGTGTCAAGATAAAGAATGAAACAAAAGTAAGGCACCACTACACCAAAGGCCGGTAGGAGAGGATATAGTTGATACTTTGAAGGAAGAATGTTAACCTATCAATTGAAAATAATCTATGTAGTAAAGGCCTTCTGCCTAACCTATCATCATTAATACCACTCATGACAATCCAACACTACACAGGAAAGAGTCAAATGAAACAGTATGCTGATGACCAAAAAGATAACTGAAAATTGAATCATAGCAAGTTTGGACATGAAAAAAATGAGGGACAGAAGCAACATGAAGAATCGTATTGTGGGGTGATAGCACATCAAGGAGAACCATTTGCAATAAATATCAAGAGGAAATTGTAGAGAAAAAGGATGAGCCATTACGAAAGTACTCAAATTATATGATCTGACACAATAAATTTGAGAAGCCTACCATGAGCAGATATGCCAGAAGATTCGGAGATGCTTAGCATGACGATTCTAAAGGAGCAACACCACTAGATGAGGACAGGAAAGTAGAAGAATACCCAGTTGGCTGAGATAACCCAAAAGCTGCGGTAAATAGTAAGTTAGCAAGTGATGGAATGCCTGTGAGAAGCGAAGACAATAATACAAGCAACAACCACTGTGGCAATTTACTACTGATGGGCATTCATTTTGACAGGCCCAGCACAAATATCAACAGGTTTCAAAGGCCTTGTAGTAGCAACGAAAGGCGCTAGCACGTCTTTGATTAATTTCTTGCTACTCAAATCCTTAATCTTCTCTCCATCCAGATTATAGTCGTTGGATAAGTTCATAGCTTAACCACGAAAATGGTTTCCCTCTTCTTAGATATTTTGGCGTCCTCTCTCCAAGAAACAGACCTCGCAGAAGTTGTGTTCATCATTAAGAAGAACATTAAATAAAGTAAGCTGACCTTCAGTCTCTTAACAATTCCATGCATGATCAACAAACCAAGATCTTCTAAGATCATGCTTACATCACCAAAAAAACTTGGGAGTCTTAAAAATGAGCAAAGAGGAAATCATGCTTACATCACCAAAAAAAATGAGCAAAGAGGGTTAAAAAAATATTGATTTTGTAACACTAGCATGAGGAACCTGATCTTTGTTCTCACTTGTAGTTGGAAGTGAAGACTCATTAACCAATCTATATACCACTAGTATAATACTTCACAACCCGAAAAAGTTAATGAACATATATAACAGTTTCCTGTCCTGTCAAAGCAGTTAGTAAATCAAGAAAAGTACAATACAGTACCATGGATATGCACAATGATTATTTGTCATGTAAGATTTTATAATGGTGATGCATAGTGGACAACATTAACACATCGATCCACAATGTTCAGTTGCTTATTTCAAAATCAAAACGGTAACCGACATTAAGAATACACAATAATCTACACGAGTGCATATGCAAATTATGTACTCCGGAATGCAAAAACAAAAAAGCTCTACATTTTTTAACGGGTTTGATTATAATGATGGGATTGAGGCATGTATGCTAGATTTATGCTTTTACAACAATATCTTTGAATCTATAATTTTTCAATAGATATTTTCAATTATTCTTGAAGATTTCTTTTTGTTTTTTTACTTTAATCACAAGATATATGGTTCTCTCTCTTTTGAATCACTTTTGCCATAGATGGCTAAATTCCAAAATCTTAGACCTCGATCAATAAGCTAAGCTTTAAACTTTAAACTATTATATCAATTATGCCAAAGGTAAAGTGTTTTGTCAAGAAAAGAAAATGAGAACTGCATCCATTCGCGGTACATACTGGCCTTAAGCCAAGACAGTTTTCATCATCGTCATCGTCATCATGATCATCACCATCACCATCACCATCATCCTAGTCTTAACCCACAAAGATGGGGTAGACTATGAGCATAAATCTAATTGTGAAGGCTGCACAAAAGATTGATAAGAATATTCAGGCCAAGTGACACCCTAACATCAACCCTTTAAGATTGTCATAATGACTTCAACCCGCCTAAGATTGATGTCGAAAACATGACCAAGGTAATTTGCCTGCAATGGGGACAGCCACGAAACCTAAAAGGTAATTTGACAGGTAGAGAGACCTACCTTGTTGGTTATCCAAGGTAGTTTCACATACAAAAACAAGAAACACATGTAAGATGGATAAAATCCTAAATCCAGATAAAATAAAAACTCAAAATAGAATTATCAAACAACAAAATTAGATCAAAATGAAAAAAAATTGGGCCAACAAACAACACATAGTGAAATTTAAACCACCAACGTTATTATGTGATAATTGAATAACCAGATATAAAAGTTTATAATACATTAACAAGTACGGAAATGTGTCCAATATCATACTTTGTTGCCGATTGTAGGGCTTCAAAGCTGGTCATTCGTTGCAATTTAGCTGAAATATCAAATTTTAAATAATTAGATTTGTCTCTCACACATCCACAATTTTCTACCATAATAACGCATAATTAGCCAGTAATGCATAAAAAGCTGAACAAATAGTTGGTAGTTTTATTATGCTACACCAAGACAAATATTGTTCGTTCAAGCAACAATTTATATAAATCATCAGGTTCCGATCTTTATACAACTTAAAAGGGTTTGCTAATATGCCAAATATGCATTGAGTAACTAATGGATAGTACTGAAGAAGACTTCTACTGTTGATATATATGCCAAATCAAGCATTTTTGGCATTGGATGTGACAACTCAAATTCAAGATCAGTATTTTCTTGGGCAAGGGTTTGCAGCATGGCTTGGAGTTTCGGTGGTTTCGGATCAGTTTTGGTCAGACCGGTCCCGATCCCCCCAGTTTCGGCCATATATAGAATTGCGGTTAGCTTTTTGCCAAGTTTCAATCAGTTTCACCCAATTTCGTCAGAAATCGACCAATTACATTTGAAACACGACCAATTATCATGTATGAAGTAGAATCAGACAAATAAGACATTGATTGAGGTGGAGGAGAATCTTTAGAAAAGCCATGCATGCAAATGGCCTACCCCACATCACATGCATATGAATTATGAAGTGAGAAAAAACAAATGGCCCACCCTAATCACATGCATATGAATTATGAAGTGAAAAAATAATTGGCCCACCCACATACTAGACCTGTCAATTGCATATATTTCAAAAATCTGCAAATAATTGCATAAAGCTACTCACTTACCCACTATAAGGCTACACACTCCATGAAGGCGGTACAAAGTTACAAACCAAAAGTTTCATGTAGATCATATATCAAGGTATATATCTTTCTGTTTTTTTAGAGACCAAAGAGAAATCCATCAGCGTCACATCTGAGGAGGGTTAAGGCCTGGAGCCTTACCAGTTATTTATTCGATGAAGGAGGGATTCGATCCTAGGCCTCTGGTACAACCACCAAGAGACTTTTACCACCTAAGGTAGCTAGCACCCTCATCCAAGAACATACCTAACTCCGTAAAAGATTAGTTATCAGCGGAAAACTGACACTTACCTATGTCTTTCCGCTGCATGAAGGAATCTTGGATGGCAGCAAAGATATTGGGTGTGAATATATATACGCCACAATTTATGAGATTGCTTACCTACATGTTAGAGGAAACAAAAACCACAATAGAGAGATGTCACTAACATGATATATGCAAAAAATTTGGAGATGTGATTAACGAATAAAATGCATGGTGCACAAGTGTCAAAAATAAACAAATAAAGGAAAAATAATAAGCACTATGATCATGAAACTCTGTACTTACAAAAGTCTCAGGTTTTTCTGTGTAGTGTAGCAGTTCGTTTGTCACAGGATCCGCCACCAACTCACCAAACTGGTTTGCTGATTCGGCAGATACCTATACACAAAGCAAATAGAGAAGTCTCAAATAATAAAGAGTCATGGAATGTTGGCAACAAAATTAAAAAGCACAAAATGAAGGGTATCGTTATGATCAGTGCTTTGCTACCTTGCTCACTAATATTGTTCCCATCCCGCCATATCTTTTATGGGCCTCTGCATTTGAAGAGCAACAGAACAGGTAAAACATGAAATGGAACAACACGTAACTTAACAAAGAATACTTTCAAAACTTCATTAATGTCACAACTATATGGTCAAAACACACGATGCAGTTGATGCTAGTAACAATACTTGCAGCAACCAGAAGAACATGGATTTAATGATCCACAAGATTTTAGAAAAGGGGTGGACAATGGGTTTGAAGGCCAAAGATCAGAGGCATATGCATCAGCGAAAATAGGTATACAACCAGTCCAAAAGGCGTAACCCTTTCTCCTATAGGCTACACATAGGATCATGTATAACTTACAATCAAGAATAGTTCCGTATATATCCTTTCTTGTATTATTAGTCCCTAGTATATCAGCATACCCTGAAAGCATAAACTAAGCCAATAGTAATATAAATATAATAGAGAACATAAACCATTTATTTGGTGGATTCATTAGCTTTATGATTCATGGTTTAAAATATCGGTGATAAATAACAATTTATCCCCAATATTTCCCCTTATCCCCAAGCGGCGATACGATAGTCACCCTGGATTCCCCTTTTTACACGTTATTAAGGAATTATCCCCAATATATCGACAATATAAGTGATAAAAATGGAATATCGGTGATATAGCAATATCCCTATTTAATAAGTAATATTGCCATTTGATCACCGATATCCCCAATTTGTCCTCATATAATCACCAAAATTGCCCAACGTCTAAGACAATGTCGGCAGTAAGGAAAAGTCGCTCAGTTTCACCCGAAACCGCAAGTTACACCTTTTCTTTATTTTCTTCCCTTTTTTTTAGATTTTGGTTTCTAAACCTAATATATAGCCTTTATAACTTGTCTTGGTGGATTTCGATTATTTTAACAAATTTGGGGTTTTTTCAAAGTTTTAAAGTTGAGTTGTTTTTTCAAATCACTTTTTTTATTTCTCTGGTGATCTTCAATAAAATTAGATGACACATTGTGCATCAAGTTTGATGCGATTCTACATGTTTATCATGTAATTAACATGAAATTAATTGGGATTCAATGTCAATATGGGTTTTCATAGGTTTTCATTGGATGTTTATCATGTTTTAGAGTGTTATACTATTGTGATTGTTTGGCTCACAGACTATGTTGGAAAGTGTCTAATAGTTCACAGACTCATCTATAAAACCTTATTAGAGTGTCCCCCTAGAATATAATGATTGATTTCTATATGTTTCTGATTATAGTGGTGTCTCTATCCATCATTAAGGGGAATATAACATAACCCCCCCCCCCCCCCTCAAAAAAAAAAAACCCTTTATTTTGCCTATTTTTATTTTTTTTCCATTGTTTTCCTAATTTGTAGCAATAATGGCAACACATCCCTGATTTTTCTCCTGGGACTCTTGGCAATAACGACATCGACAACGATAGTTAAAACACTGGAACGATTGTACCGATGTGTATAGTTGGGCCATTGGACAATGCTCGTCAAACAGGGACCTTGATGTTATCAGCCACTTAATAAGGGAAGTTCTGCTACTGCCACTCAATTAAGTGCATGTGTTGTCCTCTAATAGAATGAATGCCACACAGACTGGCATTCGTGCAACTGTATCTACTCCAACTTTTTTATTTCTGATATGTATAATTTATGTCCCTCTAAAAAATTCATAAAAATTATGGCACTTTTAAGACTTATAGTCATGACACAACTAAAGAATCTCATCTCATAAAATCTTCTTTTCTTTGTTAGAAAAAAGAACCAAACTTTGTGTGTGTGTGTGCAGCAAGCCATACAATTGTTATGCTCAACATATATGTTTATTAAATACAATATTATTATCTTCATCATATCCCCTTTCCCTAGTTCCAAATCTATCTTCATTATTCATCAACATTTCGAGCATACGCATAGTTCTTTAGAAACTTTTTTTATTATACTCGAAATCAATAACTCTTTTCATTCATTTCACTTTTATTGCTCTCCTTGGGAGAGATAACCATGGCAGACACCTAGGTCCCTCATCATTGAAGTTTATCAACAAGGGCCAACCTCCTCATGACAAGATAGGAGTCCCCTACCCACCCCTCACCAATACCCCCCCTCCTCTCTCTCTCTCTCTCTCTCTCTCTCTCTCTCTCTCTCTCTCTCTCTCTCTCTCTCTCTCTCTCTCTCTCTCTCTCTCTCTCTCTCTCTCTCTCTCTCTCTCTCTCTCTCTCTCTCTCTCTCTCTCTCTCTCTCTCTCTCTCTCTCTCTCTCTCTCTCTCTCTCTCTCTCTCTCTCCCCCAACAAAGTCTTCATGAAAATTCACTAGCAATTTGAGAAACAAATAATAATGGAATAGTAAGCTACGAAACAAGGTAATTAAAAGAAATGAAGCGAAAAGAATATATGAAAATCTTTGAGGGTCTTTGATTTAGATTTGATTTGCATCAGGTCTCTTTACTTCATTATATCAGTGGGAATTGGCACTTTATTCGGCTTTTACTTTAGTTTTTAGGCCATTTATGATGTTTTTGGCGCTTTTGACTTTATTTATCAGTTATTTTTTATGCCTTGTCGTGCGGAGATGTTCACAACCGCATTTGGGTGGCTTCAGGTTCAATCCGAGTGTGTTTTTGTCTAATTAATATAATAGACTAGTAGGCAACATGTTAGCAACAGATGGTCCAGATTAGAACCGATCCGATGGCTAATGGGCAATAATTTAAATAAATCAGTGACATCGGAGCTTTTGGGTTTCAATTAAGCATTTTGGTCTCTTTATGATAAGCCTAAAGAGGGCCTCATTAATTTGCACACCTCTCTCTCTCTCTTTCTCTCTCTCTCTCTCTCTCTCTCTCTCTCTCTCTCTCTCTCTCTCTCTCTCTCTCTCTCTCTCTCTCTCTCCTACATGTTAACCGCACCCCACCCGTGGTTTCCCCCTCCCACTTCTCACTCCTACACGTACAAGATACTTTTAAGATTTGAACAAATACTAAGCATAATACCATCAAAAAATTTATGTGAAATTAATCAAACGTCATGTGAATAAGTAAAACCATGGGTATCATGCACCATCATCAACATGGAACAATCAATGAATCAAATTATGTTAATGTTAAAAAGTTAGAATTTAAAGGTTAGAACATGCATGAACCCTATGTCCCTAACATTCATTATAAACAAACCCTACAAATTTATCACAACCCTAAAATTAGAGGAATAGAAGCGCGAAAGAGGATAAATCGGACATATATAGAAAGATACTTCAAAAAGAAACAAAAAAACCCATAATCAAATAATAACATTATACAAACTCTAAACAAGGACATATAGATAGATAGGTTAGAAAAATGACAAAGAAAAAGGCATTTAAGTATATAGATCATAAGCATATAGAAAAAAGGGAGAGGAAGAGAGAATTTATAAAAAAAATCTTTTTAAACTTGTCTCACCTATGTAGGTTGTGGTCTAGGCGATGCATGATGCAAACGCGCAGAACATGTATCGAGAGAGGTGTAGGGGAGAATAAGTATTTGCATAATCCTAGGAGTCACTCCTAAGGATAAGAAGGAATCAAACCTCCTTGGAAGCCACACACCTCCATGGGTTTGAGAGAGCTCAAAACTACAAAATGGATTTTCAATCATCCTCAACTAACTCCACAAAGTGGCAATTACAATGATTATATAATCCCCCACAGTTGAAAAGTAAGCAAAAGCCCAAAATACAAGGCTTGGACTAAGCACTAAAGACCCAACAATAAGACCAACTGACCTAACTAACAGACCAAAGTTAAAAGAACCAGTCGATATTGGAACGTATTAGCTGGTGCGTATCAGTTTTTGCTGGACTAGGACCGATATTGCTCCCGATCCTTATATTTGGCACGTATTGACCGGTACGAACCGGTACCGACAGGTGGGGGGGGGGGTTGGTTTTTGGCCTTAGTGGTACCGGTCATTGGCCGACTAATACCTTGATTTTGAACCTTGTAACAGACCAAACTACAAACAATGAGCCAACTAATTAAAAGCCAAACATAAAAGACCTAGACATGGACCATGCAATGGAATCCATGCAAGAGATCCGCTCTGATAATAGTGGATGCGCGGCCCCAGACCAAAGAATAATTTGACGGAAGTAACCAAGGATTTGAAAGCAACTTAATCACAAGAAATTGCTTGAAATGGAATCGACAGTGATCTGAATCCATAAAGCCAACATAAATTAAAAGAAGAGGGGTACCATAGCAATGAAAAGGAAAGCCACTAAATTCCTAGATGGTAATCAACAGAACACCACAGCTTCATAAGTGGCTTACCAAGCATATCCGGCAGTGGAAAGCTGCAGCAAACATCGCAATTCAGCAAAAATATATGAGACTGTCAAACCATAAAGAGAGGGCAAATAAGAACCTCCAAAATGTAGCTAAATCAAGCCTGTTAAACAGACAAAAGGAACAAAATCCATGGTCAAGAGCGAATCGAACCGGGCTGTCTTCCATGATATAATCCCTGAAGTAGTAGAGCCCTCCGGCCGAGCCATGCGGCTTGTCTTCTCTCAAGTACCTAGCACAACAACCAAGCAAGATGAACAAAGATGCTCCAAAGAAGCAAGCCTCACAATTTATCAAATCCCATGAAGTGTACCGAACGGGAACTCTAAGCTCGTTGGAAATGGCCGACACGTAGAGTGAGAACTCCCGCTCCTCGTAGAAACCAATCAGATATATCTGCGCTAAATCGGGGATCTACAAGTTTCAAGAGAGCAGGCATTCAGTACAATGAGAGAGAGAGAGAGAGAGAGAGAGAGAGAGAGAGAGAGAGAGAGAGAGAGAAAGCGTACTCTTCGGCAAGCGGAGATAGGGTGATGGACCATCGGCTGCCCGGCCAACGGGAAGAGCGGCTTCGGGACGTTCAAGGACAGCGGACGGAATCGAGTGCCTATTTGGAAGCGGCCCATGAGAAAAGACGTGATTTTTGGAGGGGAGGAGTGAAGGGATTGGAGAGAAGAGGGGAACCTTTGGTCGGACCGCCGACCATGATCACGGCGACGACCCTCTCCGCCGAGCTCCCCATATCGATCTGCAAGCCCCGGACGGAGAGAAAGCGAGCTCAGGCCACGCGAGGGGGAGGGAGGATCAATGAGAGGGGCGACGCAGGCGAAAACCCTAGATTTGAGGAGGGCAATGGGGGGTGGGGTACTGGGGGGAGAGGGAGAGAGGGAAGGGATCAGAAAGTGGGGGCGGGGATTCAGAGCGGGGGCCTGGCATGTTCCCCAACCTCCTCTCCGCTGGCATTTTGGGGACCCGAGCTCCTGGGGGACGGGACGGCGGTGATGCGCATGCAAAGCAGGCGGGGCGATCCGGTCCGTACAGCGGGGACTGCGGTGGCCCCCCGTTGCCTTGCCGAGGCTCCGATGCCCGGGTGTAACGACGGACCGGCGGGCGGTGATGCTGAAACACGTTTCCGGTCCGATTCGAGCGGCGTGGCACGATGGCATGCACACGCGCCGGGCCTGATCAACGGGTTCAGAATTGAAGAACTGTGTTATTCAACCATCCAATTTTCCATCCGGATTGGGCCATCCTGATGTGGCCACCTGATCACAACCGTCCGTTGCAACAATACCCGTCGGGTGAATCTAAATCAGCCTGTTGGACAGCGAAAGGGAACACGGTTGTGATCAGGTGCCATGTCTGGATGGCCCCACACAATGGAAAATTGGATGGCTGAAAAGCGTTTCTCAGATTTAAATGGTGTCGTTATTTCCACCCCACCAATTGATAAGGCTCCAAGTTGTTACATGCACCCATATCTAAATCCGTGATTTAATAGGGGCACTCTATTGATGAGGGCACCCCCATTATTTTCTCCCATGCTCGTTGTCTCGGTCTGCCACCAGGCCCGCCACCCTTCTTTTCCTTTCATCCACCCCTTTTTTTCTCCCTTCCCCTCTCCTCCCCACTTGATATATCGTTATCATATCTGCCCACCTCTCCCTTTCCTCCATTAGTGCAAAAGGCAAAACACATTTGTTGGCATAATTTATGTGCTCAGAACATTATATGCAAGGACGAGTTGTAACTGTTCTTGCATTGTGATCTTTGTCAGAACGATAACACTCACAATCATATATTACCCGACAAGCATTCAAGTTGATATTCAAATCAATGCTCAAACCAACCCAAGGTATATATGTTTTTACTTCTATGTTGGGTTATTATTGTTATAAAAATTGGTTTTGACAAGAGAATAAAAAAATCGATTTTTTCGTTTAGTCCCATATTGCCTGTGAGGAGATATTTTAATGTATTTATAATGGAACTCCCTTCATTGGGATTTGTAGCTTCCCAAGAGCTAACCCATAGCCCACCACACATGTGCGCGCGTCGAGCCGAACCAGGCCGGGTCGGGCACGAGCTCGGGCCGAGGCCGCAGCTCACGAGCCGCACGGACGCGAATGGGCTTCGGGCTTTGGGCCTTCTTTTATATTGAGTTTTAATTTTTTTTTTTTATGAAAATTATTCCTTCCGTTACACTCTTTACGAGGCTGAGCTAGATTCATTGAATCTAGACCTCTGCACTGTCGCATGCAATTGTTACACCCGATAAAGCAGGGAATGCTCATCAGTACGGGAATCATTGCTGCATGCAATGGGCTGTGAGTATGGGAATGTTATGGCTAAGGACCTCTATATAAGAGAGGGTCCTGTGAAGCCATAAAACACACCAAGCAAAAAGCTTTCTCCACTCTCTCTATTTCTTTCTCTCTTGTTCGTGATTCGATTCCTGTCTGGAGTACGCTGAGAGTCTTAAAGGGGTTCCCTTCGGTACTGAAGAGGAGTCCAGTCGTTGTACCCTAAGGAGCGTTCATCGGAACCCTTAAAGCACCTACCGAGGTGGCGAAATAGCTTTCAGGGCATTGTGCCTCGACTACTGCTAAGTCCACTGTTCTTCTTCCTCCTCCCCACCTCTTTGCCATATCTGTAGACAGCCTTAGGACAACCTTAACCTTGTTTGTGTGTTGTGCTAAACTTTGCATGCTAAACCCTTCTACTTTTGTTCCACTACTTTCTGCACTAGATTTGTAACCTCTCAATATTTTGCTAGTCATCGTTTGCATGCCTTAATAAAGTAGAAAACCCAACAATCTGAAAGTTATTTTTCATTCTATTATATTCCGTTTATATCGTGATCCTATACGAGAGTGTTTAGATCTAGTCTCTTGTTAACTGTTAGAATTCCTCTGAATTTTCTTAAGTTTGGCGGTGTCGAGGAAAGCTTGACAAACCGGCATTAAATTGCCCTAGGAAGCTTGGTATTTAAGCAAGCCAAGTGCTCCATCTCCTTCCTGGAGCTGACCTGGCCATCAAATTTTTTAAAAGTCAAAATGAACTCTTCCTAGATGACTACTGAGATGGAGAAGAAACCTAGCAAGTTTAGTAAAAAGCCTGAACCATTCAATAAAAAAAACTTTAAGAGATGGCAGATGAAACTTAGGTTCTATCTGACTGTCCTTAAGGTTGTTAACCTTATCTCTTTGGAGAAGCCTACCCTTACCTCTAAGGATGATGGCTCAACTAACTAAACCGACTTAGACTTTTGGGAGAGGCATGATTATCTATGTAGGAACTATATCCTCAACTACCTTGTCCCTGACCTCTATGATGTTTACTTCACCTGCAAGTCCGCCAAAGATATGTGGAACTCCTTAGAGAAGAAATACGCCACAGAGAACGCCGGGTCAAAGAAATTCATGGTCGGAAAGCTGCTGGAGTTCAAGATGGAATATGGGAAGTCTGTGGTCTCCCAACTTAAGGAGATACAGATTATCATCCATGAGGTCCTCGCTGAGGGGTACAAAATCTGCGTGGGATTCCAAGTGGCAATTATCATAGAGAAGTTGCATCCCTCGTGGAAGGAGTACAAGAATAGTTTAAAGTACAAGAGGAAGGAGATGATCCTGGAAGACCTTATTGTCTGAATCCGTATAAAGGAGAACAATCGAGTGTCGAAGCAAAGGGAGCGAGCCTCTATGATAAAAGGAAAGACCAACCTCGTAGAGGGAAAGTCTTCCAAAAAGAAGGCTCTTGCTCCTAAGCCCTGAAAGAAGAACAAGATTTCCAAGCCTCAGTTCAAGAAGAAGCCGAAAGGGGACTTGCTTTGTATGCGGCAAGCCTGGCCACCTAACTAAAGAGTGTCGCTTCAATGCAGCTAACCGGCCAAAGAACAAGTCCAAGACAAACATGGTTAAAAGCGGTTACTTCTCTGCGGTGGTCACTGAGGTCAACTTAGTCAGCAACCTTGCAGACTGGTGGGTGAACACGGGAGCTACCTGACATATATGTGGGTCAAAGAGCTGCTTCTCCACCTACACACCTGCAGAAGAATGTACATGGGGAACTCCTCAGTTGCTCAAGTCGCTGGGAAAGGGAATGTGATTCTGAAGTTCACCTTTGGAAATCTTATAACTCTAAAGGAGGTGCTGCACGTCTCAGACATCCAGAAGAATCTGGTCTCCGGAGCAATGCTGAGCAAGAAAGGCTACAAGCTTGTATTTGAGTCGGACAAATTTGTCCTCACTAAGGGAGGGTCTTTTGTGGGAAAGGGTTATCTTGATGAGGGCTTGTTTAAGCTGAATGTAACTTCTTTCATTAATGATAATAAAGTATCTTCTTCTGCTTACTTGTGTGATTCTTTTGATCTGTGGCATGCTAGACTAGGACACGTTAACTCTAAATCCCTTAAAAGGTTAGTTAACTTAGGTAGTGTACGTAAATGTGTTCTATCCTCAAATGAAAAGTATGACATATGCATAGAGGCAAAATATGCTAAGAAACCTTTTAAGAGTATAGAGCATAGCCTAAAAACCCTAGACTTGATTCACTCAGATGTGTGCGACCTTAAAGGTTACACTACGAGAGGAGGGCACAAATACTTCATCACTTTTATTAATGATTGTTCCCGACATTGTTCAATCTTTCTCCTTAAGAATAAGGACGAGAGCTTGTCCAAGTTTAAATCCTATAAGTCTGAGACAGAAAACCAGTTAGGGAAGAGGATCAAAGTCCTTAGGGTCGGACAGAGGAGGTGAATATGAGTCCGGAGACTTCACTAAGTTTTGTGAAGATAACGGTGTAATTCATCAGACCACTGCTCCATATTCCCCTCAGTCTAATGGAGTAGCCGAGAGAAAGAACATGACCTTAAAGGACATGGTCAATGCCATGATGATCAGTTCGGGGGTGCCTACGAATTGAACCTATGGGGGGAAGCTGTGCTCTCTGCAGCACATGTTCTTAATAGGATCCCATTTTAAGGAATCTGAGCAGACTCCTTATGAGATTCTGAGAGGTAGGAAGTCATCCTATAAACACCTCAAAGTGTGGGGTTGTTTAGTGAAGGTATCCATACCTAACCCTAAAAGGACCAAGCTGGGTCCTAAAACAGTTGACTCTGTGTTCATAGGATATGCCCAGAATAGTAGTGCGTATAGATTTTTAGTAATACATTCCAAAAACCCATACATAGATGATAATACCATCATCGAGAATAGGGATGCCGAATTCTTTGAAAGTTGGTTTCCTTATAGAGAGAGGTCTGAGAAACCTTAGGAGCCCAGTACGTTTGAGAGGCCTGCTCCTAGACAGATAGATGACTCTTCAGATAATGAAGAGATTAAACCTAGAAGGAGCAAGCGAGCTAGGATTGGTATTTCATTTGGGCCTGACTTTATCACATATCTAGTGGAAGAGGATCCAAGTAGGTATAATGAAGCCATGACCTCAACTGACTCTATCTTTTAGAAGGAAGCTGTAAATAGTGAACTTGAGTCCATAATATCCAACAACACGTGGGAGCTAGTTGAGCTACCTCCTGGTTGCAAAACAGTTGGATGTAAATGGATATTCAAGAAGAAGCTTAGGTCAGACGGATCCATAGAAAGATATAAGGCTAGGTTAGTAGCTAAAGGCTATAAGCAGCGAGAGGGAGTAGACTTCTTAGACACTTACTCGCTAGTGACTAGGATTACATCCATTATGTTGCTTATAGTTATAGCTGTTATCCATAACCTCGTAATTCACCAGATGGATATAAAAATTGCATTCCTAAATGAAGAATTAGAGGAAGAGATCTATATGGATCAGCCTGAAGGCTTCACAGTGCAAGGTTTGGAGAAGAATGTTTGTAGACTAAAGAAGTCTCTTTATGCTCTCAAACAGGCTCCAAAATAATGGTACGAGAAGTTTGACCATGTGTTAACTTCAAGTGGGTTCAGGATTAATGAATCAGATAAATGTGTCTACACTAAGGTCAATAACTTGACTTGTGTGGTCATATGTCTCTATGTAGATGATATGTTGATCTTGGGAACCAACTTAGAAGTAGTGGTCAAGACCAAAGACTTCCTGAGTAGCCACTTCGATATGAAGGACATAGAAGCTGCAGATGTCATTCTTGGAATCAAAATTAAGAGAGATTCCAATGGCATAGCTCTATCTTAATCTCACTATATCGAGAAAGTGCTTAGGAGGTTCGATCATTTTGATTGTCGACATGCCAAAACACCATATGATCCTTCAGTACACCTGAAGAAGAATTTAGGGTCTAGTGTATCACAACTAGAATATTATAGGGTAATGATAGTTTTGTTGGAAATAAATCCATGGCAGAGGCCCGCAGCGGAAGCAAAGTGAAGGTCCGAGGACCGTGAGCGGTGTGCGTTACATATCAAAATTTTTATCGAAACGATCTACATATGCATGTATGAATCTAGCATGGCAACTATGCGAACCCCTAACGACGATCTAACGCGAAAGAACAATCTAGCATGTATGCATGTTCTAATTATGTTAGATCTACTTGTTAGAGATCATACCTGCGTGCGGAATCTTTCACCGCGATAAATTTCTTCTTTGTTGATGGAGACGGGCTACGGATCTGCTCGATATAGCTTCGGTGCGATGGCTATAACTTTTTTCTCCGAACTCCGATTGGGCTAAAATTTGGACTGCAGGTAGCCAACTTCGAGACGCAACTTTTGCAACAAGTTTTATGTCGTTTGGACTTCTGTAGCTCCCGGAATCACAGAAACAATGCTGATTTTCTGTGCAGATTCTGGACAGCAAAAGGTTGCGGGAGACGCCTTCTAGTTCACCCGATCTCACACGATGCACGGCACCTCGTCGATGGATCTCTGAGTGCCTCCATACGACGAGCCTTCTCCTTCTACGAAACACCACGTGAGGAAGACGAGTCGCCATCCAATGGCGCAAGCGAGGGAGAGAGAGACGAGAGAGGAGATGCGAAGAGAGGAGAGGGGGTGGCTAGGGTTTCCCCCATGGCTTGGGCCGGCCCTAGGGCTTGCATGGCTTATTAATTTCGTCCCCCCCTCTCTCCCTATGCCTTATATAGGGCCGGCCTTATCCTTACGGATAAGCCTAGCGGATAGGATTGACTGATTCAAACCTCTCCCTATATATCTCTTCTTTTATCTCTATCTTTTCCTTGTTTTCGAAAACGGTCAAAACCAGCCCGTTTTCTGCGCCTCTTGACCGGCCCTTTCATTGGAGGCAACAACCTCCTGAAACTAATAGGGCCGGCCTTGACCAGTCTCTCAACACTCAGGGCCGCCCCCCTTAGTGCATAGTGGCGCATAGTATGACCAAAACGCCCTTATGTCACTCGTTGGCCGTTCCTCGTGTACGAGACTTTGCAAGGCACACATAAGTGAAGTGCACCAGTGATTTCACTATTCTCTGAGGTTCCCATAGGGTGCCCCTAGTGAAGTCAACTAGTCAACTCGCAACATATCCCGGTGCATCGCACCCATGTGGCAAAGTCCACTTATGACAAGAAATTGTTACATGCGTCTCTGCACTAACCTAGGGTTTCCCCTTAGTGCACACACGTAGCTACGCATCTACCGTGCACTAGTGCGAAGCACTCACGGAGCGTAGGCTTGGACTTCTCGCTTCCTCTAACTACGTTCTGTGTTTCGACGAGATGGTATAAGAACCATACATAATGTCGATAAGGTGGAACCTTCAGGGACCAGGGTTCATGGCTTCCAACTCAAATTTGATCGACACACTACCCGAGTGTACCATCAATCCTTGAGTCCGAGTTAACCTGCGTAGCCACCCAGAGTGCGACGTAGGCTGAACTCCAATTCCCCCGGACTTACTATGTTCTCCTTTATACCCCTGCTCTCCGCTTAGTATGGTAAACTCGTTGTCCCTCCAACTGGTGCCATGACGCAACTCGAGCGGTGGAGAATACCGTCAGACTCGAGTGCTCATATGACTTGGTTCCTTCCAGGTTGACCACATATATCGTACCTCCGATAACTCTGTCGAGTAACCGGATCCGTCACCAATCAAACTGATGACCACCTGGCCAGGGTTTAATACGACGTAGGTCAGACCAAGGAACGCACCTCCCGTTAGGGGTGTGGATAACCTGCAGGAGTGACATGCTGATGCAACGCCAGCCGGGTAATCCAGTACACCGTGGTTTTGGATCACTGCATCCGGATCCTCACACATTGGTGCGCCAAAGCACCACACAACTGGTTAGTCCACCAGACATGGCTCCTCAGGGTTTAGGACCATTTTACCCTAAGCAGAAACACGGTTTAGTGCACCGGTGTCTGCTCACCGATCTGTGCATCGTGTTGGTTTCGTTCGGTCACAGACACTGTGCCTGGTAATGACCGTGGTGGAGACACCCACGCTCTATCATCCCAACAGCTTATCCTGATAGGGCGACCAATCCTTATCAGAGCTGCGAACGTATTTAGGTTACATGGGACCAGTCCCTTGAGTCTCCCACTCAAGTGGATTACCATGTAGCCATGGCTCTCTGTTCTGTAATCAGAACACGTACTAAGGTACGTACCAATATGCATTCCTATACTATCAACCATACATAGCTAAACTATAGGTTTTACGAGTTGTAGACCTCACCAATTCTAGCAATCTCCCACTAGGTCTAACGAGGAATAACGGTGTTGAGCTCTGTAGCTTCTACATGCTGCCCAAAAGCCTTTACAGGAATTCCCTAAAGGAATTGGCAACATTGTCTGTAGATTCCACCTCAGTACCGCTACTTGCATTTCCTCCTATAACTGTCAGATCAAGTGGAGTTTGTACTTGATGGGTTTCCCCTCACGGCGGTGCCTAGTCTCCTTGGACCTTGCTTACCGCTCTTCTGTTGTAACAACAGATAACTGAGCCTCTGGTACGCGTCCCAAGTTCTCTCAGAACTTCCTAAGCCTTACCACCTGATATACTACTTCGCACGCAACAACGTGCTAAGCCTCTGTGGTAGAGTCTGTGATGCACTTGCTTCACACTCTACCAACTACCGCTTCGAATCCCAAGATAAAAACAATCCCTGAAATCGATTATCTGGAACACACATCTGACACCAAAGTCAGATCCTATGTGTCCAATCGATATCAGGACCTGTGAAGTGCAAGCTAACTCACAATCCTCACTTGATGAGGACTTCAGAGTATACCCTTCACTTCGGTCCAAAGATCTGGACCCGGGTTCGACTGAAACCGACCCATCTTCCTGCTGCGCAATAGATATCTAGCCTCGTAAACCGAATCTGGCTAGAATCTTATCTTCATGCGTAGCCTGTGACAGCAAGAGAATCTTGCTCTGGTAATCTCGAGTTACCTTGACTCCCAGAACATAACTCGCCTCACTAGGGTCTTTCATATCGAATTGTGATGACTACAAATCTTTACCGTAAACAATATTCCTATGTCTTTTTCAATCAGTAGAATATCATTAACGTAAAGTACTAAATACACCCTTGTAGCTATTTCACCTTTCCTGTACCATCTTGGTTTATCCTCATTCTGATCAAATCCGTATGAGCGGATTCCCTTGATCAAAATAGATATTCCAACTTGGATGCTTGCATCAGTCCATAAATGGACCGTTGCAACTTGCATTCCATATCTTCCTAACCTACTAACACAAAGCCTGGGGCTACTCATCCATATATCCTTTCCAAATTCCCGTTAGGAAATAACTGTCTTGACATCCATCAACCAGATCTTCCAACTATAATGGGCTGTGACGGATTAAGAGGATCCGTTATAGACTTAGGCATAACTACCAGTGAGATGGTTTTGACATAGTCAATCCCTTCTCCTTTGGTAACTAATCTAGCTACTTAAGCCTTAACCGGGTGCTCTTCTTATACACCTCCTACACCCTGAAGGGTGATAGTGCTATAAGTGTCAAGACTGTTCCAAGGGACATTGATGCAAGCTTGCCTTCATGGTCTTTTGTCAGTCAGAGCTGTCGGAAGCTCCCACTACTTCTTCGTAGCTCTAGGGATCATCCTCCTGAAACTCTGGATTAACTATCAAAGTTTCTCCATAGTATCTTTCAGGAGCTCTGACGGTCCCACAACGACGAGGTGGTGGTGGTACAAAGGAAGCTCCCACTACTTCTTCGTAGCTCTAGGGATCATCCTCCTGAAACGCTGGATTAACTTTCGAAGTTTCTCCATAGTACCTTTCAGGAGCTCTGATAGTCCCACAACGACGAGGTGGTGGTGGTACAGAGTGAATCGTTTCTACAGTACCTGGTATACTAGTTTCTGTATCATCTACTCCCATTACGTTTTCAGATACGCACTCTCTACCAGTACCCAGTAGTTCACCCAGAACTACCTTACCGGTAAACTTATGGTCTATAATATAATCCTGGTCTAGGTAGATGGTATTCGTAGAAACGATTACCTTCCAAACCTCAAGATCATAGAACAGTCCACCTTATGCCTCCTAAGGGTAACCTACAAACAGATATACCTGGAACTACATCTCTATCTCATCCCTCTTGTCCTTTTGCACAAGTGCAGGACAACCCTATATCTCGAGACTCTATAGTGTCAGCTTTCGCTTAGACCATAGCTCTCTATAGGTCTGAGGCACTGATCTAGATGAGAAAGAGTTTCAGATATAAGCTACTGTTTTAAGGTACAACCCCACCAAAGGGTGGGTAGTACATTTGACAATATTCATCATACTACGGACCATGTCAAACAGGGTCCGATTCCTTCTCTCGGAGACTTCATTCTGACGTTTCATCCTAGGAGCATTTAACTGGGAGATAATCCTATGCTCCTTCAGGATCCTATGGAACCCATCCGATAGGTTCTCATTCCCTCGATTAAATCGAAGAGACTCCTATCGTCTGGATGCTCTTGGAACCATAGACGTCAAAATTAACTAACTCCCATACCTTCATGGCCCTTTTAGTTATTCTGCCTTCCAAATTACACTCATAGGTTAGAAGGATCTCCGATGATTCTGTGAACAGAAACTCGGCCTTCTGTCGCCTCTGAAATTATCTGAGGCAAAATATCTAAATCAGAGGGATCACAAATGGGATAGATTCTCCGAAGGATTTAGATGAATTTAAATTTGACGTTGCAGCTGTCATGAAATCTATTTCTGAATTAAGATTAAATTTAAAGAGATTATTCCGATCTATTCCTCTAGTACTGAAGCTATCTTTTCAGTTTAAGATACACACATACGGTGCTGTCTAAAACTAAAAAACTTTATTTACTAAGGAGGAAACAAAACTATATCTCTAAAAAACAAAATCTATATTTCGAAAAAACTAAGATATTCATATCTAACAGCTTCCGCAGCGGCTTATGGCATCAGTACCTATATTAGGATTACTTCACTATAAAGTAGCCTTCTGCTTTCCTTGAATCTCTGTAGACCCGAAGTCTACATTCTAAGAAGCATAAGAACTGCTACTAGATAGCGACTCAAATCCTAACATCCTGAGGCCATACTCAATCTTCAAATACCCCCTATACTTGCTAAAACAGAAACACTTCCGTCCTTAGCGTTACCATACTTAGGAGTCCACACTAGTTTCTGCACTATAATAGTTTTCGATCTCTGATAAGTTACTTCCTTAGGTTCTTCTAAAGAAGGCCTAGGTTAAGCACTAAAGGCTTTGCCTTTAATCTTGATCACATCCTTTGTCTCTTGGAAATCTCCTTAGAAGTTCTGCGTTTATCATCTCTAACTTGTTAAAGCTAAAGTCTCTGATAACGCCTTCGAAGGTTCCAGACAAGGATGCAAGACAGACGTCTTCCACCACCTCGTCATCCGGTACTATGTCTTTGGAATCTAGTTCGATCTGGAACTCAAAGATGTATTCCCGAACAAGCATACCCTCAGACATCTCGGTACCGACAAGTATCTTAGTGGAAAAGCGATGAGTCGACTGACTTCGCCTTCCAGACATCTTATGCAAGTAAAACTTTATTAGAGAAGACCCGGCATATCTCTGACTCGCTTCTAAAGAATTGTCCGCAAGTCTGCTATAACATAGCAATTGCACATCTCCTTAGACTCTTGCTAGTCGTCATATGCCCTAGTTAGTGCCCTAGTAATATCTGGACCCATTAGGTCTAGTACAGGGATATTTAGATTGGAAACCAATGTACGTTTTTACTACCCTATGCATAAGCTAAAGAAAGTGCTTTGGCTCTACGTAGTTAGAGACCCGATAACTGGTTCTTTTATGGGATAGCGGATAGGGGAACTATATGGTTGAATGAAAACGAATGCAAAATAACTTATTTTATGGTTTTTTAAAATAAGCTAATTATATCCAAATGTCAGCGCTACCCTCACAGCGAAGACACCTCTATGGATTAATTAACCATGTATGTAAGATCTCGGAATCGACTACACCTGCCCTAGGGGGCATCATGCAGCGTCAATCCGCTTACACGGATCTTTCCTTGGCCCAGTCCAAATCTGCCAACTAAGGGCTTTGATGGACCATGGTTGTCCTTTTGGCCAGTGCCACGTGATCCCCATTGTGCAAGCAACAGATGCCTCACGTCCACTTCGGATACTTACCCACAAGCCTAAGCAATTACGGCACGGGAGTTCATGCGGCCCCCACTAGGGTGGGATAAAAAGCCCTTCTCTCCTGGCCCCGTAACCGCCATATCCTGAAGGAGACCGATAAGTTATCTGGCATGGAAAAACATAACCCTCACCCTAGGGGGTGTCGAGCTACGCCCTTCCACCCAGACACAAAGCAGTTGGTTGTGGAGGCCAGAGGATCTCGACGAGTCCTCTTACACATCCCTTATTATAGTTGAGGGTTATTTAATGCAAGTATGAGTGTACACTAAGGTCACGACAACCTATACACTAGACCCTGGTCATACCGTGCTCCCACTAGCATTCAAGCCTTTCGCGAAGCATTAATCGATCTCGGAATATCATAGTCCCTGCCTCGAGTGGATTTCTCCACTCAAGGGTCACATTACATATCCCAAGAACATCGATGCTTTGCAAACTTGGCTATTACGCTAATGCTCTGGAGCCTAGCCTAAGGTCAGACTGACAGGAAAGGTCTTCCACTACCATGGCGCCTTACTTATAAATTTGACGAATGATGTCATAGTAGAATTCCAACTCATTCTAGGTTTCGATGCTTGCCAAATAGGCACATCCGACTAATCGGGTGTTGACCCAATGGGGGCATAACCAAATGTGAGAAATTCATGCTATCATCAAAGGTCAATTAAATAATAGGCGTCACTAGTGGAATCCTATCCTAATAAGGTCGCTAGGACCCGAGGGGAAAGGGCATCCCTCTAACACAGATAATTAAATTATCGCATCGGGGTTCTCTACAGAAATATAAAGAACTACTGAAAGAAACAAGCACACAACTGAATCAAGTTCAGGGTCCGACCCCTGAACCTGACTGGCACAGCGCAGGCTCTCTGTCTCCTTCGCAAGGCTCCTCGATCCGGTGCAAGCCTCTGTATACGATCTCCTAACGCTTTCTGCCCTTTGTCGTTATCGTGTACGCTTCGTCGGATCGTCATCGTCCTCCAAGGTTCCGCTCGTCCTTCCGGTGGTGGATCTTCACGGTAGGTCCTCCTCTTCAATCTGTAACCGAAAAAGATCTAGTACGCTTCGAGCAAGTGCTCGCTCGTACATAATTTCCTAGAACAAAAAGGAAAACAAACCTAGCTAAAAGCCTGGGAATCAAGGGTGGTAAATCTTCACCTCTTGCCCGACTATGGCTCTAAAATCTATCCACACACAGAAGAAAAAACATCCAGACAAAATCGCTAACACGGGGTCCGACCCCCGGTAGCAAACAATCACATATCCAGAATAATTTTAAAAGTGGTGTCCTGCAAGAACGATTCATAGAACACACAAAAAATACTATGCATGATCTACTCGTAGAACCCCGATGGCGGCACATACTATTCATGCGCGCACATGACGGTTTCATGAAAAAAACATGAAACGCACACCACTACCGTGCTCTGATACCAATTGTTGGAAATAAATTCATGGCAGAGGCCCGCAGCGGAAGCAAAGTGAAGGTCCGAGGACCGTGAGCGGTGTGCGTTACATATCAAAATTTTTATCGAAACGATCTACATATGCGTGTATGAATCTAGCATGGCAACTACGCGAATCCCTAACGACGATCTAACGCGAAAGAACAATCTAGCATGTATGCATATTCTAATTATGTTAGATCTACTTGTTAGAGATCATACATGCGTGCGGAATCTTTCACCGCGACAAATTTCTTCTTTGTTGATGGAGACGGGCTACGGATCTGCTCGATATAGCTTTGGTGCGATGGCCATAACTTTTTACTCCGAACTCCGATTGGGCTAAAATTTGGACTGCAGGTAGCCAACTTCGATACACAACTTTTGCAACAAGTTTCACGTTATTTGGACTTCTGTAGCTCCCGGAATCATAGAAATAACACTGATTTTCTGTGCAGATTCTGGACAGCAAAAGGTTGCGGGAGACGCCTTCTAGTTCACCCGATCTCACATGATGCACGGCACCTCGTCGATGGATCTCTGAGTGCCTCCATACGACGAGCCTTCTCCTTCTACGAAACACCACGTGAGGAAGACGAGTCACCATCTAATAGCGCAAGCGAGGGAGAGAGAGACGAGAGAGGAGATGCGAAGAGAGGAGAGGGGGTGGCTAGGGTTTCCCCCATGGCTTGGGCCGGCCCTAGGGCTTGCATGGCTCATTAATTTCATCCCCCCCTCTCTCCCTATGCCTTATATAGGGCCGGCCTTATCCTTACGGATAAGCCTAGCGGATAGGATTGACTGATTCAAACCTCTCCCTATATATCTCTTCTTTTATTTCTATCTTTTCCTTGTTTTCGAAAACGGTCAAAACCAGCCCGTTTTCTACGCCTCTTGACCGGCCCTTTTATCGGAGGCAACAACCTCCTGAAACTAATAGGGCCGGCCTTGACCAGTCTCTCAACACTCAGGGCCGGCCCCCTTAGTGCATAGTGGCGCATAGTATGACCAAAACGCCCTTATGTCACTAGTTGGCCGTTCCTCGTGTACGAGACTTTGCAAGGCATACATAAGTGAAGTGCACCAGTGATTTCACTATTCTCTGAGGTTCCCATAGGGTGCTCCTAGTAAAGTCAACTAGTCAACTCGCAACATATCCCGGTGCATCGCACCCATGTGGCAAAGTCCACTTATGACAAGGAATTGCTACATGCGTCTCTGCACTAACCTAGGGTTTCCCCTTAGTGCACACACGTAGCTACGCATCTACCGTGCACTAGTGCGAAGCACTCACGGAGCGTAGGCTTGGACTTCTCGCTTCCTCTAACTACGTTCTGTGTTTCGACGAGATGGTATAAGAACCATACATAATGTCGATAAGGTGGAACCTTCAGGGACCAGGGTTCATGGCTTCCAACTCAGATTTGATCGACACACTACCCGAGTGTACCATCAATCCTTGAGTCCGAGTTAACCTGCGTAGCCACCCAGAGTGCGACGCAGGCTGAACTCCAATTCCCCCGGACTTACTATGTTCTCCCTCATACCCCTGCTCTCTGCTTAGTATGGTAAACTCGCTGTCCCTCCAACTGGTGCCATGACGCAACTCGAGCGGTGGAGAATACCGTCAGACCCGAGTGCTCATATGACTTGGTTCCTTCTAGGTTGACCACATACATCGTACCTCCGATAACTCTGCCGAGTAACCGGATCCGTCACCAGTCGAACTATGACCACCTGGCCAGGGTTTAATACGACGTAGGTCAGACCAAGGAACGCACCTTCCGTTAGGGGTGTGGATAACCTGCAGGAGTGACATGCTGATGCAACGCCAGCCGGGTAACCCAGTACACCGTGGTTTTGGATCACTGCATCCGGATCCTCACACATTGGTGCGCCAAAGCACCACACAACTGGTTAGTCCACCAGACATGGCTCCTCAGGGTTTAGGACCGTTTTACCCTAAGCAGAAACACGGTTTAGTGCACCGGTGTCTGCTCACCGATCTGTGCATCGTGTTGGTTTCGTTCGGCCACAGACACTGTGCCTGGTAATGACCGTGGTGGAGACACCCATGCTCTGTCATCCCAACAGCTTATCCTCATAGGGCGACCAACCCTTATCAGAGCTGCGAACGTATTTAGGTTACATGGGACCAGTCCCTTGAGTCTCCCACTCAAGTGGATTACCATGTAGCCATGGCTCTCTGTTCTGTAATCAGAACACGTACTAAGGTACGTACCAATATGCATTCCTATACTATCAACCATACATAGCTAAACTATAGGTTTTACGAGCTGTAGACCTCACCAATTCTAACAAGTTTCATGTACATCATGAACTGCACAAGACCCGATATTGCTTATGCGATAGGTAGACTTAGTAGATTCACTATTAACCCTAACCAAGAGCATTGAGATGCTTTAATCCGAGTTCTAAGATACTTAAAACATACATTAGATTATGGCATTTTCTATGGTAGGTATCCCGCTGTCCTAAAGGGATACAATGATGCTAATTGGATTGCGGATTCCTCAGGAACCAAATCCACTAGTGGGTATGTGTTTACCCTTGGAGGGGGTGCAATTTATTGAAAATCATCCAAACAAACATGCATTGCCCGATCCACTATGGAGTCGGAGTTCATAGCCCTAGATAAAGCTAGTGAAGAGGATGAATGGCTAAGGAATCTCATTATGGATATTCTCTTTTTGCCAAAGCCTATTCCTGCTGTCTCAATTCATTGTGATAGCCAAGCAGCTATAATAAGAGCCAGGAATAGCTCCTATAATGAAAAGTCACGACATATTCGTCGTAGACATAACATTGTTCGACAGATGTTGAAAGATGGAATAATTGCTATTGACTATATTAGGTCAAAGGATAATTTAGTAGATCATTTAACTAAAGGACTAGCTAGAGAGTTAGTTCTAAGTACATTGAGAGGGATGGGGCTAAGGCCTATAAATTAATAAGTCTCCAATAACGATAACCCAACCTACGTGACTGGAGATCCCAAAATCGATGTTCAATGGGAAAACAAGTTATTCGAGGGATTTGGGGAGGCACTATCAAAAATTTTCCCTCCCTATGATGTGATAGTACATTCTGTATCGTTGAGAAGCTGAGCTTTAGACTGTTAATGCTAACTATAGCTGGCATACCAGTGGGGTGTATAGATACATAGCACTCTTGATAGTAAACACCTATATGAGTGTATAAGTGTGGCCGCTTCTATGAAAATTGAGGCTAATTCTCTAGAACACTCAAGAAAACTGGGGAAGGTTCATGGCCATAAATAGCACAACCGCATGGGACTCTATGATGTATATGAGAGTATGGGTGAGACTTCTCGACTAGACTTACAATATATAGCTGTATAGTTCAAGACGTAAGTTCACTATCAGCTAGTAAGTCCTGCAGGTCTACACTAAGCAAAGGTTCAAGTCGAAAGACACCTTATGTCTATACATACTTCTTATAAGTACTCCATACTACTTCTTTCGATTTGTTTTTCGATATTTTCATTCTTGTGGGGGATTGTTACAAAAATTGGTTTTGACAAGAAAATGAAAAAACTTATTTTTTGGTTTAGTCCCATATTGTCCGTGGGGAGATCTTTTAATGCATTTATAATGGAACTCCCTTCATTGGGCTTTGTAGCTTCCCAAGAGCCAAGCCATAGCCCACCACACACGCGCGCGCGTCGAGCCGAGCCGGGTCGGGTCGAGCACGGGCTCAGGCCGAGGCCGCAGCTCGCGAGCTGTGTGGACGCAAATAGGCTTCGGGATTTGGGCCTTTTTTTACATTGAGTTTTAATTTTTTTCTTTATGGAGAATTATTCCTTCTGTTACACTCTTTACGAGACTGAGCTAGGTTCATTGAACCTAGACCTCTATACTGTCGCATGCAACCGTCACACCCGACAGAGCAGTGAATGCTCATTAGTACGGGAATCATTGCTGCATGCAATGGGCTGTGAGTATGGGAACGTTATGGCTAAGGACCTCTATATAAGAGAGGGTCATGTGAAGCAATAAAGCACACCAAGCAAAGAGCTCTCTCCACTATCTCTATTTCTTTCTCTCTCGTTCGTGATTCGGTTCCTGTCTGGAGTACGCTGAAAGTCCCAAAGGGGTTCCCTTCGGTGCTGAAAAGGAGTCCAGTCGTTGTACCCTAGGGAGCGTTCGTCGGAGGCCTTGAAGCATCTATCGAGGCGGCGAAATAGCTTTCAGGGCATTGTGCTAGCACAAGCCTCGACTACTGCTAAGTCCACTATTCTTCTTCCTCCTCCCCACCTCTTTGCCATATCTGTAGACAGCCTTCAGACAACCTAAACCTTGTTTGTGTGTTGTGCTAAACTTTGTATGTTAAACCCCTCTACTTTTGTTCTACTGCTTTCTGCATTAGATTTGTAACCTCTCAATATTTTGCTGATCATCGTTTGCATGTCTTAATAGAGTAGAAAACCCAACAATTAAGACTATCTGCTTATAGTTATAAGAGGTTTACATTAAGTTTAGATATTTTTTATTTACACATTTTGAAATTGATTTTCAAAGTATTATTTGAGTTTGTAATTTACATAACTTACATTATATTTGAACTTGCTTATTTTGTTTTTGGATTTACTGTATTTTGTTAGAATAACCCCTTTACCCTAATACGATCTATGTACACGGGAGTCGAGCTCCCCGGTGAGCTCGTGGGGGTCCAAGGGGCAGTGCCACTTAGTTGGGGTTCATGGACAATGCCCTAGAAACCAAATGATTTTTTGGACTGGCTAAGTGACAGATGCACTCATATCATTGCATGTATTTATTGCAAGTGTGCTATCGTACACTTTTGCTATAGCCAAGTGTCCCATAGTGGGCCGCAGTGCATGTGCATACATTGTACACATGTTGCACATGGCGACACCACAGACTCCAAAGTTTCCCAACACTTGGAAAATTTTGCAATGTTGTGCCTTTGGGCAGATCGGGACAGCTATCTAGCCGAGGTGCCCAAGTGGTTCAGACAGTAGTCCAAACCGCTAAGACCAAATTCATACTGCTCTAGGTGTCTGCACAAATAAAGCCCAGTTTTTGTGCAGGGCCTTTGGACAGTCGTCTGAAATGCCAGTTGCGGGATACATATTTCATGAATCTAGAGTCCAAACAACTGTATATCGTCATTTGGCAAGGCGTCTGAACTGCATCGGTAGCTGCTTTGATGGCAGCTGGCTTCTCTTGCCTATATAGGGTGTTCTCAGTCATCAAATGTTCTAATCCTAGATGATATTACCTTACTATAAATAGCCCTTGTTGAGCATATTAGAGTTAAAATATTAGAGGGTATTAGGATTTTTGTAGGAGAGCGTCCAATTGGAAAACTGTGACGATCAAGAGCCAAGACTCCGGAGACAAGAAAGCCAAGATAGATGAGGTAAGATTACCCTTCAAAAAAAAAAGATAGATGAGGTAAGATGAGGTGCAGTGAGGTGTCCAAGGTCACAAATTAGACCCACATCGAATACAGAGAAAAAGATTATGCCCTATAAATGTAATATTTCATCCTAAACAAATATGTTGCATTTTAAAACTGTGAGCCGATTCGGATCCCATAAGAATTCCATAGTTAAGCGTGCTTGGGTGAGAAAAATAATAGGATGGGTGACCTCCTGGGAAGTGCTCATACAACTACAAGCAAAGCGGACAATGTCATGTCTGTGTGGCGCATGATGTTATAAAATGGTATCAAAGCCGGATCTCCTCGCGATGGGGTGATTAATCCCACACGAGGACGTGTGACCCTTAATGGGGTTGGATTATGACGACCAAGAACTAATAACTAGGGATGGCAGCGGTGCAGTTTAAAACCGAAAACTGTGGTAAACCGCACCGCGTGGTGCGGTTTTGGTTTGCCAAAATATTAAACCATTGTGTTGCGGTGCGGTGCGGTGCAGTGTGGTTTCGGTTTTGAGCAAAACCGCATAAAATCACACCGTTTAGGCCATTATAATGATAAACCGCGGTGCACCGCACCGCATGGTGCGGTTTCGATTTTACATAATGATACATCGTCGCGGTGCGGTGCGGTTTTGGTTTTGCCCAAAACCACACCGAAACCGCATTGTTGCCATCCCTACCAATAGCCAAGACTCCTGAGGCAGAAATACCAAAATGGATGAGATGAGGTGAGGTATGGTGAGATGAGGTGTCCAAGGCAATGGAATCGTGAGAAAGAGATTATGGCTATAGATATAATAATACATCCCAAACAGATATGATGTGTTTTAAAACAGTGAGCCACTATGGATCCCATAAGAACTTCGTAGTTAAGTGTGCTTGGGTGAAAGAAATACTAGGATGGGTGACCTCCTGGGACTGCAAAGCAGACAATATCATGTCTGTATGGGGTGAGATGTTACAGAAACCTAACATGTCCTTGTTGGTGGCTTAATTCATCATCGATTGCTCATGTGATTAGATCTCATTATATTGATCGTGTGATTAGATCTCGGCTTCATCCTTCCATCGTTTGGAGGTTCAATCCATGATGTAATGAGCGTGTCTTATTTGTTTTGTTGATTTACAAAGCCATTTCTTTAATTTGCTTGAATTTTCTCCTGCAAAAGATTAGTTCTTGGGTGCTTCATCCAAGATCATCTCCATCGATGCATAAGATCTGATTGAGGGCACTAGGTGCGTAACTTTCGGTTGCAACTCTTTCTTGGAGTGTGACTCTTGAGGTCGTATTGTGTGTGCATTCAATCGTGCATGGCTACTTCGCTAGTTGGATTAGTTGAGTCCAAGCTTGCTCGGTAAGCCTTTTCTCATTTGGGTTTCGTAGTAAAAACTCTCCATGTGCTTTATGAGATCGCTCATCATGATAGGTGAGAGCTTTGTTTCTTTACACCCTTGGTCTATTGCATGTATCCTTGAGAGTAAAAGAGAAAAAGAAAAAAAAAAAGAAAATTGGGTGGGATAGATGTTTGTTATATTGTTTATATTTTATTGTGTTGCTTCCATGCTTTGTTTGTTGGAGGATCCCATCCTTAGGGTTTTTTACATCCTCCTCCTATTCTTTATCATTCTCCTCTTCATCCCCTCCTTCAATTTCCTCCTTCTCCCCTTCTTAATCCTCCTCCTTCCTCCTTGCCGAAATAATCCTGCTCGATACATGTCGATCACAATCAGCCAACGTGGTGTGGATCTATTAGGTGGCTATCCACTAAACAACTATTTAGTGGTTATCTATTGAATAGTTTCACACAATATTGACTGGCTGTGACCAATGGCAGTTTTGATCGGTAGTCACCGACATGATGCGAAACTGTTTGGTGGACCATCAAACAATTCCACACCATGCCGGCTAATTACAAAGGACATGTCTCCAGCAGGATTAGGGTTTTGTTGGTAAAGATATAGCAGGATAGAGGAAAGAGGAAGGGCAAGTGTAACGACCCGCACCTCGGACCACCCAGGAAACACATCTGAGCCACCGAAACTACGGACCATTAATGGAGTTTTTGGGATTGAAAATAGGGTGGGTTGAAATTTTAAATTTTAAAGATGGTATTATGGAGAATAACAAACCAAACTTGCAATTGACAATTGAGTTAAGCAGCAATACAGAGCAAGACTAGTGTTCTATCTATGCTACAACATCAAGAATCCCCAAAATTACATCATTATTTATACATTGTACATCATTTACATCAAAGAAGATAAAAATCTTGTCGATTCATCGGACATGCGAAATTAAACATTGCTCCGATTCTTTCCTACCAGTACATGTTTCTTCATTTCGACATGAAGCATTGTACAAAAAAAAATAAAAATAACTCAGAAACCGTTACGGTTTTGTAAGCCCAACCACCACCATATTAAACCAATCATAACAACTCCAATGTTGGTATGGATTATGTTAACAGAACTATTTAAACTTGAAAGTGAAACGGAAACATGTAACAGAAATTAACTTATGAGTATTACATAGAAATAATTGTTGGAGTGTAAATTAAAACCGACATGTATAAAAGAGTTTACTCATTAACAGAAGCAGTGTAAATCAAATCTAAATAACTGACGTGACCTTGATTTTTGTGAACCGGACGGTTTTCTCACTGATCCAACAATAGACAAACCCTCACACTTAATTCAGTTCATACCATTCAGTGAATTGGAACCTAGTTGATCAAAAGGGCTTTAGGACTTTCACCAAGGGCCTCTCACGACCAGCTAATCCCTTCGCAGCCGTTCCCCGGGGATGGACCGCTAGGCCGCACGCCCAACCCCATGAACCTACCTATTTTATTCTGATTGTGTACAAGCAGGCGTTCACGGTCCCATCTTGTGCACACCAGTCCACTACCCAATCAGTGGGTGGTCACACTTTCTTATAAGAAGTTAATCTCACTGTGGACATTTTATTTTTCCATTTAGTACTTGTCAACTGAGGTCATCGGTCATTATTAGCAACTACTCATATTGCATTAGAACAAATCACACCAATTTCACTTTCACATAGTGTGAGTAAGATTTCATGGTGCCACTGTCAAGAATGAAATCAAAATATAGCATATCAGTAGGTGCATAATCTCATCATATATCATAGGTACAAATTAAATGAATGCAATGCTTTAGTAAATGAATATAATAACATCTTGTAAATGGTATGTTTGTTGTTAAAGTTATAATTTGTTTAGTCTGGTAGAGTTTACACTAGTCGATGGTCAATTGATTCCCTATGACTAATCCCACGCTATAGCCGATTTGGTGCACAGTCACTACCGCTGAGATCCGAAGCTGGAACCAAAGCAGGTAAGGAGTTACTACTAAATAAATGGATGGGTGCAAGGATGATTAGATTAGGTTGTATCAGCGTAGCTGGTAGAGCAAGCAAATTACCTAAGGATTGTCGATATTGTCCGCAGAAGAATCCCAATGTGACATCAATAATTGAAACTGTCTCTAAACAAGTCATATGGTAACTCCATTCATCACATGGCTAATGATCATGCGCACCTCTGTTCGTATGCATTGAATGAAAAATATATATGGACTTAAAAAGATTCATATTCTTCATGATATATATTTGGGTTATTTTGACTTTGCCCCCCAAACTTTACCTTAAATTAGACTTTACCCCCCAAAACTAACTGTTCCGTCAGCTCACTATCTAAGAGAAAGGGTGAGTTGACGAAAAAGAAATAAAGTTGTGGGGGGTGAGCTGACGGAACAGTTAGTTTTGGGGGGTCAAGTCTAATTAATGAAATATGGGGGGTAAAGCCTAATTCAATGCAAAATTTGGGGGGCAAAGTCAAAATAACCCTAAATATTTGTAAGCAGTAAAGGTCATAGATCAAAACATTTACATGCAACTCAAAAAATTGCACCTACAAAACTGCAAACAAAGGGACAAGCGATGCGTGTTCATAAAACTGATATGTATATATAGACCAAAGAACGAAAAATCTAATTTGGGGGCTAAACTAATAGTGCCCATCACCTGGAGGTAAAGCCTCGTGATGACGTGTGATCCAGGAATCAGAATCACTGACAACCAACACAAATTGGTAAGCAAAGAAGAGAAAGAAGTGGATCAAATGGCCACAAGGGTGGTTTGGATTACATCCAGGAAAAAAATAAGTGAAAATACTTGAAAAACTTTTTTGCCAATTTCCCTTGAGCTCTTCTTCCTCATCTCGGTGCCTTCATTTGGTTCCCTGGAGAATTGTTACTTTACCTAGCTCAAAGGGTGGTTTAAGGATTCGGCCATTAATAGCCATCAGGAGGTCTTCATGGGCAAACGATTTTTTCCCTCCTTAACCACCCCCAATCCTTCTGGGCTTCATTCCTGATAAACAATATAATTTTCACAGTGATTTATGGAATTGGCCTTCTCCCTGTCAATGCTCGTGGATGTGGCGTGCCTTATCCTTGGGGCTCATATTGGTCAGGGAGAACATCAAACAACCTATCTGGCTAGGTACAACCAAAACCTTTGGGATACCGCCTAGTAGAGCAGCACATCATTGTTTAAAGGATCCCTCCTCCTGAGTACAGTTGACATCCCCAATCCCTTATTCATGTCTTCTCTAATTGATTCTAATGGGGAATGGGACGCTTGAGGGCTATCAGACCCAACAATGTGCTAGTTGGGTGAAGGGGTATGTTGTGCATCCTTCTTTGGCCTCTTGAATGGTTCTCCTACCAAATGGTTCTGATATGCCGTGCTGCTTGTTCATTTTAGATGCCGAAGTCAGTCATAAGCAGTCTCATGGTGAGCTATAGGGCATTAGACCCACAGTTTGTGAGTAACCATTGGTTATGTTAGTCAATTTGTTGGTAAATGTATGCTTTTTGCTCGAGCAAGCCTGGCCATTGTGATAGCTTGATCAATACGCTGCAAGACTATTGTAGGGTGTCTGGGCAAAAATTAAACTACCCTGAAATCTTCTATATTCTTTGGTAAGTGGGTTTAGGAAAATACTATTTACCCTGATTGCTTTACCGATTTCTTTAAATAGAATGACGTGTCGCAATCACGGTCGTCCATTGCACCAAGACCCAACTAGTAAATCGTACGCATCCCCAATCAGCAGGCAAACGGGCATTGTGATTGGATACCATGTCATTCTGTTTATGAAATATACTGAGACGAGTAGCATTGCACATGGCTTTATCATAACCATCGAAAAAAGTTTGCTAAAAGTCTAGGATTTAAAGAGTTTGTGAGTCTTTTTAAATACTTGGGAATCAACATTTGAGGAGTGAGGATCCATGTGAAGGATTGCTCATATTTATCAAATCATACCCTTTCTAAAATTGCTGGATGGAAGCCTCTCATTTATAGGTAGGCTCACCCTCACTAAAGGCGAATCCATTGTTTATTCCTTTGTTTAACCTTTCAAATACATGGTTTTCTAGAAGCATTATCAATATGTTGGGGAAGGAACTATGAAACTTTTTGTGGGCAAATAGCTCCTCTCAATGGGGTTTGCATCTTGTTAATAGGGAGGCGGTATGACAGCCTCATTCTTGCTTTGGTTTGGGAGTTAGAAGCATAGTACCTTGCTCCAGGCCTTGTGGGCAAAAAAGTGATTGAGATTATCACTACTAACGAGAATCCTTGGGTAGAATTATGTAGGAATAAATGAGGGGTTAGTGAGGCAATTCATAAATCGGAATTGGCCTCAACCATATAGACCCTCATGGACTGGGAAGGTGGTTCTGGATCAGGGTTTCAAATCTCGGCCGGTACCGGTACGTACCGGCCGGTACGTACCGGATTTGGCCGGGCCGAACCGAGTCCAGCACCCGGGACCGAAACAGACCTGAACCGGCCGGTACCAACCCGTACCGGACCGAACCGGCCGAGTCAGGCAGGTACCGGCCGGTACGAACCGGTACCGGCCGGTTCAGTCCCGTCCGACAGCCATAATGGGGTGGGTGGGCTTTGGGTCACTTTTTTTATTTTTTTATGTTGGATTCCTCCCTCCACATGGGCTGAACATGCTTTCCCAGCATTTGCATGTGGAGGGGGGGTGGCATTTTTAGTTTTGGCCCCTCCAAAAAGTATTATTCCTTAAGTGGGAGGGGGGGATTTGAAGGCTATATAAACCCCCCCAAACCATTCCATTGCAACTCCAAAACCTTCCATCAACTTGCAAGAAAATAGAGGAGAGAAGAGAGAAGAGAGAAGAGAGGAGAGAAAGAAAAAAGAGAGAAGAGAGAAGAGAGACGAGAGGAGAGAAAGAAAAAAGAGAGAAGAGAGAAGAGAGGAAAGAAAGAGAAGAAAAAAAGAGAGAGAAAGAAAGAAAAGAGAGAAGACTGAAGAGAGGAGAGAAAGAAAAGAGAGAAGAGAGAAGAGAGGAGAGAAAGAAAAAAGAGAGAAGAGAGAAGAGAGAAGAGAGGAAAGAAAGAGAAAGAAAGAGAGGCGACGAGCGGGCCGAGCAGCACACCGACACAAGCCGCACGCCGACGAGTGACGACGAGGTCACGACTCACGAGTCACGAGACTCACGACGAGCGGCACGAGCACGAGCGGGCCGAGCGGCGAACTTAAGAGTGAAAAAGGTAAAACGATTACTGCCTTGAGTGCCTACCATTACCTTTGAGGTTGTCTAATTGTCTCCCGGACCTCCCGGTTTGAGATATGAGTGTTCATTTCCTTACTCATCCAGTCATCCCTCTGTATTGTGATTTGTGAATCTGTGATAATCAGAATGCCATTAAAATTGCTAGTAACCCCGTATTCCATGTGTGCAACCAAGCATATAATTACTCGACTATCATTTTCTTTGACAGCATCTTCTAATGTTAATTTCTTGGTGAGAACCTTGAAATCACGAATGCTCACGCGGCTCACGCAGTCTGCCAGTCACGCACTCACGCCTCACGTAGATTCGACTTTCGAGCCATTCGAAAGTCGAAACTTTTGCAAAAGTGAGCAAAACTGCAAAAGTCGAAACTTTCTAGTTTCTAGTTTCTACTTTCTACGTTTCTAGTTTCTACTTCTAGTTTCTAGTTTCTACTTTCGATTTTCTAGTTTCTACTTTCTAGTTTATACTTTCGAGTTTCTAGTTTCTCCTTTCTACTTTCGAGTTTATAGTTTCTACTTTCGAGTTTCTAGTTTCTCCTTTCTAGTTTCTACTTTCGAGTTTCTAGTTTCTACTTTCGAGTAGAAACTAGAAACTCGAAAGTAGAAACTAGAAAGGAGAAACTAGCAACTCGAAAGTAGAAACTAGAAAGTAGAAACTATAAACTCGAAAGTCGAAAGTAGAAACTAGAAACTCGAAAGTATAAACTAGAAAGTAGAAACTAGAAAATCGAAAGTAGAAACTAGAAACTAGAAGTAGAAACTAGAAACGTAGAAAGTAGAAACTAGAAACTAGAAACTAGAAAGTTTCGACTTTTGCAGTTTTGCTCACTTTTGCAAAAGTTTCGACTTTCGAATGGCTCGAAACTCGAAAGTCGAATCTACGTGAGGGCCCTACTTTCTAGTTTCTACTTTCTACGTTTCTAGTTTCTAGTTTCTACTTTTTACTTTCTAGTTTCTAGTTTCTAGTTTCGAGTTTCGAGTTTCGAGCCATTTAAAAGTCGAAACTTTATAGTTTTTACTTTCTACTTTCTACGTAGCAAAGCTGCAAAAATGAGCAATTACTTTCTAGTTTGCTAATGCTTATTTATTTTTTGACTTAGATAATGGCACCAAAATCGAAAGAGATAGACGCTGGATGGCTACATTGCAAGGCAATTGAAGGCAACAAGCGGAAGGCCATATGCAACTACTATGGCCGGACCATAAATGGTGGTATCACAAGAATGAAGGAGCATTTAGCGGGCAAGAAAGGACAAGTGACTGGTTGTGAGCACGTTCCAATAGAGGTACGGTCTCAATTCCAGCAATTTTTTAGAGAAGCAAGTAAAGATAAGAGTACTGCTCCTGAGCTTTCTGCTTCTAGAAGACCACCCCTTACCAAAAGTCAGTCGGTAAGGGGTTATAGAGAAACAAATATAGATGATGAAAGTTTTGATGATTCTTCATCTGAAGAGTTGCCGGATGAGGATAGGGAGATGAGAACGGCAATGAGACTTTCTCGTGAGGAAGCTCGTCGTCAAGAAATGAGAGAAAGAGGGGGAGACCAAAGAGGTAGATGGTCAATGAGTGGTCCTGGTGGTAGTTCCCGTTTTCTCCCTGGTGATATTGGTGGTAGTACTGGTGGAGGTGGACCTGGTGGTAGTAGCAGTGTTAGTGCTAGAGGAGGTAAAACTAGCACTGGCGGCAGTACATCTATGCAGTTACCTCTAGACGGATTTATGTTTAGGGAACGTGGCCAGAAACAAACCAAATTAACAGCTGGAAAAATAAAACAAGCGGCCAGTAAAGTGAAGAAAGCAGTGGCCAAATTTTTTCATTTCAATCATATCCCGGCTAATGCAGCCGCGTCGCCATACTTTAAAAAAATGTGCGACACATTGCAGTCGGTTGGACCGGGAATTTCTCCCCCTACCCCATATGAAATTGCTGGGCCACTTTTAGATGATGAGGTCTCCGAAATAAACGATTATATTCGTAGTTTTCAAACTCCCTGGGAGGAGAAAGGTTGCACAATTATGTGCGATGGATGGAGTGGCCCTACTAGAAAATCCATAATTAATTTTCTAGTATATTGCTCAATTGGTACAGTATTTTACAAATCAGTCGATGCATCAGCCAAAGTGCATGATGCAATATATCTTGCTGGACTTATGAATAATATCATCGACGAAGTTGGAGCTAATAATATTGTCCAAATAGTGACGGACAATGGCTCTAACTATAAAAAGGCCGGACAAATCATACAGAAGGAACGGAAGACTATATTTTGGACTCATTGTGCCGCACACTGCATCGACTTGATCCTAAAAGATATAGGCAAATTGGATCATGTTGACAAGGTTGTAAAACAAGCTCGAAAAATAACAAAATTCATTTACAACCATAACTGGGTAGTTGACTTGATGAGGAGGTATACTGGGAAGCGGGAGCTTCTGCGTCCAGCAATCACCCGCTTTGCCACTCACTTCATAGCATTGGAGAGCATTTTTAATCAGAAGGATGCTTTACGGAAAATGTTTACCTCAGATGCATAGTGTCAATCAAAATATGCATCTAATGAAGAGGGCAAAGAGGTGGAAAATATTGTTGTTGGAAAGGAGCTCTGGGTCGAAATTGACAAGATAATAGTGTGTATCCAACCTCTAGTGCAAGTTCTTCGACTGGTAGATTCAAATGAAAAGCCTGCAATGGGGTATATCTACGAAGCAATGGACAGAGCTAAGATGGCCATTCAGAAGTCGACAAAGGTTGGAGAAAAATCAAAAAAACAATATTTTAAGTTGATCGACAAAAGATGGGAGAAGACGCTACACCATCCATTGCATGCAGCAGGTAAATATTATCGTCAAGTGTATACTCATTATTTAACAATTTCAATTTTTAATCTCATTAGTCATTAGACTCAATACTTATTTCTTTCATATTATAGGATTTTACTTAAATCCCCAATACCAGTATAGGGTAGAAGTTTCACAACACCCAGAAATAATGATCGGGCTTAAAGAGGTGATCCGAACCTTGGAGCCTAGCATAGCAGCGCAAAATAAGGCAATGGAGCAAATGGAAATCTTCCGATATGCTCGTGGTTCCTTTGATTCGGAGAACGCAAGAACATCTATCTCGACCATGCAGCCAGGTAATACGTCGATACGTTAATAACACACTTTAATTATACAATTATCCAATTGTAATCAACGAATACAAACTGAATGTTTTATTTTTTGACTAATTTTATAGCTACTTGGTGGTCCATTCATGGTGAAAGTGCTCCTGATCTTCGCAAGATTGCTATCCGAGTATTGAGTCAGACATGTTCGGCATCGGGCTGCGAGAGAAACTGGAGTACATTCTCTCTCATTCATACGAAAACTAGAAATAGATTGTCATCATCTAAATTAGATAAACTAGTTTTCGTACATTACAATATGAGGTTGAGGGTCCGCGATCAGGGAAGATTAGAGGACCAAGGTGATAATCCAATCAATTTGGATTATATTTTCGACGACGATAACCCTCTAGCCCCTTGGTTGACGGAGAGAGAGGATCCAGTTCTTGACGGTCAAGAAAATACATGGTTGGAGAAGGAGTTAGGCAAGGAGCAAAGACAAGAACAAGAGGGAGCAAGGTTGAGGAGCGGCAAACGAAGATTTCAACATGTTAGCCAGGCAATGCAGCAGATACACAGCGATTCAAATGAGAGTCTTGGCAGTATACCTTCCGGATCTAGTGATGGTGGAGGAGAGTCATCTCAACGGATGAGAGAGCATGAGAGAGCTTCTTCACCTCCCAGTGCTCCCACGTACACCGGCGTCACTGGACCACCAGCCCCACCAGATCCACATCATCCACCACTGTCACCACATGATGGAGCAGGGGCCGAGCCTTCTGGCACTGTTCATGAAGCTGCATATGTACCATACTCGTACGGATATGATCCACCACTAGGTCCACCATCATCATATTACCGAGATTCTTATCAGCCGATGTTTCCAGAGCAAGAGGAATCGCAAGGAACATATGGAGATTCTTCATCATCTTACGGCTACGGAGCATACGGTTATGGTGTCCAGCACGACCAGGACATTGGCCAATCAATCTTCGGTTATTCTGGGCCTTCCGACGGGTCTTACTACCAGCAGCACTACTCGGCACCAACTCCAAATGAAGACGAAGAAGAAGCTGATCGCAATAATAATCTATGGAACTTCTGAGTTCTGAGTTCTGATTCTTCTGAATATTCTGATCTGACTATCTGAGCGACTGAGCCAGCCAGGTGAGTTAATAATTTTAATATTGATAATCTGTATTTTGTGGAAGTTGAAGTATTGAACACGTCTGGAATCTGGATTATGAAACTTATTCTATAATTTGTATTGTAAATTTATAATAATAAAAAAATTTCAAAACTTTAAAAGGTTGTTTTATAAAACCTTTTAAAAACCTTTTTTAACTTCGCCAAGGCCGGTCCCAAGCCCGGATAAAGAAGGAGGGAAAAAGGATATAGGAAATTAGGAATTAGTAACTTGTTAGGTGTGACTTGTTGTGAGTCGTGTGACTTGTCACTTGTGAACTGTGAGTCTGTGAGTCTGTGACTTATAAGTTATAACTTGTAAGTTGTAACTTGTGAGTCTTGTGGTTCAGTTAGGTCTCTACTGTCCAATCATTCACCTCGGGGAGTGGTGATTCGACAATAGTTGACAAGTTCATCAAGATTCTTAATCATACACCTCGGGGAGTGGTGCTTGTGAATCTTGATGAATGATGAATCCAAGACTCTAAAGTCTAAACTCTAAAGTATGAACTCTGAGAGTCTGAACTTTGAAGTCATAAGTCATAACTCATAATTTATCATAAGTCATAACTCATTAGATAAGAGTATAAGACTCATAAGTCATAGTCTGAACTCTGAACTCCGAAGTCTGAAGTCACATAAGATAAGACTCATAGGCCTAAAACTAACCCTAGCGGCCTAGCCTAAGGCTCTAACTCCTAAGCCCTAATCCTAACTCCTAAGTAACTCCTAAGGTCCCTAAGCCTAAAGGACCTAAAGGTCCTAAACTAGGGCCCTAAAGGGCCTAAAGTACTCTAATATTTATTTTCTAATTTTTTATATTTATTTTCTAATTTTTTAGAATTTTTAAAGATTTTTTTAGATTTTTTTACAATTTAAAAAAATAAAAAAAAGGGACCGGTACCGGTTCAACCAGAACCGGCCGGTACCGGTACGAACCGGCCGGTACGAACCGGTTCGGCGCCGGCCGATACCGGTACCGGTACCCGAGTTTTAAACCTTGTTCTGGATGGACCCAGCGTGGTAAAATTCCACTCTAAAAGCCCTTGGTTCCTAGGACTGCTTATGGTGTACCCCGTGGTTCAACTCGGTTCTGTAATAATAAATGCTTGTGTATTTGGAAATTCATGTGCTAAAACAGAAGCATTTTAACTAGTTTATGTGAGGACCTAACCTGAAAAGTTCCTATTGTGTGAAAGATGCTTACTCTTATCATCTAGGTTCCGATCGATAAGGAGTGTCGAAGCTCATAAACAGTCCAATCTTTGGAAGGCTAATGTGATCCCTCATGTTAAATCCTTTTGTTAGAAGTGATTAGGAAAATAATCCCTCGTAGGAGTGATCTGAACTAGACATGCAACTTGAACCGAACCAATCCGACCTCTATGGGTTGGTTTGGTTCAGATTTCTAACGATTTTGGGTCGAGTCCGGCTCCAATCTGGAAAACCGGTCAATTTGATCTGTTTTGAGTTAGGGGTTCAGTGGTATGAAACCAACCGGAAACCGAATTTATATACTTTACAAATAGTATATTACAGATTTGGGTTAGGGGAGACTAGGGCGGTTCAGTCTCATATTAAGTGCAAGACCCTTGATCTTTAAGTACTTTGAATTTTTCGTCCAACTATACAACCTGAAACATGATGTGCCATTGTGCTCTAATAGACTTTGATGCTCAACTCTAAGGATTTATGTATTGTTACTGTTCGTAGGCTAATTTCAAGTTATTTTAGCATGTCTTTTAATTTTTATATACATGACATATATGCTTCCATTCTAAGACCCGAACCGAACCAAACCAAAACAACCTGACTTTAGTCTGAGTCAATTTGGTTTATATCAGTGTTTTAAAAAACTCGCCCCGGGGAACGCCCCGGGGAGGGGCGGTCCTAAAACGCCCGGGGCGGCTCAATCTGGGGCTTTTTTTCTGTGGGGCTTACGCCCGAACCACTGGGGCATACGCCCAGGCACGCATATTACGCCTCAATGGCCTGGGTTTATGCCCCACTGGAGTTTGTCGGCATAGTTGAAAAAAAATGATTTGATTGCTACCGTGTGATCTTTTATATGCGTCTTACTATCTTGGATGGCGATTATGACATTTTTGGGAACTAAAGTTGTTTTAAATTGGTTATATATCATATATAGAATGATAAAATCTATGGAATATAAATGTAGATAGTTTGAATTTTGGTTAGAAATTTAGAATTAGATCTTACATGATATTGAAAGACAATGATAAGTTCATTTTTATCATCGTTTTGTATATATTTGTGATTTATCAACCAATTTTGTAGGCTTAAATGCTTTGTTTGTTCATAATATTTTTTATTTTGTTTGTTTTTAATCTATTTTCACTATTTATATAATATTTTTTATTTCTATATATTTTTTAAATTAAAAAATAAAAAATTGGTGGGGCTTACGTCCCGCCCCACATCAGGCAAAACGCCCCGCCTTACGCCCCCGCCTCTGAAAACACTAGTTCATATGTTTGCACAAGTTGGTTCGGTTTGGTTTTGGAACTGAACCAATTCGGTTCAGTTCTGATATGGCCAAATCAAACCAAACTGACTCGAGTTGCACCCATAATCTGAAGTGGATATAACTAAACTTGACGACTAGCTGTTCGAGATGCAATGCGGAGGAGGTGAATTATGAGCATATCTATTTTCGTTTTCCTCAAGCGTTGAACTTCAGGGAGTGTAGGACTGGATGCTCCATAGAGGGATTCCACAAAGACCACAATTTTTTCACTGTTTTTTTTTGTATCCTACAATAATACATTTTTCAAATTTTCAGTTTATGCAAACTTTCCTTCGGGGGAAAAAGAACCACGTCTTCCTCGCCTCTGCATTCCTCCTCACCGCCTCTGCTCTTTATCCCTCTTGGTCTTCCTCCTGATGACCCCCCTTCATCTTCCTCGTCCCTTCACTCGTGTCTGGATGTCGTATCTTCTCCCTCCTGGGTTCTTTGCTTCAACCTCCCGCTGCTTCTAGTCTCTGTTCTTCCATGGACATTCTCTTATTTCCTGCATTGAAAATCACTCATAACACCATCGAGATCCCAATGGAATGTGTTCACTAGGCTCGTACGACCTCGAGTAATTCACTAATTGGGAAGTGTTGGGTTTCCATACCCATGAAGACTCGGGCAAGGTGTGTGCACGATGAACCCATCATGCGCACTATTCTGGAGACACAGACATGAATCAGAAACTGAACAGAGGAGGGTGTGCGTATGATGAGCCCATTATGGGCACATTTCTGGGCAAGCGAAACTTTGTGCACATAATTTTCTTGTCGTCGATTTTTTAGCCGTGTCGCAAGACATGGTAGATCATTAAGGAGTAATATGATCAATGTTCTAAAAAGCACTAGGTGCTAGTCGGTCGGTGGGGGAACTTCTAGCGCGGCTTAGCGCCTAGGGCGTCTAGGCGGTACCTAGATGTTTTTGTTTTTTTAAATTATTTTGATATTATATATAATATATATTTTCAACTTACTATAAATTTAAGATTATCCCAACTATTATTTTAAAAAGCATGTATCATTTACATAACCATAAAGTCAAGATTAACAAGAACAAAAGCAAGCATGATATTATCTCAGATAATATAATAATATCCATAAGTTTAGTACAGTCCAAATCATAAATTTATGATTACCAATAATAGAATAGCATTTATACACGTTCTAGTGCCTACGCCTAGCCTCGCCTGGACCCACCTGGGACCACCTAGGCGGCCCGCTTAGCCCCGCCTAGAGGCCTGGGCCTTGCACCACCTAAAGCTAGGCTGGGGCTGCTGGGCGGTGGCGGGCCTTCTAGTGCCTAGGCGCCACCTAGTCCACTTTTTAGAATATTGAATATGATCGGATAATCAATCTTGCTAATGAGATTATTCATCTCATTCTCTCATTTGTTTCCACATTGGATGTCGTGCGAACAAGTGTTCTTGGAAAAGATTGGCGATATCTCTTTAATGAAGCACTGAGCCTTCAATTTGATAATGACCTATTTCCATTTTTTGATAGGGATGCCAAATTTGCTAATTTTGTAAATATGGTCCAAGGGTGTTATGGGCCACCCAGCATAGAACGATGTGTTCATTACTACACACGCCATTGAACAAAACCTATGCTAACGATTGGGTCCATATATTTGGTATCTAGCCATTTGTGATGCCCTGCTTTGAACAGAAAAAGGTTCTAAGGTTGGATGTGTCTTTTGGATTCCTTACTCTCCCGATATCAAGTTCTTCTGGCTCACTTGACATCGTGTTATTGTCAAAAGCCATCTTTGTTGATAAATCCAAATTGTATGTGATTTCTCATCGATGCCCAAGTCTAATGATGTTGACACTGGAATGTTGTGCTGGATTGAACTCCTTCAACATTAATTGTTCCTCTCTTAGACTTATTATAAAATATTGTGATCTGATTCATCTATATATCAAGGGCTCCGTCCTTAACTTTCTTAGCATAAATTGTTTATACTTGACAGATATGGATGTCTCTGCAGAGGTTCTTCATGCATTTAAGTGAGGGATTTACTTGAATTTAGGAGGGACAAAAACTTACTCAAGATTTCAGCTCCAAATCTGGAAACTGACAATTGGTCAGGTATAGAAAAATTCAAATCAATGAAAGCTACAAGTATCTCAATTGTGTTGGCTGATACGGAAGTAACGCATCTGAAGAATGCTCAGAAGTTCGTCTCGCATTTCACAAACGTAAAACGAATAGAAGTGAAAACGTCATTCTTATGGGTACATTTCATCCCTACTTTTTTCTGTGGATAATAGGAAAATGTTAAGGCGATTGGCTGAATAAGATTATCATATTCCATCTAATTATCATAAGATTATCATATTCCATCTAATTCCATCTGCTTGCACTTACAGTAGTAGGTATGAAGTGAATGATTTCAATAGTATAACATATGTTGCCTATAGACAATTTACTTTATTTATTTTGAAATTCATTTGCATTTCCTGATGGCTTATCAGGCACTAGAAGTTGAGTCTCTTAAGACTAGAAATTCTCAACATGAATAATGAATTAGACTTGAAAAAAGGTAACGAAACTGGAAAGAAGCAACATCCTACAACTATTCAATTGATTAGGCTTCTAACAGTAGCAAGAGTTTGGAGACCGATCACAATTGAGTTTTTTTTGGAAGGAGTGTCCTAAGCTGAGTAGTGTGTATGTTTATGCTCCTATTGTTAGGAGAGACCCGATCACAATTCTTACGTGTAGGATTGTTGATCCACATATGGATTGTTCATGTTTGTCACCGTTGTGGAGTGAAGGGACCCACAAAGCCTCATTGCCATAAGCTCAAGAAAGTGAAGGCTTGCACTTCTTTGGTTTCTCATTGTGAGAAAAGAGGTTTGTACAAGATAACTAAAGACAAGGCCAAGAAAATTGTCGGTGGTAATGTGAGTGCCATTCCTATGGCGAGGAGTACCACACGTTAGGCCCTCTCGATTCACATTGGCATATCACCAATGTGGCACCATTGGACACATTAGGATGCGTTGCCACAAAATAGGGTTGTTTACATAAAACCTACCAAAGAGACATCATAAGGCTGAAGCCAAAGAGAATAATGCTAGTCCTCCTAGTATTCTTTCTCACATGCCCAGGGCTAACACTACACGTCACCCAACGGTCGCTCTTCTCACTCTCCATGAATTTCCACCATATATATGGGTTAAAGGAGATGTTTTATATGCTTTTCTTACTAGCCGACATGGGGGCTACTCAGGGTCACCACACCCTTGGATGTCTAGCGTCACATTGCATCCTTCTTTGCATTTGGACAAGAATTCCTTCGGTCATGCATTCATGCGTCCCAACCCATACTTGAGTGCTTGTGTATATTAGTCACATATTTGTATTATTGGTCTTTACTTTGCTTTTGTGTGCTTCATTTTGCATCGAGCATATATATGTTTTTGTTTTTGTGGAGTTGTCGATGACTGTCTAATCTTAGAGACCAGAAGAAAATATTCTCGATGTAACAATGGGATGCAAAAAATGCACATACATAGTGATATACTTTTTGTGAAGAAGGGATTCAAAGAAAATCCTTATTACTTAAAGAAAATCCATAGGTCTATAGCTTATTACTTACAAGCCATTAATTCCTCTAGACTTGGAAATAGAATTACCAGATGAATCAATACTAAAAGGGAATCCAGTCATCAACTTTTAATCAATGGAGTAGCAGCGAAAATCAGTACCTCTCCTATTCAAATACTTGTCTACAACCCTTGCAAGTAGAACAATTCAGAGCTTGGAGAGCATCAGTGCTAGCTTCTCGTCGGATACCTCCACCTCCTCGAGTGCGCCCACGGCTTCCGCCATCCGGGCTGCCAACTGATGCTTACACTAGAAGAAACAAACCAGTACAACATCAGAGAAGGGAATCCGTGGAGGAGAAGCTGGGACTGAGTTCGGGAACCGGAGGGACCATACGCAGAGCTGCTCGCCCCTGCTGACGATGTCGTAGAAGAAAGAATAGCAGGTGCAATGGTGGCCCGGGAAGCAGATGTACTCCTCCTTTCTCCTCGACTCCCCCACCACCTGCAGATTCTCTCAAGGGACTATGAGAACAAACAGATAGTTAAGATGGGAAAAGACTTATAGGGAAGGAAAAAGAGGAGGGGTGGTACCAGGAAAAGCGAGCGGCCGCTGGGTGCGCCGGAGACTCGCCGGACGCCGCCCTGGTCGACGATCCGGGTGGCGCGTTCGAGGTTCTTGCCGAACAAGAAATGCAGGCTGGTGGGTCAATCACATAGGGATGGATTCAGTGGCGAGGAGAGAGGGAGAGAGAGATAGGAGGGGGGGATGACTCACATGGATAGGTGGTCGTCGGACACTGTTGTAACACAATGAGGGGGTCAGAGACACGCTCGAAGGAGAGAGAGAGAGAGAGAGAGAGAGAGAGAGAGAGAGACCTGAGCGGGAGGATTTGATCTGATCCCAGACGGCGTTAGCTACGGTGAGGCTGGCAGCAGGAGCGGACATTCGCCTTGCCTTCTCTTTCCTCGGGAGCAGGATAGAGCAGGATGCCGCGCAGGTGTTTGATCGTTGAGCCAAACGAGACTAGCGTTCCTCTCTCCGCGTCCGCTGAATCTCTGCAGTAACAGGAATATTTATATTAAATAAGCTGCCAAATACTCTCAGGAGGGGATGTAGCTCAGATGGTAGAGCGCTCGCTTAGCATGCGAGAGGTACGGGGATCGATACCCCGCATCTCCATTGTTGTTGTTAGTACTTTTTTCAACACAGTTTTCTTACTGTTTTTTCATTGGGATTGCAATCCACTGCATTTTAAAATAATAATAATAATAGTATAAAAGGATTGTTTTGAGCATCAAGCAATGTTAGTGTCTACTCTAAAGCTTATTTTAATTGGGTTACATATCTTTTACCCCCATATTGTTCCACCAAAAACTATTTGACTCCTCTAAAATTTAAAAACCACATTTTACCTCATGTAGTTTTGAAAACATCTTACCTTCATATTCTCATAAGGATATGTTTAATTCTCTCGTCAGCTAATGACGAAACATCCTCTCATCTGTCATGCCGAGTCTCTATCTTACTGTACTTTCCAATCGAAAACCCACCACTTCCAACCTTCCACCATATCTTCTTCCATTGTTCCATCTCAATCAACCATAATGGCAGAAGATTTGGATATCATCACTCGTTTCAACAACCTTCTCCCATTCAACATCCCCACTCCCCCAATCCATATTTCACAGACCAACATTCAAAATGCGAAGACATGGTGGAAACCCCTCATCTTCAAAATTATCTCCGACCGCAATATCAACCCTGTAGGCATTAAAGAAGCCCTCTTGTAAAGCCTGGAATACTAGAGGCACTCTCCTCATCTCAAAATTATCTGATTCTACTTTTCTCGTTCAATTTGAGCACTAGCCTGAGTTGGATAGAGTTTGGGCGCACTCCCCATGGAGCTTCGGAAAACATCTCATTGCCATGCAAAAAGTTAAACCAAATACACCACCTAATGCCTATGATTTCTCCCTCGTGGATTTCTAGATTCAACTCCACAAGCTTCCAGTTGAGTATCTCTCTATTCCGGTGATAATGTCGCTTGCCTCTAAGTTGGGAACTCCAATGGAACCATCAGCAAACGAAGCATCCAATTCGACCATGTCTCTACTATCCCAACCCCACCTCCGGTAACCCAGCTGTCGTGGGACTTCGCCACCACCACCGCGCGATGCCCAGCAAACTGTCATCCCCATTCCATACCCAAACCACGTCAACTACCCCACACCACCACCACCACTCATCACAACCATTCCACCTTCCCAAATCCTCGATTCCACCACCACCCTAGGCCTCAATTGTCCACTTTCCTCCCACCCCTCAATTTCATCCACTTTGATAAAGTTATCTACCACTTCTCCTCCAAAATAGCTTCCATACCCAGTCTCCAACCACCCTCTACCCCCAAAAGAGCACCTCTCCCTCACCAAGCCCGTTTGACCACCCAACTCCCCTACCCACCTGCTATCCCACTATCACCTCCACTTCCTTCATCCATTCCGCACCACAATCTAAACCCAAATCCCTTCCACCCACTACCACCACTCTTATTTTTCCTTTCCAAGATGACCAATACTCATCCAACCAACTGGCATGCACTATTATTCATTACCTCAGTTCGACTCAATCACTTCCTTTTATTCAAAATTTTATTTCTTCACCCCCAAACTTTTTTTCCCCACTATACCCTTCACCCTTTCAGGCACCACCGATTTTTCCGAGCAGCTAACTATCCCACATCCTCAAAATGGTACAATCATGCAATACCAAAAATCCCTTAGTACAACTATCCAATCAACTTAGAGAGGATACCACCGACGCCTCAGAGTCCAACCTCACACCCCTCACATCCAAACTTCACCTCCCACCTCTGACTACCTTTCTGACTTTTTTCTTAAATTCTGGGGTAAATCAAGTCTCTCTGAACTCGATGAGGTGCATGACATAGATGGCTCTTCTTCAGCAACCCCCATCAAAAAGCGTCAAGGTATCAAGGAGGAAGTCAAAAATATTCTCCAAAATGCGGTGGTTGTTGGTCCAAAATAGCCGCAAGGAAAATGAAGATCCTATCATGGAACTGTCGAGGAGTCTAAGGAGACTCACCGGTAATCCATCTCGAAACTCTCCTCAAGTCCACTACCCCCGACATCACCTTCATATCCGAAACTTGATCCACGTCAATCTCTCTACCACAACTATATCTTCCCTCCACTACCCAAACCACCATATCATCCATGCCCAAGATCTTTCCAAAGGTCTCTGGTTCCTCTGGAAAGATCACATACATATCACTGTCACCCTCTGTTCTGAGAACTTTATCATTTGTTTTATTGCTGCTGTTGAGGAAGTCCACCGGTTAGTCCCACATCGGTAAAGGGGGCACCTATCACCCGCTTTATATACCCTCTCTGGATCTCCCCTTATAACACGGGTTTTGGGGTGTGAGGGTATCCAACATGGTATCACAACTGGGTTCACTGTCTTCCTCCATGTGCGACCCCTTCCGATTTTGCCTTGCTCCACATGCTCCGTTTGAGGGGGGGTGTTGAGGAAGTCCATCGGTTAGTCCCACATCAGTAACCCACTTTATATATCCTCTATGGACCTCCCTTTATAACCCAGGTTTTGGGGCATGAGGGTATCCAACAGCTGTAAAATGCTGATTACCCTAAATGGTATCTTGTCTCTTTTCTACGGTGATCCCAAACATTCTAAAATACAATATGTGTGGAAGAATGTGCTTGAATGGTCCCTCAGTATTGATAATCCTTGGTGTATGGTTGACGATTTCAACGTTATTCTTCATCAAGAGGATAAAATAGGGTGGTGTTGAGGTTGACAAGTCTTGTACAAGAAAATTCAAAGCATTTAATAATAAGGCGAACTTCGACCTCAGGTACTCATGACCTGCCTACACGTGGTCAAACAAGAAAGACTTCAAATTCCATATCCGAGAGAGCCTCGATCGAGCTATGGTGGATCCTACATGGCAGAACCTTTTCCCTCAAGCCTTCCATCTTCCAGCAATAGGTAGCGATCATTGTCCTATCCCTATCTCCCTCCACTTTAAACCAAAAAAGAAAACGAAATCAAATATTTCATTTCGAAGCAATATGGACAAAAGATTCTAATTTCAATGATCTCATAGGAGGTAAATGTTGCTCCCCTAAATACCAGAACCAATCTCTACAAAAAAGACACCACTCCTTCAAAATAGACATCCATAAATGGCTAACCAATTCCAAATCCCCCCAAGATTGGTGATCTTTGGTCTATCCGCGATGAGAATGCCACCATTCAAGATTTGCCACCATCCGAATCAACCATAGCCAAAGAACGAGATCTTTTCAAAATATATAAAGATCTCTCTACCAAAGAAGAACTCTTTTGGAGCAAAGGTCTAAGATCCACTAGCTTCGAGTGGTAGATCACAACATCGCCTTCTTCCATGTCTCCACCATCAACCGAAGAAGGAAAAATCATATTCATGGCATTCGTAACCAAAAAGGAGAAATAGGTTGAAGGATATTCTACCACTTCCGAAGCCTACACCTTATGTGTGTACCAGATTATCTTCAAAGGGGCCGACCGACTCTTGCAGCCCAAAGATGACCGACCGAGCAAGGGGGGTCATTCCACCCGGAATGGCCAAGCATCCAAAGAAGGATGACCGAATCAAAGGGGCGTCCTACTCGGTTTCGGCCGAACGTGCCATGGAAGGTCAACCAAGAAAAGGAGGGTCGCCCTACTCGATTTTGGCCGACTGTACTAAGGAAGGCCAACCAAGCAAAGGGGGGGTCGTCCTACTTGGTTTTGGCCGACCGTGTTAAGGTGGACCGACCAAGCAAAGGGGGTCATCCTAATCCATTTTGGCCGACCGTGCAAAGAAAGGCCGACTAAGAAAAGGGGGGGTCGTCCTACTCGGCTTTGGCCAACCGTGCTAAGGAAGACCGACCAAGCAAAGGGGGGGGTCATCCTACTCGGTTTTGGTCGACCGTGCTAAGGTGGACCGACCAAGCAAAGGAGGGTCGTCCTACTCCATTTTGACCGACCGTGCTAAGGAAGACCGACCAAGCAAAGGGGGGTCGTCCTACTTCATTTTAGCCGACCGTGCTAAGGTGGACCGACCAAGCAAAAGGGGGTCATCCTACTCCGTTTTGGCTGACTATGTTAAAGTGGACCGACAAAGCAAAGGGGGGTCATCCTACTCCATTTTGGCCGACCATGCTAAGGAAGGCCGACCAAGAAAAGGGGGCCATCCTACTCGATTTTGGCCAATCGTGCTAAGGCAGACTGACCAAGTAAAGGGGGGGTCGTCCTACTCGGTTTTAGCTGATGACCGCACTAAGGGAGTCCAACCAAGCAAAGGGGGGCCGTCCTACTTGGTGCCTTAAGGTAGCTCCAGAATATATGCGAAGAGGTGGCCCAAAGATCCCGCACCCATCCTATTTGGCAGTTACTCTTGAAAATCTCGATTGCACAGCTCACACCTCGAGTTTTTCGATCGACCAGTAAGAAAAGATGCCATATATTTGTTGGAATCACGGGAGCACGTCACCCAGTCTGTCCCGCTCGGAGCACTCGAACTGTCACCCTTGGCCACGATAAAAGAAGACCTACCCCTCATAGAAGAGAGATCTGAATTCTTGAAGGGGAGGTGCTGCTGCTCGCTTTTTGGAATTTTTGCACATTGAGAGAGAGAGTGGAGAGGTCGGTAATCGGGAGGCCGAACTTTTCAGGGTGTAAGTGGGTCAAGTTGAGAGTTTGTAACCAGTCAATTTCTAGTGCATTTCTCGCCTCACCCTATAGTTTTTTTTTCCTTCGAAGTTGCGAAGGGTTTTTCGACGTAAAACCGGTCTTTTGTGTCTATTTGGTTTGTTAGATTATGCCTAGGATTTTAGTCCGAAAATTCCCCCCCATGCTTTATTTTTTCACAACATATTTACCCCCACCCATCCTCTACCCATCCCCCATGCCATCGATCATCCCCCCAAATAACCCACCCATCTCGAACCTTGATGACTAGTTTTTTTGTCAAGTGCCTCTTTTCTAGGAAATTGAAGAACCTATTATGAGCATGGGACCACTGAAAAGTCTTGGACTTGATGGTTTCCCAGCAATCTTCTACCAAGATTATTGGATCATCATTCACTAGGAATTAGAGATATTCATCAAAAAATTATGTCTACCCAAAGAGCTTCCAAAAGGAGTCAACTACACTCATATTGTCCTTATTCCTAAAAAGGACAATGCGGAAGATCTATCTAATCACCAACCGAGTTCTCTATACAACATTGCCTACAAAATCATCATGATTTTTTTTGCGAACCGACTTCGATCTATCATTGGCAAAATTATCTCGCTGTTTCAAAGTGTTTTTGTCTCGAATCACCAAATTGTAGAAAACACAATCATTGCCCAATAAATCCTCCACATCATGAAACTCAGAAAAGTCAAATCTGGTTTCTTCGCTCTCAAGCTAGCCATGTCTAAAACCTTTGACATAATGGAATGACACTTTATCGGTGATGCCCTTAATCTCTGTGTTTTCCAATAACTTTATTAACCTTATTATGGGTTGCATCACAACTTTATCTTTCTTTATGCTCATCAATGGAAGCCCTCAAGGTCTTTTCATTCCCAAAAGAGGCCTAAGGCAAGGATGCCCTCTTTCGCCATTTCTATTTATCTTGGGCTTGAAAATCTTATCCCAAAACATTGGCAAAATTAGAGGCAGCGGACCTTATTTTGGGTATTCGAGTTAGCCACTCCTCGCCAAGTATTGACCACCCTCTCTTTACAAATGACCTCATCTTTGGGCGAGCCAACATATATGAAGTTGCTACCATAGACAAATGCCTAAAAGATTTCAGATCCTGGTCGGGGCAATAAGTAAACTATGACAAATCGACTATATTCTTCAGTCCAAACACCCTATCCAATATCAAATATAAGATCCTCTCATTCTTGAAGGTCCCTCTCATGACGTTGCAGGAAACTTACTTGGATGACACTTTATTTTTCGAGAGGAAGAAATGCAACTCTTTCAACTTCATTGTTGACAAATTCCAAAGTCACCTCAAGGGTTGGAAAGGCAAATTACTTTCTCATGTGGGCAAAAAGTAATGATAAAATATGTTTTGAGCTCTTTACTCTTTACTCACGTACTCCATGTCCACACTATTATTTCCTAAAACCATTTGCAAAAAAATTGATGCTCTTCAACGTGATTCCTGGTTGGGTCACCATGCAGGGCCTCGACATTTGTATCTCAAGGCTTGGCACCGCTTTCATTGACCTTTTGATAAGGCGGGACTTGGGATTAGATCCCAAGGCTGTCAATTTATCCCTTCTAGCAAAATTTGGATGGCGATTCTTGACAAATCCAGAAGCATTTTGGGCACAAATCCTTCATCACAAATATGAGATACCTATTGACTTCTACGACGTCACTCCTCGCTCCAACTCGTCCCTCATATGGCGCATCATCCTTAACTCTAGAGATATATTAGCCAAAGAGATGCTATGGCTTATTTATAATGACAACCACGTAACAGCTCTTAAAGATCGTTGGGTCCCAAACCTTCAATATCCTCCAATCATACGTGAAAGTCTTGGAACAAACCTTTTCTCGACGAAGTCTTTGATGACTTTATAGTTAACTCTATATGCCACATCCCCCTACCACAAAACCCAATGGGACCCAACTGATAACCTAATTTGGCAATCCACTCCGAGCAGGATCTTCAATAGTAAATCGATGTATGTGTTAGCGAGATTCGGTCAGTTCCCAAGCCCTCCTGTTGCAAGTTTATCTCGGAACGACGATATTTGGAAGAGATTGTGGGTCTACAAGAATGTTATGCCTCGCATCAAAATTTTCATTTGGCGCCTCTTGGGTAATTCTCTTCCAACTCTTGATATCTTGGCCAAAAGAATCAAGAGCATAGACATTATCTGCTTGCTATGCATAAATAATGAAGAATCATACACCCATGTTCTTATCACCTGTCTGTATACCTCCTCGGTTTGGTTCGGCTCCCCTGCATTATTAGACTCTCGCACCCTACCTTCTTCCATCATCAACTGGATAGTCTACTCGATGCAAGAGAAGAATGAGAGCTGGAGTTTTGAAGTATGAGCCACAATTATCTGGTATGTATGTAAAGCCCGTTGCACCAATATCTTTGAGGAGAAGCTCATATCACCAATCCAGACCATAAAGAATATCAATTTGGCGATTCAAATCTCAAACCAACCTTTCGATATGGCAGAACCCGATGAAAACTCCCCATGGAATTAGCTACACATTAGCTCTATTCCTCCAAAGTAGTCGCCACCATCCAACGGGTTTCTCAAATTCAACGTCGATGTAGCAACTAGCACCTCCACAATAGTCATTTCTTATATACTCCAAGATCACAAGGAAATCCTCCTCGTCGTGGCAACCTCCTCAGCTCTCACTTCAGAAACCTTGGTTGCTAAATCAACCATGAAAGAAGCATTATCAAAAGCCTTCATCCTCCAAGAGGCTTTGAAGGGGATTGCAAGGCCATCACAGACCTACTTCTTCAACTTGACAATCATCCTTCTTGGCGTATAATGACTATTATTTCGGATTGTTGAGCCATCCCGAAGCAAATTCCTTCGACTACTATCTGCTATTCTCCAAGAGGGTCAAACATGGCGGCCTATAATCTTACGAGATTTGCAATATGTAACTCAGCTTTCTAACTGTGGGATTCCCTCTCTGTACCATCTAGCGTCAGAGAGTCTCTATCGTGTGAGGATATTAATATGTGAACCGAGCAACATATCTCATTCAAACAAAATGATATGTTTGCACTAAAAAATTAAAATTGTTGGGGGCAAGATGTGGTTTTTAGATTGTAAAAGGGTTAAGTGATTTTTAGTGCAACTATAAAGGACAAACGATATTTAACCCTTCTTTCTTGTCATAAAATCAAAACTACTATTACATTTTAAGAAACACACATGCGTTATTATATATTTTAAGTACATCCAACAAATCAGCCATGAGTGCATCTTCAAGGTGAACACTCTGAGATAGCCCTTTGCAATATGGTTACATCGGAAAGATGTTTCATCATTAGTTTCCAATCCACAAGAACTTGTCCATGACCAAGAAATATTTTTCTCTCACCTTTTCGGATCGAGCCCCTCCCTATTTTCCTTTTCTTCTTCCCTAGTCTCTTCCCCTGCCTCCGTCCCCCCTCCCCATTTTCCTTTTCCTCAACGGCGGCGAGCAACGGAGACAACAGGCCATGAGGGGCGGAGGGGTTCAATTCAGATTAGGTTTAGGTGTAGGATTAGGTCTAGGGTTCATCCATGGCCTATAGATCTTAGGGTTCATAGTTCGGTTTAATTTAGAAAGAAGTGGCATATATGAAATGAAAATTCAAAGAGTAGTGAGGCATATTTTCGTCCTGGCAGTTGGCTATCCTTTATGGTAGTTGATATGTTGATTAGGGACCTATTGCTAAGGCCCCAAAAAAAATTAAAATTACGACATTGACCTATCATGTAATTGTCATAGCGCTAGTGTACATGTTAAATACTTTGATCAAACACGATTCAATTAAATATATATTTTTAATAATATTTTAAAAAATCATGTTTTCTAAAATACACAAACAAAAAAAAAAAAGGAAAAGAGTAGACGACTTGAAGTTGCGAACTAGGTTTTCAGAGTGGCATTGCAGATTTGCAGGTCCCCATTATTTCTAAAAACTTCAAATATAGATTCTCGTATTTCTCTGCTATTAGATTCATTTAGATCCAACGGCAAAGCTCCCTTTTTTCAATTCTTTGCATTCAGTTCTTCTTCTCCTCGGACCGCGGTGGGAAGGGTTCGAAGACCCAAAGCCAGCGACGCGTCTATCAAAAAAAAAAAGTGCCAGCGACTCAACAGCCACTGCCTCTGCCACTCTATCCTCCCAGCACTCTCCTTAAACCCTAAATCCCTTAAGATATGGGGGGCTTAATATGTCGAAACCCAGTGACGACCGAGGAAGAGGAGGATGAAGTAAGCTTTGAAGAATTGGGTCTCGAGCCCCGACTTGTCCGAGTTTTATCGAAGAAGAGCATCACTAAGCCCACCCCAATCCAGCGGGAGGCCATCCTCTTGATTCTGGTCAGTATACTCTTGTGGTGGTGGTGGGTGGAGTTTTATCTATGGTTTTTGTCATAGTGCTAGTGTACATGTTAAATACTTTGATCAAATGCTATTCAATTAAATATATAATTTTAATAATATATTAAAAAAATATGTTTTCTAAACCAACCCCCCCCCCCCCCCCCCCCACACACACACACACATAGAAAAAGAAAAAGAAAAAGAAAATTAGTAGACTTTAAGTTGCGAACTAGGTTTTCAGAGTGGCATTGCAGATTTGCAGGTCCTCGTTATTTCTGAAAACTTCAAATATAGATTCTCGTATTTCTCTATCGTTAGATTCATTTACATCCAACCGCAAAGCTCCCTTCTTTCAGTTCTTTGCATTCGGTTCTTCTTCTCCTCGGACCGCGGTGGGAAGGGTTCGACCTCGAAGACCCAAAGCCAGCGATGCGTCTATCAAAAAAAATAAAAAAACCAACGACGCGGCGGCCACCGCCTCCGCCGCTCTATCCTCCTAGCACTCTCCTTAAACCCTAAATCCCTTAAGATATGGGGGGGCGTAATAGGCGGAAACCCAATGACGGCCGAGGAAGAGGAGGAGGAAGTGAAATTCAAAGAATTGGGTCTCGAGCCCCGACTAGTCCGAGCTTTATCGAAGAAGGGCATCACTAAGCCCACCCCGATCCAGGGGAGGCCATCCCCTTGATTCTGGTCAGTATACTCTTATGGGGGTGGTGGGTGGAGTTTTATTTAGGGTTTTTGTCATAGCGCTAGTGTACATGTTAAATACTTTGATCAAATGCTAATCAATTAAATATAATTTTTTTTAATAATATATTAAAAAAATATGTTTTCTAAACCAACCAACACCCCCCCCCCCCCCACACACACACACACACAAAGAAAAAAAAAACAGTAGACTTGAAGTTGCGAACTAGGTTTTCAGAGTGGCATTGCAGATTTACAGGTTCCCATTATTTCTAAAAACTTCAAATATAGATTCTCATATTTCTCTGCCATTAGATTCATTTAGAACCAACGGCAAAGCTCCCTTCTTTCAGTTCTTTGCATTATGTTCTTCTCCTCGGACCGCGGTGGGAAGGGTTCGACCTCGAAGACCCAAAGCCAGCGACGTGTCTATAAAAATAAAAAAAAAAAGCCAGTGACACGACGGCCACCGTCGGCCTCCGCCGCTCTATGCTCTCAGCACTCTCCTTAAACCCTAAATCCCTTAAGATATGGGAGCTTAACAGGTGAAAACCCAGTGACGGCCGAGGAAGAGAAGGAGGAAGTAAGCTTCGAAGAATTGGGTCTCGAGCCCCGGCTAGTCTGAGCTTTATCGAAGAAGGGCATCACTAAGCCCACCCCGATCCAGCGGGAGACCATCTCCTTGATTCTGGTCAATATACTCTTGTGGGGGTGGTGGTGGAGTTTTATCTAGGGTTTTTATCATAGCGCTAGTGTACATGTTAAATACTTTGATCAAATGTTATTCAATTAAATATATATTTTTAATAATATATTAAAAAAATATGTTTTCTAAACCAACACCCCCCCCCCCTCCCCCCCCACACACACACAGAAAAAGAAAAAGAGTAGACTTGAAGTTGAGAACTAGGTTTTCAGAGTGGCATTGCCGATTTGCAGGTCCCCATTATTTCTGAAAACTTCAAATATAGATTCACGTATTTCTCTGCCGTTACATTCATTTAGATCCAACGGCAACGCTCCCTTCTTTCAATTCTTTGCATTGACTTCTTCATCTCCTCGGGACGTGGTGCGCCGGCCATCGCCTTCGTCGCTCTATCCTCCCAGCAAGCGGGCCTAGTTTGGCCAGACGCGGCCTCTTCCTTAAACCCTAAATCCCTGAAGATATGGGGAGCTTAACAGGTGGAAACCCAGTGACGGCCGAGGAAGAGGAGGAGGAAGTAAGCTTCGAAGAATTGGGTCTCAAGCCCCGGCTAGTCCAAGCTTTATCGAAGAAGGGCATCACTATGCTCACCCCGATCCAGCGGGAGGCCATCCCCTTGATTCTGGTCAGTATCTTATCCCCTAAAAATTTCAGAGCAAGTAAGCATCTATCTGGTACTCAGTTTGTTGTAGATTTTCTTCAGATAAAAGGAGCACGTTTACTCTTGTGGGGGTGGTGGGTGGAGTTTTATCTAGGGTATTTGTTTTTCAAACTGGGTTCTCGGAATTGTGTGCCGACCAAACTGAATTTAGTTAAAAATACGATTATTTAGCTGTTAATTTGTTGTTGATTTTTTTAGAAAAGCAAACATTTTTTATCACCCGGCAGTGATCTTTGTCTGGGTCTTAGTCGTTTGACCTGTGTTCTTCGATTTGTAGGAAGGCAAGGATGTTGTCACAAGAGCGAAGACGGGTGCCGGTAAAACATTCACCTATTTGCTTCCCATGCTTCAGAAGTTGTTCTCCATGAGCGATTCGAGAAAGGCCGCCCCGAGTGTGTTCATTCTCTGCCGTTAGATTCATTTAGATCCAACAACAACGCTCCATTCTTTCAGTTCTTTGCATTGACTTCTTCATCTCCTCGGACCGCGGCGCGATGCATGGCCACCGCCTCCGTCGCTCTATCCTCCCAGCACGCAACCCCTAGTTTGGCCGGACGCGACCTCTTCCTTAAACCCTAAATCTCTGAGGATATGGGGAGCTAAGCAGGTGGAAACCCAGTGACGACCGAGGAAGAACAGGAGGAAGTAAGCTTCAAAGAATTGAATCTCGAGCCCCGGCTAGTCCAAGCTTTATCGAAGAAGGGCATCACTAAGCCCACCCCGATCCAGCGGGAGGCCATCCCCTTGATTCTGGTCAGTATCTCATCCCCTAAAAATTTCAGAGCAAGTAAGCATCTATCTGGTACTCAGTTTGTTGTAGATTTCCTTTAGATAAACGGAGCACGTTTACTCTTGTGGGGGTGGTGGGTGGAGTTTTATCTAGGGTTTTTGTCTTTCCAACTAGGTTCTGTGAATTGTGTGCCGACCAAACTGAATTTATTTAAAAATATGATTATTTACCTGTTAATTTGTTCTTGGTTTCTTTAGAAAAGCAAACATTTTTTATCACCCGACAATGATCTTTGTTTGGGTCTTAGTCGTTCGACCTGTGTTCTTCGATTTGTAGGAAGGCAAGGATGTCGTCGCAAGAGCGAAGACGGGTTCCGGTAAAACATTCGCCTATTTGCTTCCCATGCTTCAGAAGCTGTTCTCCATGAGTGATTTGAGAAAGGCCGCCCCGAGTGTGTTCATTCTCTACCATTAGATTCATTTAGATCCAATTGCAATGCTCCATTCTTTCAGTTCTTTGCATTGACTTCGTCATCTCCTCGAACCGCGGCGCGATGGCCACCACCTCCGTCGCTCTATCCTCCAAGCACGCAGCCCCTAGTTTGGCCAGACGCTGCCTCTTCCTTAAACCCTAAATCCCTGAAGATATGGGGAGCTTAACATGTGGAAACCTAGTAACAGCCGAGAAAGAGGAGGAGGAAGTAAGCTTCAAAGAATTGCGTCTCGAGCCCCGGCTAGTCCGAGCTTTATCAAAGAAGGGCATCACTAAGCCCACCCCGATCCAGCGGGAGGCCATCTGTGGGTGCAAAATCTGGCTAACACCCAACGGTGGGACTCACAACCCTGTCAGTGGCTCACAAGTCCAACGGTGGGACCCACAACCCTGCTTGGCGCCCACGAGTATGTAGGTGGGACCCGCAGCCCTGCCTGGGGCCCACTTGCACTATCTGGGGCCTGGTAAATCCCCCCGGGTATTTACCAAACCCCAGATATATTTGGGAATATTCCTGGAATATTTCTCAGATGAAGTAAGCCCTTATAAATAACAAACCCTGTAAATGATTATAGATCCCGAAATCAAAACTAAAATCCCATTTTCTGTTTTTCAGAGCTCCCTGAGCTTTTTGGTTTTCAGATTCCCTCTCCACCCTCTATCATCTTGTAAGAAGCACTCGTTGGCTTGTCGAGAGTAGCTCTACTTCATTCAAAGATAGTGGATTCAAAGGTTGCGTCTTACCCCATGGAGAGTAAGCTTCGGCCGAACTTCGTCACCATATCTAGTGTCAACTCTCTCTACCCTATAGTGCTAGTGTGACAGCCTAGCAAGTTAGAGCTCAGCGCTTCGAAGCGCGCCATATCCCGAAGGGTAAAATCTTCAATCAACTGTAAGAGGAGTGTTACGTACGACGGCACAAAATCCTCCCCCATAGTTTGGTGTCGTCTATGGGATTATGATCCATCAACTTACAACTTTTAAGCTTTCCAACTCCTTTGATAGCTGCTATCGGTTGCCCGAACAATCCGTCTGTCTCCATCATTACACCTAAATGGTGAAGACACCGATGGACTAGCCGGAGGAAAGCAGCATGCACCCAGATGCTTAGTAGTTCGCGACGATCCAACACACAGAACAACAACTCGTTAATTCAAGGAGTCGCTCGTCGGTTGATCACGCCGCCTAGGCTCAACCTCGATAGTCGTCTTAACTCACTGACCTAACTCCTCAGCGCTTGGGGAAGGCACACATCTCTCCCAGTGACGATGCTCAAGTGACGTACCAGATCACGACAAAGGACTTCCAGCTCCTCACTCTCATGAAGCAGAGCGCTGATCTTATGGTTGAGAGAGTCTCTCTCCGACAAATCACTGTCAATGCAAGAATCAACCCTCCGCGGTCAACCACTGGCATCAATGATGGAGCAAACGTCCACTGGTCGATCGACCAATCTTTCGCTTCTTCTAGACGATCCACCGTCGACATCCCTCGACGTTCTCTCGAATCCCTCTCGAGATAATCCTCGCCTGTTGCTCTCAGGCCGACTGTCTGGGAGCGTCTCAATGAGTCTGCTCGCCATCCTGAGTCTTTCGGCTCTGAGTCATCCTCCGATACCTGCACCATGAAAGATGTTCGGAATAATCGACACCGCTCCAAAATTTTGCAACATTACAATGGCGATCGAGCCCCAACCGGTCATCGGACGACAAGTTGGACTCTGACGCCCTCTCTTCCTTCGAGACGTCTCTCCGACCAACGAGGTGATCATCGAAAAAATCACACCTCCGAAGGGCCACTTCATCAACATATTCTCCGAGTCCAATTTTCTCGAAACTGGAAAGCCCCCGCTTTTCCCAGGTTTAACTGTTTAATGGGAGATCCAACACTGCACATCCTTGCCTTCAAACAGGCATTGACGCCGCACAACCACGACAACCAGGTTCTGTGCCGCACCTTTGCTGGCAGCCTAGATGACATGTCGCTGGACTGGTATCACAACCTCCATACGGCTTCCGTAAGTCAATTCAGGGATCTGGCAGACCTCTTTGTTCAACACTATCGGCTGAACCTCAAGCCGGAGAAAAAGCTGGACTCCCTCTACCGGCTTAGGTAGGATCGGACGAAACACTCCGAGAGTTCTCTCGGAGGTTCTGGGACGAGCATGTTGTGCTCTCCGGACATCACCTCGACGATGAAGCCATCATGCTCGCATTCCAGAATTCCCTACGCTTTGACCTCCACATCTATAATGACCTCATCCGCAATCCTCCTACCTCCCTCGGAGTGTTATTCGATCGAATTCAAAAGAAGAGCGAGGTGGAGGACGATCAAGTTGCTCGTAAGAAACGTGATCTCGAGAAGCGCCTTTCTAATAAGGCATCAACGAGACTAACAGATCAAGCTCGCAACGCTTAGATTGAGAAAGATGGAACCTCTAAGAGGTCGAGACGGGCAAATGATAGACCTGCAGAGCCTCAAAAGACCACAGACACCAGAGGGAATCACCCCATCGACCGATCAGAGTAAAAAGACCACCGACTATCAATAACTCAGAAGGCCCCTCATCTAAAATCCATGATAAAACATCTACTAAGTTATCAATGAAATGACAGTTGCTTCAAGTTCTATCGAAGACTATCAAATTCTATCTCAACTTCTACTCAACGCCACAAAGTTACATGTCTCGATACGTAGGTTCAACTAAAACGACGTTTCGCCTAAGTCCAATCGATACAAGGGCGCTACACCGAGTACTCTAAATCATTGGCGTCATATATGCTCCCGTTGTCATGTAAGGACACATGCACCAGTGCCTCATCACAGTTAGTTCGGTTTGCATTGCGACATGGCCGACTAACCTGCAACGGTACAAAGCTACGTGTCCCGATACGTAGGTTCGACTGAAACGACGCTTCGCCTAAGTCCAACCGATACAAGGGTGCTACGTTGAGTACTCCAAATCATTGGCATCGCAAGTGCTCCCGTTGTCACGTAAGAACACATGCACTAGTGCCTCGCCATAGTTAGCTTGGTTCGCATTGCGACACGGCCAACTAACCTGCAACGGTACAAAGCTACATGTCCCGATATGTAGGTTCGGCTGAAACGGCGCTTCACCTAAGTCAAACTGATACAAGGGCGCAACACTGAATACTCCGAATCATTGGCGTCGCATATGCTCCCATTGTCAGATAAGGACACATGCACCAGTACCTCACCATAATTAGTTCAGTTCGCGTTGCAACATGGCCAACTAACCTGCAACGGTACAAAGCTACGTGTCCCGATACGTAGGTATGACTGAAATGGCGCTTCGCCTAAGTCCAACCGATACAAGGAAGCTACGCGAAGTACTCTGAATCATTGACGTTGCACATGCTCCCGTTGTCACGTAAAGACACATGCACTAGTGCCTCGCCACAGTTAGTTCAGTTCGTGTTGCGACACGGCTAACTAATCTGCAACGGTACAAAGCTACGTGACCCCGACGTAGGTTCAACTGAAACGACGCTTCGCCTAAGTCCAACCGATACAAAGGCACCATGTTGAGTACTCTGAATTCTTACCCCCATTGATTAGTAAGTCCAAGGTCCCACCCTTGGCATTTGAAGACAAAGCCCAAGACGACAACATCGTCTTGGCCCAAGGTGACAGCCTTGGTATTCAAAAGCAAAGCCCTATGTAGGCTCTGCCGCCTCGGCAACAGACAAAGCCCGAGACGGCAACACCATCTCGGCCCAAGGAGATAGCCTTAGCATTCGAAAGCAAAGCTCGATGCAACCTTCTCCTCGATATTCGAAGATAAAGTTCGAGACAGGCTTTGCCGTGCGCCTCGACACCTGACGAAGCCCGAGACGTCAATGTCGTCTCGGACCAAGGCAACCTTCGCCTAGGCATTCGAAGACAAAGTCCGAGGCAGGCTTCGCCACCTCGGCACCTGACGAATCCCAAGACGTCAGCACCGTCTCGGCCCAAGGCAACATTCGCCTCGACATTCGAAGATAAAGTCCGAGGCAGGCTTCACCGCCTCGGCACTTTGACGAAGCTCGAGACGTCGACGCCGTCTTGACCCAAGGCGACCTTCACCTCGGCATTCGAAGACAAAGTCCAAGGCAAGTTTTGCTGCGCACCTGACGAAGCCCGAGACATCGGCACCGTCTCGACCTGAGGCAACCTTCACCTCAGCATTCGAAGACAAAGTCCGAGGCGCGCTTCACCGCCTCAGCACCTGACGAAGCCCGAGACATCGATGCCGTTTCGACTCGAGGCGACCTTCGCTTCGTCATTCGAAGACAAAGTCTGAGGCAGGCTTCATTGCCTTAGCACTTGACAAAACCCGAGATATCGGCACCGTCTTGGCCCGAGGCAACCTTCGCCTCGGTATTCGAAGATAAAGTCCGAGGTAGACTTCATCGTCTCGGCACCTGACGAAGCCCGAGACGTCGGCACTGTGGGTGCAAATTTTGGCCAACGCCCCGCGACGGGACCCACCAGCCCTGTCTGGGGGTCCATGAGATAACAGTGGGACCCACCAACCCTACCTGGGGGTCCACAAAGACGACAGCGGGACCCACTAGCCCTACCTGGGGGTCCACAGAGACGACAGCAGGACCCACCAGCCCTGCCTGGGGTCCACAGAGATGACTACGGGACCTACCGACCCTCCGTCGAAACCCAGACAAAGGCGACAAAAACCGCTTTCTACCCCAGTTTCTTTCCAAAATACTCTATAAATAGCAGGCCCAGCCAATGTAACAAGATCGAATATCTGATTTCTGAACCAGACTTCCGAAAAAGCCAGAGTTCTGACTCCCAACCTTTCGATTTTCCTTATGAAGAGAAACTAGTGACACTCAGCCTGTCGAGGTCACTTTAATTCAAATGTTAGTGAATTCAGGTTGCTTCTTATAGCACGGAGACGTATGCTTCGACTGAATTCCGAGAACACATCTCGTGTTACCAATCTATTGACCGTTTAGAAGTTCAACTCAAAGACATCGATCTCCGAACCTGCAGACTAGACAAACGTTCGATCAGACTTTCGACTCGACTCAATTGATTGGTTGGGCGGAGTCTTCGGGTTGGCACGGAGATCATCCCCCACAGGCACCGTCTCGACCCGAGGTGACCTTCGCTTTGGCATTCGAAGACAAGGTCCGAGGCAGGCTTTGCCGCCTCGACACCTGACAAAGCTCGAGACGTCGGCACCGTCTCGGCCCGAGGCGACCTTCGCCTCGGCATTCAAAGACAAAGTCTGAGGCAGGCTTTGCCGCCTCGGCACCTTTCGAAAACCCAAAGGCGTCGACACCTTCTCGACCCAACGAGATAGTCTGGGCGTTCGAAGACAAAGTCCGAGGTAGGCTATGCCACCTCAGCACCTTCCAAAGTCCGAGACTGATGTCTTGGCATTCGATCGAAAGTCGAAGCTTACAACCTTGGCACGTGGCAGCAAAGTCCGAGACCTGAGTCTCAGCATTCGACCGAAGTCTTTGCTCATGACACCAATGTTGTTCAGTAGCATGCCAATCAAATTCGATTTAAAAACATCCAGGCATCTAATTGCTTTCTGAAGTGGCATCCATTCACATGGTAACCCCTCGCAAGTGAGGCATTCAACCATCAAGGTGGCTAAATTGCATTTCCTCCAAAGCCATTGAGTTGGATGTATATTTTTTCTTCCAAAGTGTCCACATCCATCACTATTCAAACGGATTAGTGGCATCCACTCACAAAGAACATGCAAGACAAATGGAGCAGCTGTCATCCACTTGGTTGGATGAAAAGTATTTCGCCCAGAGTTGCTGCCATCCAAAGAGTTTGGATGAAGGCCATTCACCGTCAGGTTAGAAGGCTTCCACCATCTCCAAAAACGACACCAATGGCCAGGATTCATGCTCACGGACTAGGGAGCAGCGGCCTAGTACTCCATCAACGCGAGAACAGGTCATCAGCGGCTAGGATTTCCACCCTCAGAACGAGGCAAACGAGAGCCTCGTGAAGTCACCGTGACCCACAGCCCACTACAGTCAGGTGTTCATCGGTTCGGGTTGACCCGCCAAACCGAACCGAACCGGTCTATTTGGATCGGGTATTTTTTGCCCTTCGGTTTGGTTCGGTTCCAAAAAAAAAACCCGCTATGATCAGTTCAGTTCGGTTCTAGGTTGTGAGTTTTTCTAACCCGAACCAACCCAACCCGAACCATTGGTACTATAACCTTAGTAGTTACTACTATACATTGTACAATCTCACTAATATTGTACATTACATGGTGGTGACCCCAATTACCATCATTCGGTGCATTCAAAACTTTCAAGTGTTCAACGGTGTGATGAAATTGAAAAGTGAAGGGTGTTACCCACATAATTACTAGCACTCCCAAATCAGAACTTATGAAATATCTCAAAGTGAAAAATTAAGGGTGTTACTAGTAATTCTATAGGGGCAAATAGCAACACTCAAAGTTAAAGGCTTAAAAATGAAATCTGAATCAACTTAGAGGCTCAACCATTCACGCCTCATGGTGTGATGACGAACGATTTGAAAGACTCGTAGAACCGAACCGAACTTTTCCGGTTTGGTTTGGTTTGGTTTTTACCCAAGAATGGTTTAAGTTCGGTTCCATTTTCTAGAGAACCGATTAACTTCGGTTCGGTTCCAAATTTATCAAAAAACCAAACCTACCTGAACCATGAACACCCCTACTACAATCTTCTCTTTTTTCTCTTGGGCTTTTTTTCAAAATATTATTAAAAGATAAAATATTTAACGAAACAGTGGTTTATCAAAACTATTTACCAACCCAGCGCTCTAACAGCCACGTGGCATGTCAGAGCTGTAAAGCGGGCATGAATTTTTTTTTTTTTCAAGTAGAACTAGTATTTGGATTGCTGGATTTAAAACCGGTAATCTGGACACCGAGTTTAACTGAAGTCTGTTGTATAAAGTTTACATACTTAGTCTTTTTTTTTGGATTTCAGTCGTTTTTTCTCTGGATTTGGATAAACCTTGTATCTATAATACCGGGTTTAAATCTGATATTCCAACTATCGAGTTCAACTTGAAACAAAAAAAAAATCTCACAATTGCTTTACGGCTCTGACTTACCACGTGGCTGTTAGAGAGCTAGGTTGGTAAATAGTTTTGGTCAGCAGCTGTTTCGTTAAATATTTTATTTTTTAATAATATTTTGAAAAAAAAAGATATTTTCTCTCTTCTACGGCGCAAAGCGAAGCTCTCGACTCCATCTTCTCCGACCTCGACCCCGGCACCCGACCTCCCGACCCCCCGCGCCCGATCTTCCGACCTCGAGCGCTCCCTTCTTTCAGTTCTTTGCACTGATTTCTTCATCTCCTCGGACTGCGGCGCGACGGCCACCGCCTCCGCCGCTCTATCCTCCCAGCACGCAACCCCTAGTTTGGCCGGACGCGGCCTCTTCCTTAAACCCTAAATCCCTGAAGATATGGGGAGCTTAACAGGTGGAAACCCAGTGACGGCCGAGGAAGAGGAGGAGGAGGTAAGCTTCGAAGAATTGGGTCTCGAGCCCCGGCTAGTCCGAGCTTTATCGAAGAAGGGCATCACTAAGCCCACCCCGATCCAGCGGGAGGCCATCCCCTTGATTCTGGTCAGTATCTCATCCCCTAAAAATTTCAGAGCAAGTAAGCATCTATCTGGTACTCAGTTTGTTGTAGATTTCCTTCAGATAAAAGGAGCACGTTTACTCGTGGGGGTGGTGGGTGGAGTTTTATCTAGGGTTTTTGTCTTTCGAACTGGGTTCTGCGAATTGTGTGCCGACCAAACTGAATTTAGTTAAAAATGCGATTATTTAGCTGTTAATTTGTTGTTGATTTCTTTAGAAAAGCAAACATTTTTTATCACCTGGCAGTGATCTTTGTCTGGGTCTTAATCGTTCGACCTGTGTTCTTCGATTTGTAGGAAGGCAAGGATGTCGTCGCAAGAGCGAAAACGGGTTCCGGTAAAACATTCGCCTATTTGCTTCCCATGCTTCAGAAGCTGTTCTCCACGAGTGATTCGAGAAAGGCTGCCCCGAGTGTGTTCATTCTCGTGCCGACCCGGGAGCTCTGTCAGCAGGTACCTTAAGCTTTATATCACCATTTGTGAGGTGCATTTTAGTAGCTGTCTTTGTTTCTATCGAGTTTTGTTTTGTTCGCTGCGATTGATGACTGCGGCCTTAGGTTTTTTCTGAGGCATCGTCCCTCCTCGAGTTCTGCAGAGTGCAATTGAAAGTTGTACAGTTATTGAGCAGCATGACTGATCCTGAGATGGTTGGTTCTCAATCCCTTTCTGGTGTTTGATTTTGCGGGAGAGTTTGTCAAATAAAATGTTTTGAGCATTAATTATCTTTAGTCGAATTCCTCGTGGTTAAATACTGTTTTCTTTTTCATTGTTGTTCAGAATGCTGCATTGGCAGGGTCGCCTGATGTTCTGGTATCGACTCCTGCCTGCATCTCAGCATGCATTTCGAAAGGTGTCCTTCTGACATCATCCATCCAGGCTTCACTTTCAACGTTGGTTCTTGATGAGGTATGAAGTTGATCATCAACTATGAGTTAGCTATTCTTTTTCTGTTAGCCCAAGTTTGCATTCCTTCTAGCCAAAAGGATGAGCTGGTAGTAGCAGAATTCGAAGACAATGTACCAATTTTAGAACTTCATCAAAGCCGGAAGCATCAGTCCCATTTGATTAGAATTATGTTATTCTATATTTATTTAGGAAGGAGCAATTCTATTCAGCCTGAAGGTTTTCCTGATTCCGCTCAGCCCGATTGACGTGGCAGCCTGCAACTGGTGGTGTAAAAGACTTAAATGTCGCTAGTGGGTTTCAGCCACCAGTTGTACACTGCCATGTCAATTGGGCTGGCGAAATCGGGAAAACCTTCGAGCTGAATAGCATTTCTCTTTAGGAAGGATGGAAGATCTACATATAGAAGGGGATTAACCATCTATTAAATAGCTCACTATTAAATTAATTTTGATTTGAAGCAATTATTTTTTTGCTATTTTCAATCTAGTGCTTACTGAATTTTCTCTCTCTTCCCCCCTATAACATCTATTGTGTGTGGATTTATTGATTGATCCATCATAATTGGTTCCAGTTCCAACATCTATTGGTATAAGAGAGAGGTTATCCTCTCGTTCTACCAAAGGAGTCCTATTGGAGGCAATTATTGTGAGACAAAATGAGTGCCGAGGGTTAACATGGGTGGATGCATTAATCTAGCCCGGCATTTGGAGATGATGGAGAAGTGGAATTAGACCGCTAGGCTCACGCAAGAGAGATGCTCTTCTGCTCTCCAATATATGGTTGATTATCTCTGGCGAGAGTAGCAAAACTTGGAGCATGACCTTGCATGGAATAGACTGTCAAATCCATTGCGAACAGGTCTAAGCCCTTGTTTTTTCAGAAGGGAACTCCACGGTATACAAAATATTTTTCTCGGTAGGTCACACCCTTAGTGGGAATCTCCAATTATTGATCGTAGTTTGCCGCCCCACTTTGACAAGGTCCAGAAGAGAAGAGAGTGGATCAACCTTAAAAGGACCCATTAGAGAAGCTTGAAGAAAAGCTCGAACAAAGTCCACGGTGGACCCAATGATAAAATTGAGGAGGTGCCCAAAGAAAAGCTTGTGGGGTAGTCCAAGGAGGACAATTGCAGATGTGTACTCGCCATCAGTTGAGAACCCATGGTGTATGATTTAACAACTGGCAAATTATCTGTCATTTACAATTGTTCAATTATCTAATATTGGACTAAAGGAAGGACATTCTTGAAAAATCCAATTTCTGATGATTTCATCTAAGGTTCTAAAAAGCGCTAGGCGCTAGTCGGGCGGTGGGGGGCCGCCTAGCGCCTAGGCGTTTTGCCTTTTTTTAATTATTTTAATTATTATTTTGATATTATATAATATATATATATATATATATATATATGTTTAAAAATTAATATAAGTTCAAGATTATTCTAAACCATTATTTTAAAGAACAAGTATATAACCATAATTCAAGATTGAGTGATTAACAAGAACAAAAGAAAACATGGTCCGCCTGGCCCGCCTAGCTAGCCTCAGCCCGCCTGGCCAGCCTAGCTCCGCCTAGACCGCCTAGGCGGCCGTCTTGCCCCGCCTAGACTGCCTAGGCAGCCGCCTTGCCCCGCCTAGCTCCGCCTGGGAGCTTGGCCGCTTTTCTGGAGTGCCTAGGGCCTAGGCGAGGCGGTGGGGGGCCGCCTAGGCAGCCTGGGCCGCTTTTTAGAACACTGATTTCATCCATCATGTTGATTGTTATGACCCAATGCAGACTTTGGGATTCATTTGATTACGATGATGGGAATCAACACTAAATCATTACAAGCGTGAAAGCCCACAACATGGAATCAAACGTCGACAAATTTCCAATGAAATCATCAAAATATGCCTTTTTTTGAAGGGGCCGATATAGAAATTGATCGAATTTTTAATAGTACCAAATTTTCTTCCGACATAACGAAATGTCGACCGAAATGAACGACATTTGACCGAAATCCGACATTGTCTTTTTTCCAGACAATTTCACTGAAATTTTTTATAGTTTTTAACAAAACAAAGCTCATCTTTATCAGTAAGAAATTATATTTTTCCTCAATTTTGATTATTTTCTTCATAATAGACAATATTTTACTGTCATTTTTATCTTAAAGTATTGCTGAAATATTCCATCTTTTTCATATCAAACGAACAAAATCAAAATTTGACCGAAAAACAATAAATTTTCATCGAAAAACACCGAAATTTGACAAAAAACAAAGTATTTTCACCGAAATTTGTCTTTCCATTTTACAAATTTTTCACCGACAAATTACCGAAAAATAATAATTTTTATTTTTTTTGGCCTACCGACATGGACACCAAAAATGATATTTAAAACCTTGGCCCACAATCATTGTAGCATTGTTCTGGACTCTGGAGACAACATCAAGCAGTGGTTCGATATTGCTCTACATCATCAATTGACAAAGTCAAGATCATTTGTATTTTTTTCTATGGAGTTGGAGAAATCTTCCAACCCGAGGAGAATGATGCAAGGGCTAATAATGGGTCAATTTGGTTTAATAATATAAGTTGTGTGTTTTTCTTTAATCTTGGCCTTTAGTGTAATTTAAGTTAGTTATTTAATTCAATAAATAGGGGTCGTACGGCCTTTATTTACTTTAGAAGACTAGGTGGACTTATTTGCAAATTTTTTGCAAGGAGATCTTAGTAAATAAGGGACAAATAGCCACCTTTTGATTCCTTAGATAAAAGGATAAAGTTTCAATTCTTTTGGGAAGAGAAAGGAGGTTGACTAATTCCTTGAGGAAAGGAGTTCGTAACTCTACTTACCATTGGGAGCTAATCGTGGGATAGAAGAGTCCCATGGCTTATGCAGGAGAGGACTCCCCACCTTTCTGGAGAGTTAATCCTTTGTGGAAACAACACTTCCTAGTGGGACTCTTCTCTCCTTAAAGTAATCCTCTTTCTCCTAATGCTGGAGTTTATAGAAAATCAGTGAGAATTGATAAATTGTTGTTAATCCGAACTTCAACAATGGCAGGACCCTTGGTACTATTTGAATTGGGAACTGTTTTTATTTTCAATTATATTTGAAGATGGATGAAAGATCTATACATGAAGAGGATGTAACCCTTCACTTCTCTATGAGAGGAAGATTTATATCAAGTAATTGCTGTCTGCTGTTTTTAGTAATTTCAGTCTCTTTACTGAAATTTACCCTCTCTTTCCGCTCTAATCTCTATTCCTGATCGATTGTTGATTGAGCCATCTTAATTGGATCTAGTTTCGGTGTAAAAAACCAGCCGCATGGGCCAATATATTCCACAAAAGGAACTCAAATAGAAGAGCACAAGTTAGAAGTATGCCCTCTCCAATAATTTTGCAAGGCCTACCATAACATTCAACTACTGCTTGAGAGAAAATGAGTCATCAAAGATTCTTCAATTGCTATCTAGCCAGAGCATCTGACATAGTCTATTATAGAGAATCTGGAAGATTAGATATACCCCTAAGAGCTCCAAAGGGCAAAGGTAACGTGGAAATGATCTCATCATAGCAATTTGGTATAAGTGCACTACATCTAGTCAGCAAGAAAGTACCACTCATATCTGACATGAAATGCGACAGTAAATGAAAAGATGGCATGTCAGTTGTTGTTCTAGCTTTCTAGGCTGTATATATGTTCAATTATAAGGACCAATGTCCCAACACCTTCTCTCCATCATATCATAAGGAATTGTATTTTCATGCTAGAAACCACAAGAATCACTTTACCTTAAGCAGGTGACACATGGCTACAAAAATAATTTTCAATATAGATTTATAAGAACTAAAAAAATAAAATCTCATGTCATTCATTTATCCTATGATGAGCAATTGTTGCTACAACTAGCATTACTTCTGTCTTCTAATCTTTTTCTGTTTCTCCTGCCCAATGCCACATATTAATGGTATTCTTGGTGAATCACATTATTACGGGGGCATACAAAAGTGACGAGAATTACTTACGATACTATACGGCTAGTCTAGTAGTCTGTTTACTTTTGTCAAAAACGTAGCTAAAGAGCTATATATTACTTATGATACTATTCGGCAAAATACACACAAAATTTCGTCGACATTCACATGAAATGCCAACTCAACTTGGTCCTTACGAGTTATGTTGATAGAAACTTGTCTTTTCACCAATATCCAAAATTAGAACCCAACAACTGCGGTTGCATCCCAGTGGTATGCCCGTTTTCCCTCTCGGGTGGTCGCAGGATCGAATCCCGAGTTTGTCCTACGCTACTATGGCTTATAATAAGATGTGGTGCTTCTGTGGTTGAATTCAAGGCTGGTCTTAGACAAAAATATTTGCGCTCCTGTAGCTGTTGCAGGTTTCAAACCATGGTCTCTCTTGTGCGTAGAGACTAACAAGAGCCGCTCTAATCGGACATATATGCCTCGATAAAAAAAACCATATTTGTTGATATAATTTATTTCTATTGCAGTTTATTGGACTCAAATGGCCTTAACTATTGAAACTGAGTGCCAAACAATCTTTGGCAAAGAAAAGAAAAGCCCATAATCATTTTGATACGTAAGTATTTATTCTTTGATTTTGTATGCAAAATACATTGGTTAGTGTTGGTATGACATGCATATACCTCATCGAACCTTTAACCTTCCTTACTTTGATTAGTTATAATACATTGAATATTGTCTCCAAAGACTCTGACACAATGACACTTCTGTATAAAATTATATACCAATATTGTAATAAAAGAAAAAAAAAGTGTGGCACTTTGCAACAAGTGTTCAAACACTTCGATCGTCATCATTCGGCACTTGGAAAGTCCGTCACATGCATCAAAGTGTCCTTTATCAGGAGATTTTAGAAACCTTGCCATAGAGTCACCGCTTGTAGCTAATGTAAGCATGTCATTACATTTTCTAAGTGCCATAAATTGCTATATCGTTTCCAAGTACCTGGAACGTGTTGGCTTGCCTAGAATCCTAAGACTTCAAGCGCTATTTATAATTGATTTTCTTCTCCTCAACCCACTATTACCTAGACATATGGCTTAAAGCTATAACTCTGCAAAGCGAGTGCCAGACTATACTAATCATGGCATCATGCTATAACTTTTGTTATTCGAATCGAGTGCCCACTATGGCAATAGTGTGCGAAATCTTCCATAAAGTCGCCAGTGCGACAAATAAGCAATTCACATTTCACACCTTTTGCTATGAATAAGAAACATTTGGCATATTGAATATCTCTTCCTAGTTAACGTGCATATTGCATTCAAGAAATTATGCTGCCATCCATTAGGAGTAGCTGTACTTGCCAAAAATTGTGCAAGGAGTCCCAAGCATTTTGTTTATTTACCTACTATTAAGATTTGCGGTATGTTATGTATTGAGTGAGGATTGGTTGGATCCTATACCTGGTTATTACTTTTTATTTTTGAACCATTCATTACAACTGCAAAGTTTGATGACGTGCGTATATTTGTTAGTTGTGATCAGTGAATCAACGTTCTACTAAGTGGCTCTTCGACTGTACATTTCTGATTGTCTGTTTGGCAACAAGTTGCGCTCACATGGTATTGTCTTTCGATTGCTTGATCTTCTCAACAAAGGCAGCTAGCTACATACTTTATCCGTTCGCTAATGAATATAATATAGAAGAGATCCAAGCAGAGGATGACCAGAAATTTAGCTCATATTATTAATAGAGAAATGTAAATTTTAATCGCAAGGTGGGACTAGTTCAAGCGGAATTAGATTTTCTTTATCATGGATCTCTAAATCCAATGACAAATAGATTGCTCATTAGTTACATTGGTTAGGGGAGAAAGATGCGCTGGGTGTGTTATGGTGAACATTAAAATAAGAACATGTCTTTTTCTTTCCTTGATGTTATGATACCGACTTTTCTTTCAAGGAAAAAATGATATAAAGTCATGTCACTTTTTGGTCGATGAGTCTTCCTTGCGATCATTATTTCATTCATGATTAATCTGCAGGGAGACCTCCTTGTATCATATGGCTATGAAGACGACTTAAAAGCTCTTATCCCGCATGTCCCACGACGTTGCCAATGCCTTTTAATGTCTGCAACTACAAGGTTTATTGATATAATTATTTTTGCCCGTCTATATGAATGTTTTCTTTCTGTAATTTTTTTTCCTTCAAAATTTCATCTATAGATACAAGTTTTTTTTTTCTTCTTCTGATGTTGATATTATTATCCAATCTGCGAGATCATTAAATACAACTTGGCAAGCAAGCATATCTGGTTCTCTAACATTTCTCTACCTTTGTTTTACTCCAGTTTTATTTTTGTCTTGTGCTTAATAAAAGTTTTACCTTGTGTAGTTGTAAGCATATATGTGCAGCTTGTAAGCATGTCTGGATTTATCAATCCACTAGGAAACTGAACTTGTAGCGGAATAACAAACATCTATATATCAGTCATAAATTGTCAGTCCAAATTTTGGAATGGAGAAATTATGCTTTTCTCAAAAATAAAAAGGAAAAGAAGACACCTTATGCTTCACGATGGCAAGTCCCTTCCCTTTGTAAACTTATTAGGTGAAGCACATGTGTGTGGTTGTACATAAACACCACAAGTGCATGTGCTTCCTTCAAAACACTAGCCACCCTAGGCAATTTCCCTATATCTTCCAACATGAGGTCAACACAATGTGCGGCACAAGGGGACCAATACATTGTTGGATGCTCCTCCATCAAAACCCTCCCGACCGACTTGTAATTAGAACCATTATCAGTGATAATCAATATTAAAAAGCATCATAACTCAATTGATAAATCAAAGACTCAACATGTAAATATCACTTGACCATTGTAATTAACTCAAATGAAGAAAAAGAAAACTTTACCTGAACAAAGTTTTCTTTCCCTACTTCCTTAATGATATCGTTCAACATCACTACAATTAACCTTGAATCCTTCACATGACTCGAACCATCAAGAGACCTAAGGAAGACAGTTCCTTTATGTCAATTAATTATCGTCCTTCCCTTCTCATCCGTCCACCAATCCGACATGAATGAACAACCATATGTTGCTCAATGTCCATTGGATTTATTCATGAAGTCCCATGCCTTCGCCACATGCTTCGTTAGGAGAGGCACTCTAAGTTCGTGATAAGAGGGACCCTTCATATCTAGAAACAAGGATCATGCACAAATTAGTAAGTAGTAAGCAATAAACAACTTGCTATTTGATATAAACAACTACTCGTTAGCAATAAATAACTAGTAAGCAACTTACTAAGACCAAATTGTTCGATCACCTCTATCATGGTTTGGAAGCTATTAGGATCTTGTCTCATTAAAAGGAACTCCATTATCATAAAACCAAGTTGCTATGTACTTGCAAACTTGGTCCCGATATTTTTTCTTGTGCCCACCATTCCAAAGTAGTTTGCACAACCTTCCCCTTCCCACTTATTGAAGGAAAGAGCACATCGATTAGCCCCTTAACCTTAGCCCCCTTCTTTCCGATCATGACACTCGTTTGTGTACTTCTGCTTCCTCCGAGTCCACCACTTTCCATCAGTTGTGTATCCTCATCCTCTTCATCTTCAAGGCCAAATAGGTTATCCCTATTTTCCATCTCCCTAACAAGTCGGTTTTCTCCATATTATTCATTTGTTCTTCCATGTATGCTTTCATCTTCTTCATTATGTCCTTTGAAACTTTTGAACTCTTTGTCACATTTTGGAAGCCTCCAACAAGGTGTTGTTTAAACCGGTAAATGCCACCGATTGCCTTCTTCCCACATAACAAGCACCACACCACATTTTTGTCGTTGGGGTATTTGATTTGGCCATATTCCCATCCTGGATCAACTAGCTTATCCTTATTACCACCACTTTGAGTCGATGTATTCGATGCGACGAATTTTATGTATGAAGAGTTTAAAGACCAAAACAAAGAAAAACAACAAAAGAACAAATATTAGGAAGAATAAAAAATAACAAAGATCAGAGGAGATTCTTGAAAATAAAAACTTAGAGAAAGAAGAATCAAGAACGACAAAATACTTGCTTGGAATATTGGATTTGATAGATTCTTGAAGAAAAGATCCAATCTTCTGTTGCCCCTTCCTCTTCTTTGTAGTGTCACAAAAGACCTCTAATCAAACCCTAAAAAGTAAGGAAATAGTCAGAAAAGAGGTTTGGAGAAAGATTTGAAAAAACTCTAGTTTTAGAGCATTTACCTTTTCAGTTTTCACCAAATTAAAGATTTGAGAGGGTCTTTTGGGTATGAAATGCACTTGGGATGTTTAGGAGGAGTTTTAGGAGTTTGGGGAAGAAGCTTGGAGGAGGAAAGAAAGCAAAAGAACCCCCCCCCCCCCCCCCCCCCCCCCAAGGTATGCCTTCAAAGGACATGGGTGGTGCCTGGGGTTGCGGGCGCACCGGGTGCACGTAGCCCTAGGCGCACTTGCGCCCAGGGCAACCGGTATGTAGCCTAGGCGAAGCACTGAGCTGATGCCTTGATGCGCCTAGTGCACCTAGGCGCTCTTTTGTTTGCATAGACAGTCTCTCGACCATCAATGCTAGTGTAGACCCATTAGCCAAGGTAACAAGAGAAGAATTATTTGGCTTATAAGTATAAGCAACTATATGGACTTACCGGTCATATGGGCTCAAGCACCATAATCAATTATCCATATCAATGAAGAAGAGATGGCATGGGGACAAAGGTACTTGAGTGGGCTAAAGTGCAGTGGAGGAGGAAGGAAGAAAGCTTGCCGAGTATTGGAGAGAAGCTTAGTATACTCCTCCCTGGACAAAATGATTGAATCATGCTTAATAGGCTCATTGGGCTATTGTTCATATGAGGACCCATCATAGATCCCAGATCTAGATGCTAGGTTTGCCCAAACTGGCTTACCGAACTTCACCCAGCACTTGTCGGACACATGGTTTGGTTTCTCACAGTGATGCTCTCCCCCTGCCTTAGCCACGACTAGAGTCACGCCTGCGATCTCTAGTGAAGCCATCTCGTCCACGAACAACTCCTTGAGCAAACATAGAGGGGGAGCATACCCTCCTTTGAGATCAGTAGCAGAGCTGGAAGATCGAAGGGATACTTACTGAAGTCGCGAATACACATTACTTAGAGAAGGAAGAGTCACCAGCAAGAAAGTGACTCTGCACAGTTTGATACTCTAATCCCAACCTTAAAAAAGTTGTCTACTTGGAACTCCTCGTTATTTCTCTGCATCTCAATATCATTAGAGAGGGGCTAGTACACACTCAACTTCTCCCACATCCCACATCCCACATCCCACATCCCACATGCCTTTCAAGGCACTATAGTACTCGTGTAGGCTCTTTGTTCTTTTCTTAAGTTTAAAGATATCTTCGTAAATTTGATAGATTTGAGGGATGTTTTTATCCTAGGAGTACATTTCACGGACAACGTTCTAGATTTCTTTTGTCATGTCCAAGAACATGACATTCACACTAATCTTGGGTTCCGTGCTACCCCATAGCCATGTTATGATGAGGTAGTTGTCCTTCATCCACTCCTCATACTTGTTATCCAAAGCTGTAGATGGATCCTCTGTCCAGTACTTCAGCTTTCTCTTGGCACCAATGAAGACCCTCATATATTATGACCATATCAAGTAGTTTGGGCTATTCATCTTCACAGTTGTTATCTGATATACAGACCCTTCATGTTAGGAGAGGCTAAGACAAGTGGTTTGGTATCTCCTGATTTCAGTTTGGAGAAGAAGCAGATATGGATCTGCAATAGTCGAGGGTAGAGCAGGGATGTGCAGTGGGGTAGTAATAAATATGAGAATCTACATATAGAATCTTCAATAAAAAGGATCTATTACATCAGATCAACAATATATCAAGTTAGATATGAAGGGTGTACAATATAGCAGGGGTTGCAACTGCAAAGCCTGCAATGAATAAGGATTGAACTCCTTGAAGATCCACAAATGCTCTTGTCGACGACGACTTGAAAAACATACAACGTCTTGATCTAGATCGTGATTCAACTTCCTTTCACTTCGACCAGAGAGCCCGCTCTCATACCATGTAAAATCTAAACCCTAATAAGGTTCAGATCGTACAGCTGCCCTATAGGTCAAATCTAATAGCAGGCTACTATAGAAGCATAGTAACAAGCAGCGGAAACAACAAGAACAACGATATCAAGCCAACATAGCAGCGCCAATGATAATGAGAGAGAGATTGAGAGAGAAAAAGAGAGACATTGAATATGAGAGGCGCACATTGATTAGATTTTCATGTAGCCGTCCCGCTCCTTATTTATATTTCCGCAACAATTAGTCAATTAGGATAATACTCCTTGGGTTGGTTATACATGACAACTCAAACATGAATTATTGAACGTGTAGGGAATAGTTTTTTTATTTTTCAAGAGTAATTTGACAAATAATAGATTTATGAAATTTACAAGAGAATTTGCCAGTACTAAGTGGATCTCATTTGAAAAAAGGTACCGTTAGATGGGTTAACTTTGGTCCATATCCCAATAGTTACTAGTCCTTACATGCGTTGGCAGTAAGAATGTTCATCAAATAGATTATTTTCAAACGTGCGTAGACGAGGTCAAAGACGAGGATCGGCATTGGCCTGCGAGCTCGGAGACGACTATAGATTCTCTCTCAAGGGTTTTGAGATGAGAATTGATGGGAGTATCATGTGATTTTTATTTCCTCAGAGTAGTGAGCCTCGACACAATTTTAAGCTAACATGTTATGTTGAAGATACAACCCATATGTTCGGCCCGCATAGATCCAATGAGATGGGCCCCCACTTCCGGGTTGCTTGGCGCACAAGCAAAGTGACCGGTTGGTCCGGTTGCTTGGAGTGCAAGCCAAGGAACCCGGTTGGTCTCTCTATAAATTGAGGGCATCCAAATCTGAGAGCAACATACGAAGGAGCCGGAGGCGTGAATTGGTGGAACCGAGGCCTGAGGAGGTGCATGCATGCACCTTCCCCCCGGAGGTGTGACGGAGGCCGGCGTGGACAACCGACGGAGCACGGAGGCCGAAGGAACTAACTTAGAGCAATGTTGACTGTTGGACACCCGAGCGAACCCTTCTGGACGCTCGGGCAAATCGGGTTGGAATGTTGGATACGATGCTTCGGGAAAACATGAGTGGTGCCCGGGTGAAATGATTTATGCCCGGGCGCCCCCTTCAGCCAGATGTGAGTCGAGGCAACGCAAAAGGCGCCCGGGCACTGCTTTGATAAGCTGCAAAGGCAAGAATGGTGATGAAGGTTCCTCTCCACCAGGATGTCTAGCGAAGGCCTCGGGCGACGACAGAGGTGATCAAGAGTGTCGGATTGTGGTGTAGCGTCACTATGGCACAGACATGTGTGGGTGCCAGATCGTGGGGGAGCATCTCGATGGCATGAATATACAATGGATCACGCTGTGCGAAGTCACAGACGAGCAACTATTCCAGCCGCCGACTAGCTAGCTGATGGGGTTGCGGATGTGTGATTGGTGGAGGTACCCACGGGAATTAGTGTGATTGTCAACAGACGACAATCGTGATGGCGATGAGCACAGCCGCGGGCATGCTTGTTGTGCAACAGGGTGTTGGGCTGTCGATAGGCAGCGGAGGAGGCACCAATGGGTCCCGACGGGCACCGAGAATCCGAGATCGAGGCACCGACGGGTGTGTGGTAGCGCGACAGACTCAGCCATAGGCATTAGCTGCATTACTGCGGAGACATGGTGTGGACGGCATCGAAGGGCGTCAAGCGCTAGAGTGTGGAGTGCACGAAAACACAGACACATGGAGCACTGACTACACGAGAGTTGTAACGGAGTCACCAATCGGTGGCTTGTCCAGGAACTGACATTTGGCCTGATGGGCAGTCTACAGGTGGCAGTAGGCGGCATCGACTGGTGCTGAGTCGACAAACAACCTATGCTTCTTGATCGAGAGCATGGGCCCAGGAGAGGCCACGGTATAATTGCTAGCAGCAACGTGCAGAGTCACCGACACATGGCTTATCCAAGCCCCGACCGGTGACTTGATGGAGTCCTCAGGAGCATGTGCCCATGCCCATGAGAGGCCACATGTACGACTGCTAGCAGCAACGTGCATAGTCACCGAAATGTGGCTTATCCAGGCACTAATCGGTGGCCCGATGGAGTCGTTATCGGACGACGGATGCTTCGTGATTGAGACCATGGGCCCAGGAGAGGCCACGACCACGGCTGCTAGTAGCAACGTGCTGAGTCACCAACATGCAGGCATGCAGCTTGTCTAGGCATCGATGGGTGGCCTGATGGAGCAACCGACAAGTGGCTGGTGGAGGTGCCGACGGGTGTCTAGTGGTGAGCTCCGTTGACGGACGGTGGTTCTGGGGTGATGGACACAAGTCACGCAAGAGTCATCGGACGTAGAGCATTGACTGCGAGGTTGCAGCGGATCGTTGACGGACGATGGACCGGAGGTCCGGAGCACAAGATCATGGCAGATGGGCAGATGGATCGGAGTGCTGGAGCATGATGTACGTTCACCAGAAAGAGTTGTACCGTGAATGTAGCCCAACTGTTAGTGTATCACGTTAACATAAATGGAATTGTTTTGTATTGGCTAGGTTTGTCTCTCCCCGATAGTGTTTTATCCACAACATGCTATACATATTTCAAGTTTCAGGAAAGCAACGATGGTTTTTTCCTTCGCTTTGGTTTTCCATGATTTTAAGGAAATGAGGGTTTGTGGATATTGGATATTTTGTTATCAAACATTGCAAAAGTGATATTTTGTGGAAAGCTGGTCAACAAAAACCCTTTCCGTGTGTGCAAACAAGGGGATATTGCTTGTTTTGTTATTTTTATCACTGCAGGGAACTGGCATACATTGTGTTTACATTATTCAATGTGTGCCGATCTTATGTATATGTGCGGCTATTTTTCTTTGGTGGTTTGTTCTATTTATATAATTGATTCCAACATTCGTTGTATTGAAGTTTAGGATTATCATCTTAGGAGCCTCTAGAAAGATTTTAAGACTCAATGTGCTAGTGTCCTTTTTTGTAGGGTCTCTCTATCGTTACTTTGAGTGATTGTGTGCCCCTTTTTGCACCTATGACTTGTGCTAGACCTAGTAGTTGGAGTATGAGTGTAAATTGCCTTGATCCTGTTATCTTATGTTCATTTTTAGTAGTATATTCTCATGAGTTGATAGTTGAGCATTCCGAAGTTGGGTGCTACAATTCGGTCATTTAGCAGCGTTTTTTATTGCCAATCTTTAGACAACTAGAAAATTGTTGAATGTAGGAACTTGCAACATCTTGTTTTTAACCTCTTAATAAACTTTGAGGAGCCATCATGCTGGAGAAAATGGGGTTTACTCATTAGCCATGGTTCCTTTGTTTTTCTTTATTCCAAGTCTTGGATTGATTTTAGACATTCTTATATGTTATTAAATTCTTTTTTAGCAAATAGGGTTTTGTATAAGTTTTGGAAGGACTTATTTGCAGAAGTTCCAAGATTCTTCTTGTAAAACAGAGGCCCAAAAATCCAGCTGACCTCTTTTTCATATACATAGGGAGAATATCTCCCATTAACAGAGGGTGGTATCTTGCGACTCCTCATCCCCATGGGAATGGATCCAGCTACCCTTTTCCCCCCATATCTTAAAAACCTTCTAAGAATGAGTCCAAATCCTCTGTCTCTCAATTAGGTGGTCTTCTCTCATGTTTGTTGGATTTCTCGGAAAAAATTCTAGAAAATAAGAAATAAATGTGCAAAAAAATGCAGAAAGAGAGAATACATGAATTAGGAGACTTTTCCCAATTATAATTAATTCATATTTTTTTACTTTTCAGTTTTTATTTAGTTATAACTCGTTAGCTGAAAGTTATAAATCAAAGTAGGCTTTAAGCTTGAACATTGAGTTTTATTATAATAACCTATGTTTTCCAACAATAATTGCTTGCGGAATTTCATCTAATGTTATCACCCCCTTCTCTTCTGAGTTTGTCTTCTAGTGGATTTCATGATCTGAATAGGATTTATGTGGAATTTGGAAGATGCATGCTTACTCGTTTGTAAATTTTGCAACATAATTTCTTGGTTTAGGAAGACTAATAAGTGATAAGGGGTTTATTAATGGATCTAGGGTTATATATATATATATATATATATATATATATATATATATTCATAAGAGAAGATGCATAATTTAATCTACAGATGCAGAAGTCTAAAGAACCAAATAAAAGTGTCACTTCTGGGGTGCATTCGGGCATCACACCTTAATGTTTTCAAGGCATTGTACCATGGAAGCAAGGTATCTCACCAAGACAATTGCAGAAAGAAAACACAACAAATAAGAGAAATCCTGACTTTCTGATCAATGAAAAATGGTGGCCATAAGACCTATTTTGTAGTACAAGAAATCTCCTTGATTTAACTACTACTCCCTCGCCTATTTGTTTTATAATGCTATGACTAAGGGTTTTTTCACATTTTGTTTAAATTTATGATACAAGACCTTTTTCTTTTGGAAGGTAAGGAAATAACATTAAATCAAAACGATACAAGACTTGCATATTCCTATGTTGGTACATGGGATGAGATACGGTTACATTCTACTTTTATAGTATTAGGACTTAGGAGTGTATTTTTATTTGCTCACTGGTTGGTTGAGCATATATTGTGTGTAATCAACAAGGTAGGACTATCTACCCGTTAGATGTCCTTTTAGGTTTCTTGGCATGCCCTCTTATGCCAAGTTTTGTTGGGCAGGTTTCGACAATAATCTTAGAGGGTTGACGCTAGGTTGTAGCTTGTTAGAAATTTTTTGTCAATCTTCCTTGTAGTCGACCTCATCTTGATGGGATATAGATTTGGACGATGATGATGACCTCTGGCCTCCGGGTAATGATTAAGATTCCTCACAATATGTGTGTGTGTGGTGTTGGGTGGGCAACCTTCTCACCAATTAGCATTAGTACTCTTCCGATATCAGTTCATACTCTCAACGGACTAATATTATTACTTCTCACGATAGGATTGGTATTCCTTCCACAGGGGGCTGACCAACATAACACGCTGCTGACTGCCTTTGTTTCTCTTTAGTTCGGACTCCGGTTTTCCGGAAAAGTTAAAGGAGGGCGGAGGGCCTGACCTCCAAGTTTGGAGCCTCCATTATTTCCTCTAGTAGGGCCTACTGCACAACATGTTGGATTTTGCTCCTGTTTTGCTCTGTCTTTTCTCATAGACTTCACTAGATGAACCATTTTGTCTGGGCATACTCATTTGCTCATTGAGTAGATTAAAAGAGGTTGCTTTGCCAATTAGATAAACTCTACAAAATTAGGTATTTGGCTATAATTACAAGGAAGATAAGGACCTGGAGCGTCCTTTGGGGATTTTTGCCATAGTTAGGTGTGTGCTTTGTCATTCTACTCATCGCTAATTTGATTAAATGATGAGAACTGTGAAGTCTCAAAATGTTTTGGATGATTGAATTTTTATGCATAAATGTTAATGAGAACAATACTGCACCCTGACATTTTGGGAAACTTTATCAAGGAAATATTGTGCAATTGACTTGATCTATGTTTGGACCAGGACTAAGGTGTAATTTGGCAAATGGAGATGGTTGTTTGTATGTTTGCAAAGTGGTGTGTGGGTGTAGGTTTTTTTCTTAATGGGGTTAGGGGTGGAGGGGGAAAGACATGCATTTGATGTTACTTCTTGCGGATTCATTCCTTCTTCATTGATATTGTTCCAAATAATATTTACTCGTACTATATTGAGCTTGTAAAAGTTAATTGCTTAATATTGTTTTTCTTATATTGGTTGTTCCAATACATGCCAGTTCTGATGTTGAGAAATTGAAGAAGCTTGTGCTGCATAATCCAGTAACCTTGACTCTGTCTGAAGTAGGACACTCCAATGATGACATTATCCCCAAAAATGTCCAACAGTTTTGGGTAAGAACGATGCTTTCTTGTATAAATGCATACTCAATAAGCAACGAAAGCTCTTTATAGAACTAAAAGGTATCATTGTTTTATATCAAAAGCATATGCAGGAGTGTCTTTCAGATAAAGCAATGGTGGAATCGTACCTTTTGTTTGTTATGTGTACTCATAATTTCGTATACCTGTTTGTTGTATATGCAACAATTCTTTACATAAGAAAATTATAATTATAACTATGTTATATAGTTATATATCATTAAATGAATGATTTTCTTTATTTTCTTTCCTTTCTATTTTGGCGATTTTGAACATGCAAGGCAAAGTTGATTAGATAGTTTTTATTTCTTTGCAATCCTTAAGTAAAACCTACTTTGTTTATGTTGGTTGAGAAATTATTTAAGATCAGGAGAGCTGATATTAAGCTCTTTATGAAACCTTTTTGAAATAAGAGTTGTGTAGAAACTGTCTTATTTGAATATCTGATGTGGAAGTCTTAGCCTGTATGTTTTTTTGTTTTTGTGTGATTGATGAGTCTTTATATATCAAGCTCTACAAAACATAAGTTTGTTGTAATTTATGAATTGGTATGCTAGAAAGATTTCTCACTCTCCTTTTCTTCCTTTCTTCATCTTCTCCTAGGTGCCTACTTTTCAATCTTTTTTCCTTTTATGATTTTTCTAAACTCCTTTCTCATAGTATCTTGTCACCTAGAAACTGGGACCTAATGTAAATTAATTACCAATTTTGCTATTCTTTTGGCCCACTATATTTTTGGGGACTATATTTAGTTCTATTCTTTGATTATCTGCTTTCATGTGCATCTTTCGGATTGAGAATCATATATATTTTGAGATTTATGAATGCTTTACAATGCTGCTGAGTTTGTCCACACCTACTTAAGCTGTCAGCCTGTCATATACTAGTCATATGACAACCTAATTGACGTGACATCTTGGTACAAATTTTATCAAGTTGAAAGCAACTAGGCACATGAATAAAGACTAGTGGTTGATATCGAAGGAAAATTGGAGGGCTTGAATTGACCCCCAACTAATGATTTGTGGTGGGCCCCACCATTGAAGCCACAACGACCGATCTCCCCCTCTTCTTAACAACCCACGTCCCCTTTCTGCAGTTCCTTTCGCACCACTGCCTCTCTTCTGCTCTTTTCTACCACGAGCTCATCCTTCTCCTTGCAAGGTATAGAATAATTTAACATTATTCGTCTTAATGTGTGTCAGTAGCATTGTAGTAATTTGCACATGCTCTTTCAGTCTTTTACATAAGAGAGGAGCCCCGATGGTTTGGGTGCACTAGAGCTTGCCAGGCAGTGAAATCACCAAGTCAAACTTTGTAAAGAATACAAAACTTTAAGCCATTGGGGTGATGAGATGCGGTATCGGAAATGCTGGCAAAGTAGGGTTGGTTCGTTAAGTAGCATCTCCTATGAGATCTTAAGCATAATGTGCCTCTGCAATGAGTGAAGAACCACATTTAATGGTGGCATTGGTGCATCACTTCGGCATATTGTTATTGATAAAGCTTTGACAAAATGTATTAAAGCTGAAACATTATTTTTAGTGGCTTATGTGTGCTGCTAGCCTGCTACAGAGAATATATACTTTTTTTCCATGTTTATAACACAATAACTCGATTACACCTGCAAATATTGTTTCACATGGAACTTGTAGGTTTGTCCAAAATTTATAAGTTTGAACTTATGATATAGTGAATTATGGATGGTATTGACAGTGACCATGGAATCAAATGCCGACAAATTTCGTACGAATTCACCGAAATATATCTGTTTTTTTGTTGGAGGATCCGACATAGAACTTGTTTGAAATTCATTAGTACCAAATTTCGGTCCGACAGTGAATGTCGCCTAAAATGTCCGGCATAAGAACTTCATCCAAATAGTACGAAATGTCTGACATTAATTTTTTTTTGTCTGATAATTATGTTGAAAATTCCATATTTTTTACATAAAAATTCCACCATTTCAGCGAAATTCCATCTTTTTCCTCAATTCTGTTTTTTTTTTCCATAAGAGGTTGACATTTCACCAAAATCAATGGAAATTTGACTGAAATTCGATAAATGTCCGCCAAAATATTTTCTTGATAATAGAATTTTCCACCTGCATTTGACCATTCATTTTTTTACATAGCAAATTCAACATTAAAAAAGTTGACAATGACTTGACAAGGTTGTAAGTACCAGACGGTGACAATGCATCTTTGTCAGTTTGGTTTATTAGCATAGTGAATGCTCTATAAAATGGGCCAGCCAATTTTATAGCTCACGGTTTAAGTGTCAACAATGAGATGATTTTTCAAGATTTTTTTATATTTCTAGACTATCTAGCCAAATTGTTGAATAAACATACTTGTTTTATAGTTTTTCATTGTTTTAGAGCGTCATTAACCCGATTTAGTTGCACCCTAATACTATCCAGATGAAACTATGTGATCTCGTGTAAAATGTCTAAATTTAAACCCATGATCAGGGATAGTATCAACGATTGCTCGATAAGTTAGTGTCATCTACATTTCCGAATGAAAATAGCAAATATGGATTAAAATAGTAACAAAGAATGTATATTCGGCTAGTAGCCTTTTGTAGTCAATTTTTTCGTATGACATATATATATATATATATATATATATATATATATATATATATATATATACATGTAATATGTGTTTCGTTTGTTACTGTCAGCAAAATGCTCTATTTTAGTTATATGCTTAATTAACAAACAGAATATTCTTGAAGTTTGAAGCCCCATATTTAGGATTTGGTGGTGTTTATTTGAATTTAATGCCAGCACACTCATGAATAGCCTTTCTGATTATAAGTAGCAATTAATTATTGCAAAAGCATTGTCTTATCCATACTTGTATTCTTTCCAGATTACATGTAGTACCCATGACAAGCTACTTTACATCCTTGCTTTATTGAAATTGGAACTCATTCAGAAAAAAGTGCTGATATTTGTCAACTCTATTGATATGGGATTTAGATTGAAGCTATTTCTGGAACAGGTATGTTCACATATAAATACTAGCCCATTAGGCTATATATTATTACTCGTGTGAGCTGGTCCTGGGTGTTTTGATGCTTTTATTCCTTTGAAAGTGTTTGCGTAATTTACAAGAAGTCTTTTATACTGTGATCTTAATTGGCTAATATAGTCAGTATCTTAAATTTATTTCAGCAGTCAGATGCGTAATAGTTTCTTAACTGCTGATTTTTTGTCGCCATTAGAGAAGTTTAGCTGCTTTCAATGTGACATGGTTTGTTTTTTTTTTTTTTTCTGTTTCTTCCATCACTATTGAAAAGAAAAATTCTCAATTCCCAGCAAATTCTGAATCAGACATCTCACAAGATCATGCCTGGGCTGCATAGTTTCGATATTTGCCTGGCCAAACCAAACCACTGGCCAAATCAATTTACAACAAATCTATTGTCCTTCGTTTGACCTGCCTTAACCTGATCAACCACAGAATACAATAAACCAACACAATGCAATGATTTGTTTTTGAAATTTATCCACTATGGACATATATTATATGATCCATGCAGTAACATGTGCATTCAAATTATAATGACAATTCATACTTTGACCAACTTTATAATAGCACGTGATACCATGTATTATAATTTAAATTGGTGCTATTTAATAATCAATTATGTTACTATGATGTATTACCATGTCTTGGCAATTGGTTGTTCTTGAGCATTGCAATCTATTGCATGGTTTAAAATTGTATACCTACACCCTATATGTAGCACATATTTTTTTATTTTTTTTTATTGTTCTAGTAGTATCAGATCTTTTCTTTGTTTTAGTGATTTTCCCTGATTTTCTTATTTTCTTATTTGTTTTGTTTAAGTAATGTTGAACCCGAACTCAAAATGGCCACAGAGTTCCGTTTCGGGTAGGGCTATAAATGGGCCTGGGCGAATTTGAGGCACATTGGCTCTGGCCTAGTTCAGGCCCTGTTTGGGAGTGTTAACGTGGGCTTTGGGGAGGGCTATGCTCTAACTTTTAAGCCCATAAGTATTTTAGTTTCGGTATGTGCAAACCCTGACTTAGCACAAGCTCAATCTGAAGCCTGAATCTTTATTGTTTTTTGTATGCAGATGAAATTATACACACATCTACGTTAACATCAAGTAGTCAAATTTAAGGAGCATTTTCTGCTTATATATTGTTGATAGTAAGCATAATCAATGCTCTTTACTCATTGTGTCGGTCTATATACATCCCGCAAAATACCGAAGGCATCACTAACTTTGTGCTGCCTTTGGTGTTTAATGGGCTGTATATAGACCCAATATGTCCCCGTAATAGTCCAAAGGAAACCCACACCCACTTGCGCTCATCACTGGCCTTGTGCAGGCCGCCGCCCGCCGTTGCCGTCGGCAACCCACCACCTTGGTCTCCTCCCTTCTCTGCTTTCCTCCTCATCTTCCTTTCTCCTCCCTCTCTTTTCCTCCTCCATCTCCTCCTTTTTTCACCCCATCTTCCTCCTCCTCCTTCCCCTAGAAATCGCGACACTCGGTGACACCAAGCCGAATGCACCTTATGTGCTTTCGGCTATGTTATGTGTACAATGTACCTCCATGGACAAATGCACAGAAGGTGCATTCGACCAGGTGTGGTCGAATCTCGCGATTTCCAGGAGGTGGAGGGAAAGAGGAGGAGAAGAAGAAGAAAAGAGGAGGACGAAGGGGAGAAAAAAGGAGGAAGGAGGAGGAAGGTGGAAGAAGATGGAAATGAGGAGGAAGGAGACGGGCCGACAGTGGTGGCTTGTCAACGGCAACGTTCTATATGCGCACAACAGAGGCAAACGAGGGGGTGATCTTTAGAAGGGGGCTGCCTTTGGCCAAAGAGAGAGAGGTGTGCTATTTAGACGTGAGTTGCCTAAGCAACCCTAAGATGTTTCATGGGATGTATATAGTTTCACCCTTCCTCATTTTGTCGTTCGATAAAGAGAAAATGTAAGATTTAGACGTGGACCGTATTTCATGCTTATACTTGCCTCAATTAAGGTTTGAGGTTGGGCTTCACAAGAATTTCGATCCTGGCTTGGGCCAAGCCTGAAACATCTGGTTAGAGCTCGGGAAGGCTTGGGCATACATTTATAAGTTCGGGCCTGACCTGGACTTGGGATGGCCTGACCTGGGCCCGAGCCATTTCTAACCCTTGATTTGGTCGTATTGCTGAAGTTGGATACAAACATGAAATCTCAAACCTGGATGTTAAGGGTAATTGATGATCAAGGACGTGAAAAATATCTAAAATCATTAGGAGAGTTTCCAAGTATTTTAGAGACTTAACCAAAAACAGAGCAAAACTATATTTGCATGTATTGCCCAAGTTACTCTGCTAATGGCCATCTGTTTCTTTCATTCTTTTGTAAGTAAAGCTGAAAAGTCATAATGAAGGGGTGAGTACCAATTCATGTGGGTTCTTGTTTTGGTCATCCACATGACGAGAAAAGAGAAGGAAAGCGGGAGACAAGATAGCCACCTGGCTCTTCTACATGAAAATCAGCAACGCTGAAATCTCAATTTTATTAGATATAAAAATTGAATACATAAGGGTGGAGGCTTCTTTCTTATATAGAGTCACCTATAGCCTATCCTGAAGTGACTAGGGCTATAAAACTTAATAACTAGTACTTAAATAGTTAAATATAAAAAGATATTCTGATGGTACTGTTCATGGGTTACTCTTCACATGCAATTGTTCACGTGAACCCATTTTATTTCCAGAACTGCATTCTTTAAAATTAGCAATTGATGCCGAATATAATCCTAATCTTTACCAACTCTAATGAGAGATGTTTACTTATTAGGCCAGACCAAACTACCTATCAACTTGACCCAAATTGCAACTTCATCCTAATGTGCGGGAAAAATCCTTAAAAATTAGAAAAGATCTACCCATAAAATTACTAAACTGACTTGACCAGACTCATTAACGACACCTAATGGCACGGTTGGTGCTTAATATGGACTCCAATTGATTAATTAAACCCTAATACTTCAAGCGCCCTAAACAAATTACATTGATTGACCAAGGGATTCTCTTGCATCAAATCAATTCACTCCTATTAACTTGCTGGAATTTTTAAATAGTAGACCTTGCATTTGATCCGATTTCTTCTCGGTTTGGGCAAACACAAGCATTGATCTAAAGAAATTTTACATCATCTTTGCACGTGGGCTTTATGAATCCTAGAAACTTAACCAAAAACAGAATAAAACTATATGGCATGTATAGCCCAAGTTACCTCTGCTAATGGCCATCTGCTTCTTCATTCATTCTTTTGTAAGTAAAGATGAAAAGTCATAATGCAGGGGTGAGTACCAGTGGGTACTTGTATTGGTCATCCACATGATGAGAAAAGAGAGGGAAAATAGGAGACAAGAAAGCCACCTGACTCTTCTACATGAAAATCAGCAATGCTGAAATCTCAATTTTATCAGTTATAAAAATTGAATACAAAAGGGTGGAGGCCTCTTTCTTATATAGTCACCTAGGGCCTATCCTAAACTGACTATGACCATAAACTTAATAATTAGTACTTAAATAAAAAAGAAATTCTGATGTTACTGTTCATTAGGTACTCTTCACATGCAAGTATGCAACAGTTCATGTGAACTCATTTTATTTCCAGAACAGCTGTCTGTAAATTAAGCAATTGATGCTGAATATAATCCTAATCTTTACCAACTCTAATTAGAGTTGTGTCCTTATTCTTCTTACTAAAAAACCAAACTATCTATCAACTTGACCCAAATTGCAACTATTCTAATGTGCTGGAAAAATCTGGGAGAATCTTTAAAAATTAGAAAATATCTACCCATAAAACTACTAAATTGACTTGACCAGACTCATTAACGACACTTAATGGCACAGTTGGCAGTTTGGTACCTAATACGACCTCCAATTGATTTATTAAACCCTAATACTTCAGGTGCCCTAAAACTAATTTCATTGATTGACCAAGGGATTCTCTTGCATCAAATCAATTCACCCCTATTAACTTGCTGGAGTTTTTAAATAGTAGAATTTGCCTTTGATCTGATTTCTTCTTGATTTGGGCAAACAAAAGCATTGATCTAAAGAAGCTTTACATCATCTTTGCACGTGGGCTTTATGAATCATAGATTGTTTGTTTTTACCCAAATTTTAATCCTTTTAAATGGAAACCTTTTCCAAGCCTTTTCTATTGCTTCCATCCATGACGTATTTGGTCTCCTTGTTCATCCTTTGACTTGGCCTCCCTTGTGGCATGGTTTGAGGGTTCTTGTCAACCCCAACTGGTTCGGATCTTGGCCGAATCACCCCCCCCTCCACCTCCCAAAGCACACACACACACACACACACACACACACACACACGCACACACACACAAAACTGGATTGTGTCCTCAAATAGGGTCTGATTTGAATTTGGTTCATATCATCATTCTATTAGTTTGAAGGATATATAAGTAGTTAATAGATATTCCATGATTTGTAAATCTCAAACAACTGATTCAAGCCCAACTCGGGTGAATCAGACCTTAATTTATGGTTTCTTTTGCTGATTTTTTAATATTTTTTGTCGATGCAGTTGACTGAATTCTGAGCCCGAACCCATATCTATGACTTTGGCCTACATCGCACATAGCATTTGTCAAATATTATCACCTCTCTTTATCTGTTGGTGCTACTCCTAAGCTTGTGCCTCTAGACTTACTTTATCGCACACATCCACTCCAATTTCATCATCCATGTTGCACTCGTCTAATGCCCTTTTCCATTAACAGATGCCAATTTTTGCCTTATTTCTTGGAGAAGGAATCCAAAGATTTGGTTGACTCCTATTTTGCTGAAATTTCTTCGTTAAATTTCCACTGTTGGCCTCTTTTAAACATTCGTACGATTTACGACAAGTTCCTTGTAGATCACCTTAGCATCTGAAGCATTCAAGAGCCAATGATGGCTCTATGAGTCTATGGCCCTTCGTTAGCATGAAGCAGAGTGCCTCTCCAAGAGGTGTTATTCAGTAGAGACCTGAGTGTGGTGCAGCAAGGTAGGTGACTGGTACAGAAGTCGAGGAGGGCTTGGTTCATGATTTAGAAGATAGGATTAGTTATTGTTGCTAATTTTTTTCCAGTAAAATTGAACCTGCATCTGCTTTTACTCTAATATAATTGTTAACTATTAAAACCATATTTATTATTCTTCTCATTCCATTCTTTCCTCTTTTCATTTCCTGCTTCTAAGGTCTATCGCAATTGATACTTTATTGACTATCTTCCTGTTCTAAAGCCTTTAGTTATTGATTACCTTTAGGCTTTAGATACTCCTATATTTAACTCTTTGGGATTTCTTGTTGTTGCTATACCTCTAAAATCACATCTCAGACATTCTCAGTTGATTCGAGCATAGTACGTTGTCCTATATATGTTGCTTAAGCTGGGCTCAGAGACTTGACTGACTATATTCCTGTTCTAAGCCTTAAGTTAATAGTTGCTTCACGTATATTTGAAATACTCCTTTATTTAACTCTTTGGCATTTATTGTTGTTGCTATACCATTAAAATCATATGTTCTTTTATGCGCTTGTGAGATTATCGGTGTATGGGGTGATGGTTGTTCATCTATTCCTGAACAATGATGCATGCATCTATCTCTGTGCATAATTCATGTATTTATCTCTATGCATAATGCTAGGAGTTAAGGAATATAAGATTCTTAAATCTGTAGATTACTTGGAAGATGTAGATATTTGGAAGTGGAGGAATATGAGGTGTAAGTGAATCGACATCATAGATGATTCCATGTATGAACAAGGCGAAATTTCTCTAGGTATTTAAGGGCTAAATGGGTTAGGATTGGGTTCATTATGCACTTACTGTTTGACAGGTAATCGTCTAGTAACACTAAGATATGTAGACAGATTCATTTCGAGCAATTGATCTGTTCCTAGATAGCACTACAATACAATGAATTGGATGATGGCTTTGATGTCAAACATCATATTTTAGTTTCTTATGTGATTCGTAATTTGGTTAAGATTGTATAGTCTGACTCACCTTTAATATGTGTAGAAATCCTAAATAGAACAGATGGATGGACAAGTGAATTTTACTATAACCGTATCCTCAAAGCAAAATTTCTGCAAAATATTCATTTACACTACCCTTTAGGTTACTCAAGCATGAGAGCTCTGGTGGCAATGGGTTACCATCCTTCTACATCGCATGCTTTATCCTTATTGTCGTTTAGTATATTTGGTGCTCATTGTGTTCTTGCCTACATATCATCATGCTAATGGGGAATTTGCTTTTGGCAGTTTGGGCTTAGATCTGCCGTCTTAAATGCTGAGTTGCCACAAAATTCTCGTCTTCATATTATTGAGGTATGCAAAATTTAACTCCTCCCTCTTCCGATTCTATATTGGGTGCGGCCATTCTTTGTAGGCGACAAGCTTCTAATTTGGTGCCACATTGAGATAACTAAATCTTGGCTCATTAGCACTGTTGATACGACTATCTGAATTCTGCATAGTGCATGCATACATTCTTTATACGTAGGTGTATATTTTATCTGTATGAGGTGTCATTAAATTTTGGCTAATTTTAATTTGTTCAATCATTTGCCATGTATTTGTAGCGAAGTGTAACATGAGTAGTGTATCTTTGAATGATGGAATAGTGCAATGGATTCCACTATAAGTGACCATAACGATAACCATCAAGCCTTATCCCAATATTGAGATCAAATTTAAGAATCATTTGCGTATTTCTAGGCTTACATCCACTATAACTGCAAGTAATGCAAGTATAGGGGTTCTAGATGGATAAACATGGGGTGGATCAAACAAGGGAAAGGGTTTGGTGAAATCGAGTTCAACATTCAAATGGTGAACTCAAATGGAGAAGATGCCACGTGTCCTAAGAAAGTCAACAATTGCGACTGGGTATATATATATATATATATATATATATATATATATATATATATATATTTATATCCTCATATATGTGTATATATAAATATCTCTAGCTGCAATTGTTGACTTTCTCAGGACAGGTGGCAACTTCTCTATTCGAGTTCACAATTTGAATCGTGAACTCGAGTTCAGTTTATCGGGCCCCATCAAACAATAAGCTTATGGAAATAGGCATTGTCAAATAACTAGCATACAATTTGCTCAATGTGACGAACAATATCTTTAAATAAAATATGCACTCATAGTCACATGAGGATGCTACAAAATTAAGCCAAATAAAAGGAAAAAAAAGCAACGATAAACGAATATGGCAAAGGCGACGACCAACTTAGTCTCAATAAGGTGGATGACAAAGTATGATCAAATATGAACTATAAGGTGGAAGGAGGAAGTTGATGGAACTATGCGGTCAAAGGATCGCCTAGTCAAGCTTTGGCTCACTAGGCTTCTCTAGGTGCAAGTTTGGCGCCTCGCCTAGGTAGCGCTTATGCCCCTTTAGGCACAGGTGCGCGGCGTGCGCCTCGGCCTAACTGCGCCCAGGCTAATCTCGCCTAGGGCACCTGCGACCCCAGACGTTTGACCAAGAGTTTAAAGCCCTTTTTTTTGTAGTACTAGTATCTGACTTACTTTCCTCCCCACTTCTTCCCTGAAGCCCTAAGAGCCCCCTTAAACGTCTCAACTCACCTTCTTGCCCAAAAACCCCACCAAAACCCTAGATTTGGTGAAAATCTGAGTTCATCCCCAATTTAGATCTGTTCATCTTCTCAATTTCTTCCCTAACAATTTGTTCAAGGCCATCAATCGGTTGATCCCCGATATAGATCATAATGATAAAGTGATGTTGGGGATCTCACTTGGAATGATGTTGAACAAGCTACGAGAGGTAATGAAGAAGTTCCTATCATGGGGAGTAGATGAGGACAATCAGAACCTATTGATAAGTTTGATGATACTAAGGTGGAACATGAGTCTATGTAGGGAGGAGATATTAATGATAGTTTATCATCTCGAGATGATGACCCAATGGATTGACTTCAGTTTTTTTATGTTGGGGATTTCAATTGATGTTATGCTTATGCTATTTAGAACTTGACTCTTTTCAGTTTTATATTTCAGTTGATTTAATGCTTATGCTATTCAATTGATTCGTGTGCTCTTTGATGTTATTTGTACACTTTATCAGATTTTATCTTGTTTTGCTTAAATACGTACATAGATAATAGATTAATTTTAATGTGAGGAAAGGGGGATGTAGGAGCCTTTAGCCCCCCTAGAAAAACCAGAGAAATGTAGTAAAAAACCCATGCACACCCTTGGTGCATTTCAAAAGGCTCAACTGGATACCTTGAGGGCAAAAGGCTTTTCCAATAGTTGAATCAACGGGATTCTCGTGTCTTTCCTCCTCCAAGCTATCTTTTGTTGTCAATGGTGACTCGAGAAGCCATTTCCTTATGAAGAAGGGCCTGAAGCAAGGATGTCCCCTTTCCCGTTTCTCTTCACTCTGGCTATAGACTCCTTTGATGCTATTATGCTTTGAGTTGGATCTCGGAATCTCATCAATGGTATCATAGGTAACTCTTGGTGCATTTCAAACCTTCATTTCACTGACGACACCATTCTTTTCTGTGAGGCTAAGCTTGAGTAGGTAGCTGTCCTTAAGATTATCCTCTATGCACTTGAATTCTGCTCAGGACTGCATATCAATTTCTCTAAAAGCTCCATGTACTACGTCAGGAGTAATGAGGACCCTGAGAAGGTGACCAATTGACATCCTTAACTGAAACTGGAGGTGCTACCAATGAAATATTTAGGGTTGCCCATTACTGACAAGATGCTCTCGAAGGCTGATTGGCACTCGATCATGGAGGTGGAACTCAGACTAGCAGGTTGGAAAGGAAAACATATCTTGATTAGGGGTCGACTGACACTCATTAATGCAGTCCTTTCTGCCATCCCTTCCTACTACCTCGCTTCTACTTTGTTCCAGCCTAGGTTATCAAGCGGGTAGATGGAATAAGAATCTCTTTCCTCTGGAAAGGGGTTGATTGGCTCTCTGGGTCATCATCTTGTGAGTTGGGGGCTGGCTTGCAAATCGAAGGACCAAGGCAGCTTGGGTGTCGTCAATCTCAAGGATTTTAACAAGACTCTGTTGGGTAGTGGTGGTGGAGACTAGAGACTCTAGAACGAGCAAGGAAACCACTTGTTCCAAATCATTAAGGATATGTGCTTTTGGCTTTTCTCCCATTTCCAAGCTAAAAGCAGACTCTTAAACAAGATTTCTCTCTTTTGCCAAGGTATCTGCAAGGTGGCGGCACCCTACAAATGCGGCACTTGTCTAATCCTTGGGGATGGGAGCAAATTCAAGCTTTGGCAGGATCATTGGATAAATAACATCAGCTTGGCTACCCTATTTTTGACCTAGCTTCAGTCCAAAATGCCTTAGTTTGTTCCCAGGTGTTGACTGCAGGGAATACAACTGCTTGGTCAGTGAAATTTTGCAAAAATATTATGAGCACTCTTCAATTGCAGCTTCAAGATCTATATTCAATCCTGGGTAATTTCTCAGTTAGTGCTATGCAGGACTCTTCTAATTGGAAATGAAGCTCCTCTGGAATCTTCTCTGTTAAATCCTTCTATAGGATCTTTAACGCTGAAGGGATTGTTTGCCCCATTGCGATGTATCTTTGGAAGTCACCCGCCCCATTGAAGACCCATACTTTCATGTGGCTAGGCGATGGAGGAACATATGATTAACATCTTCCCTTCTGGAGCCGCACAGGACGAAAGATAAATTGGAAACGCTGGAGTTCCTTCTATGGTGGAGGTTGACCTTAGCAATAATAGAGGTCACTCGACGTTTGCCTAGGTGACTCACTCATCTCCTAGGAGATTCCATTGGCCTACGATCCACCACTGACTTCTGAGTTTTCCTAGGTGACTCACTCATCTACTGGAAAAGTAAGAAACATGAGGTTGTTTCCCTCTCCAGTACTGAGGTCGAGTATCGTGCCATGGCACACTTCATGTGAGATCGTTTGGCTCCGTCATCTACTTGGTGATATGGGTATTCAACTGACGTTGTTTGGCTGCATCGTCTACTCGGTGATATAGGTATTCAGCTGACCTCCTCGACTCCCCTATATTCTGACGACCGGAGCGCTATTCAGATCGCTAGCAATCCGATGTTTCACGAATGCATGAAGCATATCGATCTAGATTGTCTCTTTATGCGGTATCATTACAAGGACGGCACGTTCTCGCTTCCGTATGTGTCTTCTACAATGTGGCTTGCAGACTTATTTACGAAGGCACCATTCAACGGTTTCGATATCTCCTTGGCAAACCCTTGGTATATGATCCACCTTGAGTTGAAGAGGGGTGTTAAAGTGTGCACATGCATTGTTAGTCCTCTTGCATAGGTTTATTCGCCTTCTGGGGCATGTTCACCTTGGAGACCCTATCTCTTTTATATTCTTATATAGAGCCACTGCCCAAATGAGCAAATCCATTTCATTACGTTCAAATTTCTTTTTCTCTCTTACCCTTTTAGGGCTAATTATATTTATAGACTCGAGTTAGAGAACATGTGCATTGCATGTATTCGAAACCACTCCTCTAAATCCGGATCCTTAAAGGGCCTGGAGGCACCCATCATGGGTCAAAGAGGGACTCCTCTTCCGACACAATCATTTAGACTTTGGCTGACCTTCAAATCATCAACATACAACTAAGGTGATAGCCATCCAACCTGCTTCACGCACTGTCATCCGCCGACCTTCAAATTATCAATATACGGCTAAGGTGATAGCCATCCAATTGACCCCACCTCTTGAATGTGCAGCTGTTGCGCATCCGTGCACAACTACCTGCTCTCCTTCTCGATGTGGGCCATCTGATACCAATTTGACAGCGAGATCAGCCCACGTAAAGGGGCCCAACCCACTAATGACTAGGGGTCCTCAAATCCTAGAGCCCACATGGAGACCTGCTACAAACGAGGCCCACACCTGGCTCAAAGGAGACCAAGTGGGCCCACCGGCCCCACCTTCAAACCGCGCGGCTCCCTCCCCTTGGGTTGGTGCGGCCGGCCAAAAAAAAGAAAAGAGAAAAAGGAAAGAAAAGAAAAAAAAAAGAAAAGGAAAGAAAAGAAAAGAAAGAAAAGGAAAGAAAAAAAAAATGCTTAAGGGTGGTAGTGCGGACGTCTACGCATGCATGGATCCGTACCGATCCCAAGATCCAACGGTCGAAACACAAGACCAGGTCATCATCGATCAAAGTGCAAACTTGGCTCGAATTATAAAAAAGAGGTAAGCCTAAATCTAGCCCATAATTATTTGAAACAAAAAAGGGAATATGATCAAATCCCCAAATAAGTCAAGGGATAGATCCCAAGTAGTTATGATGAGAGATATTCAAGGGATTCTAATTTCAAAATATCTTATCATATCTCTGCACCCTTCCCCTTCACCTATAAGTAGAGGAGCATGGGGAAAGACTCAAGAGTTGGAAAGCAAGGAATGTGGAAGCTCTGCAAAGAAAAAGGAGGCTCCTATGCTCGAAGACCGGAGGTTTCACGAGGCACGGACAAACACATCCCACAGGGAATATCTTAGTTTATAAAAGTCCTCATCAACGTGAAGACCTCGCACTAGAAGATCAAGTCTCCGCTTCATCCACGGAAAAGAAACCTTGGGGAAGGAAGCTAGAGTTCGACGCTATACCTTTCAACCTCGAATCCAAAGAAGCCTCTGCTCCATCCACGAAGAAGAAAGCTCGGAGAATAAGGCCAAAGCTGACGCTACACCCGTCATTACCAAAGCTCCGTCCCCAAAAGGAGGAAGCCCAGAAAATAAGATCCAGAGGCGTCACAATCGTCATCTGAATCAAAGATCGAGCCAAAGCAAAATAAAAGCAAAGCCCGCACCAAAACAACGTAAGTGACAAAGCCGATAAAATACGAATAACGACAAGCAAAGCAATGCACGTTCTAGCTGATACGACATGAAGTTCAGAAGAATAAAAGCACCGCAACTCTCCTTTTATGTTCAAGCGCAAGCGCCGAAGGAAAGCCGAATGCTAGAGTCATGCCAAAACAAAGTCAAAGCTAAATGCCGGAAGCCAAAGCCGAACTCCAAAAGCAAGATCGAAGCTGAAGATCGACGATCAAGGACATCGAGGTCAAGCAAGAGCCGAGGAAGATACGAAGAACGAGGAACGACGCCAAAAGCCTCCTATCCGAGGAACGCTTCAAGCACAGAAGGGGCAAAAGCCGACTAAACTCCCTTTTCCCAAAAGAACGCTCAACCCCTGTAAAGTCCTCTACCTTGGATCTCGCATGAAGATTTGTTTAGACAGGGATCAAAGGGATCCTCCAGAGGATCTATCCTACTATCTCTTGATAACATCTTCACCATACCGAGTCACCACCCCCGAGACCCGGAAGCGGTTGTAATCTTGTGAGAAGCAATAATGACGATCCATCTTTTGGCACCCACATTCAGTTTTAGGCAATTGCATGATAATCTATTCATAGTTCTAACCTCTTGAATGCCTGCTAAAAACTAGCAGTAAAAGTCTTCCATCAAATCTGAAAATAAAGAAGGATCTGCATGATTTAGTGCTCTTATTTTATTTATAAATTATAAAATCAAATGATGGTGTTAGAATAATTTTAGTACACAGGTGGTTGCACCAGATATTTGATAAAATAAATTGAATGACTAGCTAACAATATAGTTTTTAAACAATTATGCTCAAAACTAATTGGAACATGTGCATAACCATTTAGAATGGATTTTGTTTCGATAGGCCAAAAAACTTTGAAATGTTTTGGGTGAAACATTTTGTATAAGGAGAAAATTGTAACCATGCTCAGCTAGACATCAAGCCGTCTACTTCTCAACCTATTGAAGTGGGTCTAGATTTTGTAAGCTCGCCTTCCACTCCTGCTCCCCTTTTCTCTCTCTCGCATCATGCAATTTGATATCTTCTTTCAGAATAAGTTTAATGTAGCTTATTCGTTAGACTTTTGATTTGTTGCATGTGTCTTGTTTAGAGTTCAATTTAATGAACATTCAAAATACTGCCACATACTTCGAGAAAAGCATAACTACTAGTGTATTATGCAACATGTTTTTTAATAAAACGGCATTTGATAATCTAGATGTCGTAATAAAGGATGTGGACCTTTTGGGTTATAGAGATCTAATATACATGCACGTGCGACCAATGTTAGACGATCAGCATTCAGCAGGTATGTGTCCCTCTTAGTTATCGAACTTGTTTTCATTAAAAAAAAATAATCATAATAAAGTGTAGTTAAACATGTTTTATGACTCTTATTTGCTAGAGCATCGGGGGACACATACCTGCTATATTTTATGACTCTTATTTGCTGGAGCATTGGAGGATTCTTCCAGTTTTTCGTTCGTTCTTCCATTGCTGATGGTGGGACATCGAGGAGGGAGGGAGATGGAGTGAATTTCCTAGGGAAGGTTCTTCAAGATTTGAAGGAGAGGAGATTTGCTTCAAGGAGATGAGGAAGATAGATGCTGGGAAAAGTGATGTGGTGCACGGGGTGTGGTTCCCTCTATTTTTTTTAAACGTTACGTTGTGAAGCCGTTCGGACGGCACAAGAATGCACCAACAAATACAATGTGACAGTTGTGTCTTGTGGTCATAATATGGAAATGATAATACTCAAGCTATGTGCAATTCCTATTTCTAGTTAGTGGGTCTTGACAAAATTGGATGTGGTGGTTTGTTGGAAATATAGTCGTAGTTTGTATTGTTGTGACAATGAATAGCTCTGATTTGCTATTTTAATTGGTATATTTCTCAGTTTCGATGTTATTATCTACTGGTTCATTCCTGAGTTCTTTTTTTGTCATCAAGAATGACCATCCATTTATAATTCGCCAATTATAACTTTATGACCATTAATATTTATTGATTATTGTAAGTATTGCTTTCACTAATTTATCTTTCAACTTTGGTTTGTTAGGAATTCAATGCAGGGTTATTTGATTACTTAATAGCAACAGATGGAAACCTCATAAAAGAGAAGGAACAAACAAGTGGAGAAAGTAACAGCCACTCAAGAAACTCTAAGAAGCACTTAAGACAAAAGTTGGACACAGAATTTGGCGTAGTGAGAGGAATTGACTTCAAAAATGTGTTTACGGTATGTTAATGATCACTAACCATTGAAGTTTATTTGCTGCTTTGTTGGGTTACAATATGCTTATGATGTTAGTGTATCATTGGTAGTAGAACTCAAAAACCATCAGATAGCTGGCATACATTAGTTTACTTGTTTCTGAGATGAATAAATAATATTGAATTTCTTGATAATGAATATGTCGGAGGAAGTGGGCTTAAGTCCCATGTCACAACTACCAACTCACAATTATAGCATTTCTTTACGGTCCCTTAGATCACAAAATCTAGTGAATGCTGAAATCAGAACTATTGGATAGGAAGTTTTTCAAGAATGTACAAAAAATGAGGTTCAAAGGTGCAATTGTCGCTGAAGTGTGACGTTTGTGCGACAATCGTGTAAGCGATGGCACATTACATATTTTGTATCATGAATACAACATCAACGTAGAATGATTCTTAAAAATGGTAAGTGTTAAAGATGCAGTAAGAAGATACTTCAACATGGGTCAATAAATGAAAAATTGTTAGGCTTCCAAGTGAAATTACCAAAGGAAAAGCTGATTTTGTAAAGAGGCACTAGGGATGATCAAGCTTGTCATAGCATGTTGCAGACCTAGGAAGTGCATCCTTGAACCTTAGAGATTCAAGGACAGTCGAGTAACTCATAGTTTGCATATAAATAAGTTACCAATACACAAGTGAATTAATAATATGTTGTTAGTTTGTAATTAATTTTAGTTACTCAAGATAAATTGGGAGACAACAATCTTATTTACCATACAATCCTCAATCAATCTATATAGAGGTATGGTGAAGGTAAGTTTTGGTAAGAGAACATCTTTCTATTGTGAGTGTGAGATTGATACTTTCCATCTCTCTCAGTCTCGAGACTGAAATAACATGAGTTAGGGATATGTTAAAGTCTGAATGGTATACTTAAACAACAAATTAATGCAATTATGAGAATATATACTGCCTTTTACTTGTAGTAATAAGAAGTACTTGTTATATGGCATTTTAGATACTTATTATTAGCCAATGTGTCCACTGAACACTAAGTATGTAATTAGCCTCCAGATGGCTGCTCAGTAGGTACTAGGCAGGACTTTTACATGAATAGTACTAGGGAAGACCCACATGTAGGGTATGGGCTATAGGAACTAGTGGACAATGTTCTAAAAGGCCTTGCCTTACCCGCTTAGGATTCAACGACCACCAAACAACCTGCCTAGGCCTAGACCTAGACCTAGGCTCCCTAGTAGACGCTTGAGCCACCTAGACTCTGAGGAGACGGTTACGATGACAAAAGTGTTAGTAATAGGTTCTATCTAACTTCTTCCCTTCGTCTCGTTCTTTTTGTCATTCTTTTCCCACTTCGTCCTTTGTTAGCAGCAATTAATACCAGTAGCAGCCACTATTAGAAATTTCTTTTGAATGTAGGAGAGGAGTATTAGGAAAGGAATGGAAAAAAACAGGTAGAAGGAGAAGCTGATGTAGAGAACTAAAAAAGAAAAGATTTAACTCATTATTTTTTTTGGAAAAGAACTAATAATTTATTCTAATAGTTTAACAAATAACAAGAAATCCAAAAAATGTGTATCTTTTTTTATGTATATTATTTGTCAAACTATTTACTTACTTTTACCTTAAATTAGTTTTCTATTCAAATGGTTTTTGCCTATGTGCATACCTAGAGCGTATGTGTTCCCTGTGCCATTTGCTTATGACATACGCCTTTTAGAACAATGGTAGTGGACTCAGATAATTGTGATAACAAAACAGAGAGGTTAAAGAGGGCTTTAGTGAGAATACATAGCGGCAAGACTTAGGATTAACGTGAGATTAGACCTTTCGATGTATTGGGCATCACCAAAAGTAGTCATGAGCCACGCTAGGATCATAGTTTATAGAAGCTTGGAGTAGATCTACATGTAGTTGTGAAGAAAGTAGCGGATGCTCTAACCTTTATGACGACAATTAAACATAGGTGGCATTAGCAAGGAATAATAGAGTATGTTAGAGAATGATCAAAATTTTAATGGTTGTTTAAACAATATATAAATGTGATGTTGGAGATCTAGGAATTAATCGAAAGAAAAAAACTATTGTGATGGCTATCTTTTAAGTACAAAGAAAATGCAGTATAACACTAATTCAAGTTGCAAGACACAATGAAAGTTATAAAGCCACAAGATAGGGTAGTTGAAGACTGAGATGAACAAGTATTTTATATGCAAATTTACTTCCAAGTATATTCACAGATAGTTTGATGGAAAATATGTAGTGAAGGAAGAACCTAATTTTCATTGAACTGGAAAAGCAATCTAAGCAATTACCAATGACTGCTCTTTTATGGTAGTAAGGACGAACTATATTTATATATTGGATATATTTATTGATAATGTAGGATACCTCTATAAGAGAGCAGCAAATGTTAGAACTGCTAATGTAGAGACCAAACGGTGGTAATTATTCATAGATTGAGGTTGTGATGTAGAACTAAATTGTTTTGATCTAGCTCTGGTACCTAAATTAATGTAGCAACTAGCAACAATCTGGGAATCATGGGCTATCAACACACGACAAGTAGGAACACATAAGAGAGGAGAGAATAAGAAGGCCCAAAATTGTCTCTTCTAAATGAAATTCAGAAATTATGTTTTCTAATTGTTCATTGAAATAAAACTAATTATAGTAATTGGATGTCCCATCTTGTGTACACTAAACTAGGACACTTCCCAACCCATCAAGGACTTGGAATTAAGATCTAGGAAACAAACTAAGTAGTAATAGGTCTGGTAAGCTTACATAATTTTTTGGATAATTTCTCTGTATTTTCAGGATACATGTGATGTCATTTATCAACAACAAAAAAAAGAATTTTGGATTTTTCCATCCGGGCCAGTCGATTTTAACAACAGTTATTCTTGATTCTAATGCTTGAACCAACCTACCTATGGACCCTGCTTGTTCAAGCTGTTCAGTTGTGTGAAAAGAAAATTGGATTTTCTCATCCTCTTCTTGTTCACCTTTTGATCGATTGGAATTAGAATATTGAGAGTTTCTGAGATCCCAACCTATGGTTTCCCGCTTGTTGATCACATCGCAGATGCATATGCGAATAAGATTCTCGATACATCACTTCATATGGCCATCTCTTGATTGATTTGCACTATTGACATCCGTCCGTGTCTTACTCCCATAACTTCAGGACCCTTTTCTTAATAGAGCAAGAAGAAACGTTGCTTTGATACAAATTGACATAAAAGTAGAATTGATCTAGCTCTAGTTCCAAAATTGTCGTAGCCACGAACTAGGGAAGATGGGAATTCTGCGCACACTAGGGAGAGGAGATTACAAGAAGCTCCGAAATTGAGAGACTAAACTAGGACTAAATACAATATGTGATTGCCCCATCCTTATAGAGACTAAACTAGGACACTTCCTAAGTCATCTAGGACTTTGAAACAAAAAAAACTAGGAACACAAACTAAGTAGAAATATGTATACTATATTAAAATGGAAGCCTCGCCTTAGACTTGTGTCATGTGGCCACATTGGAAAAACAAAAGAAAAAAAGCACAATGGGTTCGGTATGACCGGGTGAGGAATATCCTTCCATGAACCTGTCTCAAACCCGCCTCAGATTTAATGAGTAAATCCCAAACCCATCCCACATGAGCTCGCCTCACCCTAAGTCCCTACATGGTTAATATATAAGGAATGGTAAAATTGTAACTTCATGGATATATGGTTGTTGTTGGCACTTGGCATGTTCCATACTATGTATAGATAGTTCATAATCGGGTTTGGTTTGAGGTGGAGCAAGTTAAAGCCCGACCCGTCTCAAACCCGACCATGCTTGTAATAAATTCCCAAACCACCCAAACCCCGTTATGTATCTTTGATCCATCTCAACCGGGGCTGGACATGTCGGGATACCCGAAAAAGCCTGGTTAATTGTCATCCCTAGGTATGCTATCCATGTAGTCGTCCATGCATCGCAACCATACTTTGCATTGGCATCATCTCTTGCAGTTCGGTGTGGGACGCATGGGCGACGCCAACCACTTCGTAGTTGTACATGCATCGCAATTGCCCTCTATTGAGGGATCATATCTTGTAGGGATGGCAACAGGTTGGGTTTGGGATGGGCAACCATATCCTAAGCCCGTCCCATTAAGGAATACCTTATATCAAACCCATCCCAAACTTGTATCGAGTTTGGAGGAAAAATTGCACACTCATCATATTTATATTAGCGTACACCCAAACCCATCCCATCCCAATTATATTACGACGGGACGAATCGAAGCGAGTTGGATTGTGTTTGAACTAAAAGAGAAATACAAAACACAATATAAAATAAATTCATTTTAACTAAAAAAATAAGCTAATTCCATACTTCTACTTAAACAATATATTCATGGAAGAAATTTTTGTGCTATGGCAAGTGCAACTAATGTTAATCAATGTGTTAATTAACATATGTATATGTAATCGAGTCGGGTTCGAGGCGGGGTAGGCTAAACCCGACCCCGTCCAAAATCCAATCTTTCAAAAAATCCCAAACCCATTCCAATAGGGTCGGGTTACCCGCTAAACCCGTTTAATTGCCATCCCTAATCTCTTGTAGTTCATTATGCACACAACGTCTGCAACAAGAGCAGCATCACAGCTTTGGTTCATCGCAATCTCCTCTGCAGTGCGCCACTTATGTGACTCGCACGCATCGCAATTGTCCGTGCATCCTACATGTTAGTAAATAGTTATACTACTAGTATACGTTTGTTTATTCTATTGTTTAGATAATTTCAATGTATTTTCAGAACACATATGATGTTGCTTTTCAGAAAAAATGATAGAAATGATCAATAAAAAAGGGAAGTAGACATACCTAAGGAGAAGGATTTATTATCTTGTTTTAGAACTGACATCCAACGTTTATTTGAGCCCATATTATGCCAGGGGAGGGAGATCCACTTGAGAGGGATCATGAGATTCATCTCTCCCGTGGATGAGCCTTGAGGGGAGATAGTGTTCCTGACTCTATTTCATGGGGGTCTCGCTCTCCAAGTTTTTTTTTTCTTTTTAATCCTATAAATTTTTAGGACATTAGTCTTATTTCTATAAAATATCTAATCAAATGAAATGATGGAAAGCCCTCCCTTTTTACCAAAATTATAACTAATTCCTAGCTTGCTCAAAAATTTCTAAAGATTCCAGATAAAATCCAAAAAAAAAACATGGTTAGAGGGTCTGTTCATACCCGAATCGGTTCGGATTTTTGTCAATCCGAACAACGATACCCCCCTAGAAATTCAAATGTGTTCGGATTTCTCCAATCAGAACTGATAAATCTCCCCAAACCCAAAATATGCCTTGTTTTGGATATGATTTGGCCAAATCGATTGGATACGACTAAAAATTTGTAGAACCGGGACTCAATTTGGCCAAATCAAGCCTGAATAGGTCAAATCAAACCTGAACTAGACTCGCATTAGTCGAGTCAGACTCGAATCAGAAGCAAATTAACCTAATCAAACCTGAATTTCTGACCTTTTTTTTTTCTTTCCGATTAGCGGAATCCGAACCCAAATCGGTTAAATTTTTGTTTGGTCCAAACCCAAACTCATATTTTTAAACCTTGACTTAAAGTGCCTCATGGATTTTCTTGCATTAGGTAATTTTGGTTGATTCTAAGCTCATACCCTTTTACTGTTATCATTGATGTTTTGGTTAGTAATGTTCAAAAGAGGCTTTCTAAGTGTTGTTAATATTGGTTGATGAGACTAAAGGGATGAATGATAATTTTGAACTATGTATCTTTTAAAGGCTAATTGTGTAGATATTTGATTGGCTGACAATTTTATAGTTATTTAATTGATCCAGGATAGATTACAAGATTTAGCTTTACTGAAATATTTGATAGAAGTCAAAGGTTCTGCATAGCAGATCAAACCATGATGGTTGAATTTTTATATGTTCTTTAGAAGTTTTCTGCAATCATTGTATGTCATTGAGAACAAAAGAGACTTCAACCTTAACCAATACCTGCAAGTGTTGATAAATGTTTTTTTTTGAGCAATTCCTCTCCAAGTGGGAGAGGGTGGGATTAAACCATACCTCAAGCTATATTATTAGAATTAAAGGAAAGTTAAAGGTAAATTTTGTGACCCAGTCATAAACTTGCTGATTTGTGGATGATTGTGCATTGGAATTTCAATGTAAAAGACTCATAACTTTCAAGTTAATGATTTTATAAAAGAAAAGGCATAGTTCCAAGAATATTCAAAGTAGATGAAAGTTTTTGAGTTGCTCAGTCAAATTCAAATTATTGGAGTGATGAACTTTCGGACATGACGAGTTCCCATTGTTGTAGATGATATTTGGGTGTATTCTTGAGGATGGATTCACTTCATCCTTATGATAAGGGCCCGTTTTATTATCCATTTTGCTCCTTTTTTTAGGGTGTTTCTATTTGCACCCATAAAGTTGATAAGGGCACCCAACTTCAAATGGAAAAAATGCCCATTGTGTCCTAAGACCTCCCAGACTTATTGATATGGGGACCCAGTCTGTCGCTGCCACTAATACCAACACCCTGTTTGTTTTACTCTTTGGTCACCCACAATATAATACCATTAAGCCGATGATAAGTATGTAGATCTCCGTTGTTGGTGTACAATCCTAAGTCCAAGTTCTTGAGCCTCGTGCCTTGTGCAAATCTTTGCAGAACAACAAATATAATGTTGCCTGCCAATTCAAATACAAGTGTGAAATTGTCACCACTCTTAATCCAAACTAATGTTCAGAATTTTGATGCAGTCTACAATCGGACAGTTTTGTTTTGTATTGTGTTTTGAGATCTGTAGCTGCTTGACCACTTGATCTTCTCCGATAACTTTAAATCAACACAGAGCTGTATATAGATCTATGCTCATATAGTTCACTTCCCAATATATGTCATGATTTGAGAATTGGAGTTTGGCTTCGGACTTGATAAAAAAGAACCAGCTCATGTTTGGGGTTGGTTTGGCCGGCTAGGCCAGAAATAATTTTTAAAAAACCCAGAAATTTTGGCCTGATTTGGGCTATTCGTTCCTGTTTGGATCAGCCAAAGATATGAACCAATTCCAAAATCCGAACCGGTTTGGGCGAACCCTCAAACCATGATATATGTGTGTCGAGTCCCATGACTCCCATGTGCCATGGCACTCTGTGCGGAATTGTTACATGCAGAAGTTTGTGGTTTCTGCCAGAGATTTACAATGCTTGCAACAAACTTGAAATGTAAATCAAATAATTCAGGTGATGTTCCCAAATTTTCTTTAGGATAATGTTTTAATAATTTTAGAAGGTATAATTAATAGAAAGACTATTTTGCTAATGGTTGATGTACGTACTCTAGTTGATCAGTTTTCCAACTACCCATTTCGACATCCTGCTGTTGAGTTCCCACAGCTAATTTGGTCAGAGTGTGTTGGATTCAATTTTTAAATATCATTCTTTTCCTTTTCATTCGGTGGGATAGACAATTAATGAATGATCATATTATTGAACTGAATGATTGCTAAATACTGCCTAATATGTACATTTCTTTGATTGTTGTCAAGCTAATAACCTGGCTCTTGGTTCTGTAGAGTAGCTTACGCACTTTATCAAATACGGTTTGAAACAGCACTCTTATTATACAATATGATCTGAGATGACATTGCAATTAACAAATCCTATTTCTACCTTTTATCAGGTAGTTAATTTTGATATGCCTCAAAGCTCAGCAGGGTATGTACACAGGATAGGACGTACGGGAAGAGCACATAATACTGGCGCATCCATTTCTCTTGTATGTTTTTAATATAGTTGTTTTTATATTAAATAAAGTGGTTAGGTTTCCGTGCTTTTATATTAACAAGGTAAGTGAAGATGTTCCATTTGTTCTCTGTTGATTCAGTTTTGATATTAGTAACACTCAGAATCTAAGGGAAGCACTTTGAAAACAATCAAGTGCTTACTTTAAGCTTGATGTTTTTTTTAACTTTTAAGGTGCAATTAGGTACCCTGTGTTATTGCAAGATGTATAAGCCAGTCTTAATTGTTTGCTTCTTTATTTTTAATATTCTTATATGTATACCACTTTTATTATCCCCAGGTTTCCCCAGAGGAGACTGAAGTTTTTGACGAAATCAAACTCATGTTGAGAGATAATGAGAACCAAGATACCTCAAAATATATTGCACCTTTTCCTTTACTTACCAAAAATGCTGTGGAGTCTTTACGGTACAGAGCTGAGGTAACTAAGTTTTACCCAATTGGTCAATACTCATTACACTGCTACTGAGTTATTTCTAATGTTTTTCAGTAGTGTTTTCCTTTTTTTCCTAGTTATCCATGTGTATGGAATATGGAAGAGAGATGAATCTTCTTTTGTGTATGCTTCTCTTAATTTCATGTGTACATGTCTTTTTTTTCCTCAACTACAACTGATGCATAGGTTTCTTGTTGATATTTCTAGAGAAAATGCTCCCAATTCCAATGTTGTCCATTTGTTGTTTGTGATGCCAATGTTGTCCATTTTTGTTTGTGCTTTTGGGTGGTCCATGTCTAGGGTTTTGTGCTAGATAATTCTCTGTTTTTTGCAGGTTCTATTTTAGTAGGTGTTGGTTGTTTTTAAGTAACTGGTATGTGATGGTGGTGATTTCTTCTCACTTGGAGTTTTATAGGATTTTTTTCCCCTCCATTCCACAATTTTCTGTACACAAAAAAAGAAAAGAAAAGAAAGACACCAATAGAAAAAGAACCACCCACCCACAGAAACAACAACAAACACAAATACAACAAAGAACATAAACGGGGAAAAATGACAAGGGGAAGATTTTGTCGATATGGTTTAGTTTGGTTCCTGAAAGTTAGAATATTGCAATTTGAACCGTTGGATGCGACTTATTGATTGTTTGACTAAGTTTGTCTAGGTATCTTTAACAGTTTAGTGTTTTAAAAGTTGATTAGTAATCATCAGTTTTAGGCCAGTTGCAAAATTCTCACAATAAGTTTGCGTCTATTTCATTTTATTATTTTTGTTTATTATAACACGCCTCTAGGATCCTTTATAACAAGCCATTTTAGACATTTATTGTAAAACCATAATCAACAAGCTCCAAGCCATCTATTTGGGTCTAATCATGCTTTAACCTTCATTTCAACAAACGACAACTTCCTCCACTTGCTTGAGAGCTTTTTGTACGTAAGACTTTTTGGACCTGATCATCACATTTGTTTATAAAAGGAGTTTGTTTGTTTTGTCCTTTAAGGTAAAAAAAACTCATTTCAACCACAAAAATTGATTTAATGAGAAAAGCTTGCTAAATCAGCATAATGGAGGAATATTTGCAAGATAATGGTCCAAAATTCAGTTGAACTAAAATAAGTATATGGATTGGAAGAGAGTGTGTGCGTGTGTTTTGACAGTTCGGTTGGGGTTTGGGTGGGTTTCTGTTGTGGTTTGGGTAGTGAGTGGGTGGGTGGGTGGGGGGTGATCAACTGCACATTAGACAATTTTGTCATTTCATCGCAAGTTGGTACCCTTTATTACCTTTGATTCCATTTTTCCAGATGTGAGAAAAATGAATGTACATATATTTTCGAAAATGTGTTCCTATGACATGTCGTAGGGAGTACCCTATGACATATAAGTCATTTCACAACACATGATACTTAGAATGTACTAAGTTTTTTATGAGGATAATCACCCTATCATAAGATAGAACACCCACAAAAATTGGCACATTCTAAAACTTCTAGGGGCATCAAATATGCTTTTCAATTTAATAGTTAAAAATGGATGTCCGATAAAGCTTCTAACATTTGATGCCCCTAGAAATTTTAGAATGTGTTAATTTTTTTTTGGACATTCTATCTAAGATAAGATGATCATCCTCATAAAAAAGCAGCACATTCTAAATGTTCTTGCGTCCCTAATTCACCACATGTCATAGGGTAGTCCCTGCGACACTGTCATAGGAACCCAGCCCTCATATTTTTAAGGGATGTTTGCAAATTCTTCCCCAGCTAATAGACTAATTGCCCCCGTGTACTTTAGCTCGAAAACGCTTAACCCCTCTGTAGTTTATTTTGTTCCAAATTGCACCCTAAAGTTTGAAATGTTAGCACAATACACCCTTTTGCGAACTACGTAATTTCCTCATTTGGTAATTTTTATCAGATCAAGAGTGCATTGAAGGGGGCGAAATGTAGTGTTTAAACTATAGGGGGTTAAGTGTTTTTTAGCTAAACTTCAGGGGGACAAAGTGTAATTTACCCTTACATAAATCTCCCTCATGTACACAGTTGCAGTACTACTTGTATGTACATATTGCACTACACATGTGCATTTGAGGGAGTTTTTTGTAATTCCAGAAAAGTTGGGAGATTTTGGTAATTAGCCTATTAGTTGGGGGAGTAGTTTTCAAATATTCCTATTTTTAATACGATTAAACTAGGTTGGATCAAGTGGGAGGGCAATATCATGGAGTTGTGGATAACACAAGGGTGAACATCAAGTGGCTGAAACCATAAGATTGTACTCATGGTAATTATGTTGCCTGGGTCAAAATGTTGTCCAAAAGCATGGTTTGAGGTTTTGTCCGAAACGTCGAGTGGTGTCAGATTTTGACCGATTCAAGCCGAAGCAATCCCCGATTCCAAATCAGCCCAAATTCAGATTAAATTCGTTAGTTTGAACTAGCTTCCATTCTGTCCGGTCGAGTGTGATTCGGCTAAGTCCGAACCAGAGCCAAATCAAGCCCAAATAGTCCTCGGGTAATCAAACCTGAGTTTTCAATATTTTATGATGTTTTTAATAGCTTTTTATAAAACAAGTGACCCAAACTAACCGAAACGGTCGAACTAGTTCTTTTTTCTCTCAGTTCAAACCCAAACCGAAATTTTGAAACCTTGCACAAAAGAAGAATGTCACTTGATGATGAAACTTGTTTGATGAGTAGTACATGTAGAAAATAAAATGTTGGAAAATATGAAAGGAAGCACTCTTCAAAAAAATGCTATATTAAGACGATAAAGTGGTGAAAATTGGTGTGTAAAAGGGGCTAGGAAGAGGCTAGATGTAAAATTACATTGCTAGATGTGGTACACATGGATTTAAAGAGGCTTATTAACAACAAACTTGCTTTACAAAGGAAATGTATGGCTAAGGATCCTCACACCTTACCCAAGTAGCTTGGAGTTACCATAATAGATATAATATAAGGGTTACAGGGACACAGTAGTACTAGTACATAATTGTAATGGGGAAGGGTGGTCTACCAAAAAAAAAAGTAATGGGGAAGGGTAAAGTATGTCCGCAAAATGTTTTCAATGGTAGTTTACTATTACTAAGGGTTATTTGGCAAATTTATTTGGTTACAACTAGTGCTTTTTTGTATAGCCTAAAAACTCTACTTAGATTTTAATTTGTTTAGGCCATGTCACATTGTGTTAGTTTTGGTTGGGTCATCTTGGTTTAGGTAAGGGTCGGTCGGGTCAAGTTGGGTTTAATCAAGTTAGGTCAAGTTGGGCCAGGTTGGATAAGGTTTGATAAAGTCAGTTTGGATTGGGTTGGGTCGGGTCATGTTGCGTCCATTCAGTCATGTCACATTTGGTTGGATTCGTCGGATTGGGTCGGGCCTATAGGGTCATGTCATGTTGGTTTAAGTTAGGTCAAGTTGGGTTATGTCTTATCGGGTGGAATCGAGTTCAGTCGGGATCAATTTGGGTCATGATCCAGTCGCATCTTTTCGAAGCGAAAGGATAGCCAAATCTATCCTAGAGGAGTAGGGAGAGTCCCAAACAATAGCACATGTCCTAAGGCAAAAAGGAAGTGAAGTGAAAGAAAACGATCATCTGCACGAAAGCTAAGTCTCTCCATCTTTCTATAAAGCAGGGAAGCACCCAGAGAAAGGCTCAATATCATGCCTAGATATGTCATCTGAGTGAATAGTATTGTTGGATGATCGAATTCCTGATCGCAACAACTGATTTCACTACCTCTTTCAAAGTCCAATTGAAATTGGTCCTGAATTTTCTCCTTTTCTGAACGGACGGGTTTGGTCATGTCAAGTTGTGTCGAGTACGGTGGTATACTATCGTGCATGTCCACTTGGAATTGGGCCGAGTTCAATCAGGTTGGGTCGAGCTTGGTTGGGAACTTGGGATTGGGTCCATTTGGGTCAATTGGATCAAGTTAGATTTGGTTATGTTGGTTTGAGTCATGTTGGGTCAGGTCATGTATTATTGGGTTGGGTCCAGACGGGTCAGGTTTGGTTCAGTAGTGGGGATATAACACTGATCATTTTTCTATTTTTCTAGAGTTAAAAATGACATAGAAACCTCTGCTTGCTATCAGAAGAAAATGACCCTGTTTCGAAAAGCAACCTTTTGGGTACCTTTTTAAACAGAGGTAAAACCTCTTATATCTAAAAATTAAACTGTAATTCATTGATGTTTGCCAAACAAATTTATTGGTAAAATAAGTACTTATTTTTAGAATAAAGTTGCATAAGCTCTAATTTATAAAAACGACACCCAAGTGGTGTTGTCATCTGGCGCTTCAGATTGACAAGCAGTGACAATTTTTGCTCAATCACTTTAATGGGCCTTTTTGATGCTATGCTTCATAGAAAACCCCATCTTTGCTTTGTTTTTTTTCCCCATCTAGTGCTTTTTGTTATATCCTTTAATTAGTGTTTTAATTGCCGTATCCTAGTCGTACCTGTGTCCTACGTTTTTGGAATTTGTCGTTTCACCGTACCCGTATGATTTCATTGTCGTATCCCGTATCCATATCCGTGCTTCTTAACTGAGGTGTCATGCTTATCATTACGGCTAACCCTAATTGATACTTTTCTATTCCATGTTAATTTTATCTCATGTTTATCTTTTGCGTTGTTAGCTTTCCTCTAGATGGGACTCCATGAACCTTTCAATGTGCCCGAGCACGATACACAAGAAAAAAACTCCTTTCATCCACCAGCACCCACCTACCTTCTCTAGTTGCAAAAATAATCAATAGTGTGGCCCAATTATTGTTTATGATATGTCATCACTATGTTGGATGATTCCACCAGAGTCCACTTGATGTAACTTGTGTCGGTTAGAGATGGCAATATCAGTATCTCCTTTTATGTGGATAATTCGTAATGAGCTTGTAGACCATGAATTACAGATTCTCTGTAAACTATTCAATGCTTGTTTGTCCTCAAGGTTGCATTGTTTCCCCAGTGGTGCTTTTGTAGCAGCATAACCCAGTCTAAATACTCATGGCTGACTCTTCAAGTACTAGTTAACAGTTCCTGTTAATAACTGATGGCCATTTCAAGCTTCATTCCAGTGATGGAGAAGCCCCTCTGAATCCTACTTTACTGTTGATTCACCGTCAGATGTTCATGTAAGGAGCGTATTTGTTAATGCTTTGCATTCTATTCGCTATGTCATTCATGTGCACATTCTCTAATAAGCACCAACACTCCCTCAATTTTCTCCGTCAGATTGTTGGAGTTAGTGCTCATAACAATGTTGATTTTGTTAAGTCTTCTTTTTTATCAATCTTCTTCTACAGATTTTTTTCCCTTGGAGTCTCATCGCTTAGAAGAGCAAGTAGCATGACAATGTCTCTTGCTTCTTTTTCAATAGTATCAAGCAATGTATAACCAGGGTTTTGTGTGGCTATATACACTACTCTCCCATACATTGGTGATTGTAGTCTTGTAGATACTACTACCAATTGATTTTGCTTATTGAAGTGCTATTTCAGAGAGAACAATCTGGCTTTCCCCACATACTGAGTCCTTTGAGATCAACCATTACTTCATCTGTCAATTTTATTGGAATCATTGTCGCTTTCCTATCTTGTCACTTTATCCATCATATCTTTAAAGTCTAATCTACTAACTCATTCATGGACTTCACAATGCTTTCTCGATAGACCCATTGGATGAAGGTGGTAGTATTAATGAGAATGAGTTGATTTGATCATGTAACTTCCTTGAATTTGCGTTGTATGGATATTGGAATAGGATACTACATATTTCGAATTTTTGTTAGACCATAGATATATCATGAAAGACAATGATAAGGCTCTTTTAAATTATCTTTTTTTGTAATGCCTAGTATGTGTGTGTCTAAATGTATTTGAATTTTATCTATTACTCACTATTTGTATACTACTTTTGAAAATTAATACATTTTTGAATTAAAATTTAAACGTTATGGGGCTTACGTCCCACGTCTTGGGGCTTACGTCCCACGTCTTGGGGCTTATGCCTTGCCTCACAGTAAGCAAAACGCCCCGCCTTATGCCTTCGCCTTTGAAAGCATTGGGCTATATACACTACTCTCCCATACATTGAGGGTTGTACTACCACTTGATTTTGCTAACTGAAGTGCTATTCCGATTTCCGAGACGACAATCCGTCTTTCCCCACATATGGAGTGCTTTGAGATCAACCATCACTTCATCTGTGAATTTTATCAGATATCTCGTCGCTTTCCTATCTTGTCACTTTATCCATGGTATCTCTAATGCCTAATCTACTAACTCATTCATGGATTTCACAATGATGAACTCATATGACTTGGTTCTTTTAGTACCGGATTGTGCAAACTCTTCCATTGTACGTACACATTGATATTTGGTACATTAAGGGCTATGGTTATTGATCTGTATTTATAGAAATATTGATTCCAAATAGTATATTCCTTCTATTATTGCACCTTCCAAACTTTCACCTCAAGATACACCTTAGATTCTTATAACAGTGTGGAGTCGTTGAAAAGCTATGCTAGCCATTAGGGGCAATTTGTTATAGATTTTCCAATACCTTTAGACATCATCAACTTGCTTGTTCTTCACCACTATACTCTGGTCAACTGCATTCGATGTGATTCTGTTTTCCTTTCAGATTTATTCTTACTCTGGTTGCTGGCCTTTTAAGATGGATTAATGCATTTAATTAATGAGTTGCTACTTTCACAGGATGTTGCTAAAGGTGTAACAAAAATTGCAGTGAGAGAATCGCGTGCTCAAGATCTGAGGAATGAAATTCTTAATTCCGAAAAGTAAGTACAACATAGAGCAAATGCCTGCAATAATAGTAAGTTAGCATGGACAAGATTTTTCAAATGTTCTATAAAACTAGTGAGGGAGGTAGCGAGGGAGGCTGTTTTACTGCAAATTGGCGCAAACTACGGTTTTATTCTGACCAAATGGTGGTGTAGTTGAATTCAAGCTTTAGTAAGCAAGGCTGTCTTATCTGCATTATGGTCGAGGATTTGGCCAAACACAAACTGGGCCGACCAAAATTGTTTGGGTTCCAGCCAATCTGAACCGAAACAGTCCTTGAACACTCATAAAAAATCAAATTCAAATTTGGGTCCATTTCAAACCGCAAACGATCCACAATTTATGATTTTTTATGTTTTATCTTTCAACTTTGTTATTTATTTAACATTTTTTTATCAAAACGGCTGAACTCGAACTGGTCGTACGGTTTATTTTCCACTCAGTCTGAAACCGAAATCTCGAACCTTGGTCTGCATTTTTTGAATCTATTGTTAGGTATTTGAATTGTAATAATTTTTACCATAAGGTGCAGTTCACATTTTGACCTAGATTGGTCCTCAGACCACTGCACTCTACCTGCGTAACTGATAATAGTTCCCTCACAGGTTGAAGGCTCATTTTGAAGCTAATCAAAAGGACTTGGGTAATTATTTTTCCAGGAATATATTATTTTTGCCTAGCCTTTGCTTTGTTTGTATTTCCATGGTCATTTTGCTAGAAGAATTGATCCTCACTGTTTAGTTTTTATGGACAGATTTACTGAAGCATGACAAGCCACTGAGCAAGAAAGCCCCTCCCTCTCACCTACGAAAGGTACCCGAATACCTTCTTGACCCAGTAACACAGGAAGCCAGCAAGATCGTCAAGCTCTCCCGAGTTGCCATGGGTATGGACGCCTCAAAACGGCGGCGTGGATTCAAGAAAGGACCTGGTAGGGGTAGGAACCTCAAGGCTCTCTCTGCTGAGGTACGTGCACTTGATGCCTCTGAAAAATTCCGTTTTCATGCTACTTTTTCCGTTTATAAAGGTTTGTTTGGATACACTACGGATCCGGGATTCTGGGAGCCTAGAATCCCTAAAAAAGGCGGAGTCTGTTTGGATACAATCGGATCCCAAAAAGTGTTTCTTCAGAGAGCCCAAAACATGCTTCTGGGAGCCATTTTCCCGAAGCCCAAAATCGAGGCTCTGGGCTCTGAATCCCTTTTTTGGGATTCTGGGCTCCAAGAATCCCAGAATTACCAGAATCAGATCCTATCCAAACCTTGGTGTGTTCTCTTCCTGGGAGATGCAACTCCCAGGAAATGGGTCCATTCTCATACTCTTCCCATAAAACCACCAATGCTATTTTGGAACAGGAAACTTCGCTTTCAAAGAAAATGGTCATCTGGAAATCTATGGAGACATTAATTTCACCATCTTCCCACACCTGGTTACATGCTTTGACCAAGGATTTACAAGTCTTAGGTTTTGGTTGAGAAATGAAATCCCCCAAAAAGTGGGCTTTCATTTCCCGGGGAACAAGCAAACATACAAGCCCTGTTATGGAAAGAACCTGGAAATGGACCCATTTCCTTGGTAGTTCCAACTCCCAGGAAACGAACACAGCTTTAAGGAAATTTCCCCGTGGAGAAATGGCAAATCATGTTTTCACATGGGGTGATGCATTCCTGCAAAATATGTGTAAAGCTTGTCCATTCATGAATGCAAATACTAGCTCTGATGGTTAGGGAAGAATTCAGTTTCAGTGAACAGCTTTTCTAGGCCTCCTTTAGGCCAGAAGTTGGTTAAAATTCTTCATGCTTAGTTGATTGTTTTTGAGATGATTCCAAGGTCAGAGATTTCGTGTTCGGATTGGTTTGGATCGAGTGAAAAACAAACCGTTCTGGCTGGTTGAGGTTTTTGCTATTTCGGCAAAAAATATTTTAAAATAGTTTTCTGAAACTTCATATTTAAATTAAAAAAATCAGGAAATTAGAAATACAGGTCTGATTCTACCAATCAGGTTGTGTAATTCGGTTGATTGGATCTGAATCGGTCGAGTCAGACTTTAACTCGGTTATGTTTCAACTGAATCCTCAAACCATGGATGATCCCCTCTAGTTAGGGTTCTTGTGTATTTTGAGAACCACAGGAGAGCGCTATCTTTGTCCCAAAGTTAGGATTCCGATTATTTTTCGAGAAATACTAGGGTGCAGCACCGATGTCACCTCAGGCACAGCTGCACCACAATTACTCTGAGGCCCCGAAAAATCGAAATACTTTATACCTGTTGGTCATCTGCCATTGATCATTGTTTTTTCAAGCAATAAATGTGGCTTCAAGTGAATCTGACTTGTTAATGAATTATTTTGCAGACGAAGAAATCAAACAAGGGCGAAAAGAAAAGGAAGGGCAATGGTGATGAAGCAGGAGGCCACGGAAAGACAAGGAAGGCAAAACACACCATCTGAGGTTGCTATCACATTTGATTCCTCTCTGGATCTTTGGTGGCTGGGGTTGACTCAATATAAAGCATACAATTTGTGGTGTTAAACCTCCCCACCCCCACCCACCCACCCACCCAAATTTTGTTTTTAGTTGTTTCTTTGGTTCCCGGCGACTGGAAAACTAAGTTATCTATTCCCGTCAATCGGCAGCTTGTGTATATCTTCATGGGTTAGTGTCAGCAGTGCAAGTTAGGGGTCAAGATTGGAGGATTAAAGGCTTCAGTTTTCATGATTAGTGAGTGGCTGATGATTTGGAACTTATTTTATCGATGATTCGGCTGCTGATGCTTGTGTTAGGATTTTTGCTTAACAAAAGCCCTAAAGCGGAATAATTACCTACAGAGGTGACATTGTGTTTGGGAGAATCTGTAGAATCTAACTTAAGGCTTGTGTTCTTAGTTGATGTCGAATTAGGTAATTATTTTTGGGCATTAATATTTTGCACAGCACTGTTCTTTAGTACTGTCACACCCAACAAAAAAAAAATCAGGCTGCGTCCCGTGGCCTAATTTACGAGTACCACTGAATGGGGGATTGCTCACTGCCGCCGCCTCTACCTGTGCAAACCCCCACCACCGCTATCACGCTCGTGCAGTTGGGCATCTACTCCTCCCTACTCTGTCATCTTCTTGCTCTCCCCACTTGCTCCCCTATCCTCTTTCTTCCTCTGCATTCCTCCTTCCTCTGTCATTCCTGCTACTGCCAATGTCAGTTAGGATTTTGGGATGGGTGAAGGAGGAAGAACAGGGGGGTGGGGGGGTTGAAGAGGATGAAGACGAAGGGGAAGGAAGTGGGTGAGAAGGGGAGGAGCATGAAGGGGTAGCATTTTAGTAATAAAGAGTAACATTTGCTAGAGTAATTTCACTGTAACAAAAAATAATTTAAACGAGTTCTCAAAAATAAAAAAAAATACTACAGTAAATTTACTGTAACAAATGTTGCTCTACTGCCGAAATGTTAAATAGTTACATTTGCTACAGCACTAGCAAAAAAAAATTAAACAAGATTTCTCCAAAAATAAAAAAAAATTGATAATAAAGAGTAACATTTGATACAATGCAGAGTGTTATTCTTTGCTGCAGTGAAAAATAACATTTGTAATTTTAGTAATAGGAACAATTTTGCCATTTAAAGAAGAAAAAGTCAACAAAAGGACTTGTTGTAAATGCATCTTTTCAGGAGACCTAGTGTAAATCATCTTATTGACTGTCATTTTCACCAAGTTGATCTATAGGGACCCAACACTAAGTCCTCCAAAATTCAAACCCAGCTAATCAAACGGTTGAGTAACGCTCGGCTTGAATCATCCACGATACTAGCCAGATACATTCAGACCCACACAGCTCGCCAACAATAAAAAAAATCCGATCTTTGCACATAAAAACCCTACCTTTGTCATTCAGTAATTGTGGAGAGATGAGAAAGGGACAAAACTCTGTCCCATCTCATCGCCAAGTTCAACTCAAATCGGTTCCAAATTCAACGCAAATCAGTTCTAAGTGAAGCTGGACTATCACATTAGATCCTTGAATTTACTGAAATTTCAAACCAAGCCATTTTTTCAACAAGATCTAAATAAGGGTCATGGAGATAAAGGTACTAATACAAGATAAGCTAACCAACAAGTGTGAGCTCCTATTCAAAGCACAACAGCTCTGAACACCCATTTGATCCCAAACAGAAATTTGCCATCAGAACACAAGTATCAGCACAAGCCCTTTGTCCATCAAAACACACAGAGAGAGAGAGAGAGAGAGACCCAAACTTGGGTTTTCAGGACTTCCTTTTCCTCTTCACACTTATCTTGGGTTCATCAGCTGATGGAGATGCTATCAACTTGGAGCCCACAGCAGAGCTCCACAAGGCTCTTTCAACATCAGATGGGGTGAATGTTTCCCCTTCCTTACTCAACTCCTGCCAAACAATAGCAAGAGGAGGTGATCAATCCCAGTCACTGATTAAAATGCATGTGGAATAGCAGATGGAAGACAAGAATTCACCAAAATTCAGGCATTCTTCTCCTGCTTCATTTTATTTATAAAAAAAAAAATTCCAACATCCAAGTCCCCTCCCCTCCCCCCCTCTCTCTCTCTCTTCTGGTAACTCATTTTGCCAGCATTAAGAAGGCTGAAATCGGATCTCTTGCGTGAGATAAAAAATTTCAGATGCTAAGAAAAATTCGTTATACACTCAAGTTTAAGGACATCTTAGATAAGAAAGAAAATAGGTAGACGCTAACGGAACAAGTTTATTTCCGCAGAATTGCTAACGGAAGAAGAAGGCACTTCTAGTCAAAGAACACAAAAGGCAGACTGAGGACAAAGATTTGTCCACTCGTAGGGTGGAAAAAGAATGAGACAACTACAATCTAGCCAAAGAAGACGATCATAAGTTGGAGGGATCGAGATTGGAGGGATCGAAAAAGGGACACTCTCTAGGAGAAATATCATACAACTATACAAGACAGAAGAAGCATAACATTGATGAGATAGACAACATTAACTACTGCATAAACACAATAATGTGGATATAGAACCAGATGAAAGAACAGAACAGGAACTCTCCATGAATGGCGGTGTTTGTACTCGACATCATTGTTACATTGTTAGGAACATAACAAGGAAGTTGAGCTAAGGTGCCCTAATAAGCAAGATTGTGACAGCACTCATGAATTTTACTCGCCATCACACTCAGATAGAAAATCTTAAAAGTAGCACTAAAACGATTGTGAATCATAGTAGAGAAATCACGATAGATCTGAAAATGTTCATAATGATGAAGCATAGAGCATATCCAATCATAGTGTGAATGGTCATCAACAAAGATAACATAATATCTATTCCCTACCCTAGTTGGTACAGGAGTTGGACCTTAAATATCGGAAAATATATTAATGACACAGAAATGGGGACACAGCCTGGAGCTCCACTGGTAATCAAATACAAAGAGATCCAGGGAAAGTTGGCCTAAGCGATGATGCTGAAGATCAACAAAGGAGGACGATGCACCACCTACACAACCAGGACAGAAAGGTGCATAACAGCCATATCGTAGAGCTCATCAAACACATAATCAATCGATATCTTGGTACGGCGAACATGAACAAGACAAGTAGAGGAATCAAAAGATATAGTTCAGTTATTGTCTGGCTACAAAAAATTAAATTCAAAGAAATCTTAATAATATGCAAAATATAAGACATTGAAATACAACCAGGGAGATCACAAACAAGAGTTAAGGATCTGTGATGAATGACAGGTAAAGGTGAACCATTTGAAATAGATATCTGAGATGACAAGAAAGGTTTGTGAGAAATTCATAGGAAAGACGTATGAAACGATAAAGGTGTGCAAGAAGAATAGAGGCATGTGGGGTCAAACAAAAAAACCAAAGTAAAAAATCCAGGAATGTCCAGCAGTGCATGAGTCCCTATTGGATTCATGTGCATTGCTTCGAAGCAGATGGAGAGGAGACAATGTTGGAAATAATTACACATGTAAGGTTAAGAACTTGTAGACCATCTGACCATCCACCGAAGGTAAATGTTAAGGAGTTGTAGGTTCGAGGCGCGTCTATGACGCTGATTATAACACAGTAGACTCCACTCTTGGTGCAAAGGCCTCCTGACTGTCAAGCCTCCAAGATACAACGGACTTTTTAGATCGATCTCCACGTGCACTCGTTGGTCACGGTCTTCAATCCGACTTGTAATAATACCTAGACTTAAAGAACATAAAGTTTAAAACAGAATTGAAAGAAATTAATTTTAGGGAGTAGGAAAGGTTCTTTGCACCCTGAATTTGAATGAAGAGAATGATCTGGTTTGGGATTCTATTTATCGGCACCCCAATAGGTATTGGTTCACCCAGTCACCCAATCAACAGGTGCTTGGAAGCACCAATTTGGTCAAATGTTAGCCCAACCGTGCAAACCCAACAGAAGTGGAAGCCCCAACAGCCCAGTCAAGCCCAAGGTTGTAACCGCCGAGTCAACCAGGTTTTGACTTGCACGTGAGTTGACTCGACTCGACTCATTGGCTCAATGAAAAAAGTACCCATTGGAGTATTGGACCGATCCTAGCCGTGCAACTGCAAAGTGCGCTTAATTACCGGCTCTAATACCCTATAGCCCATTGCCCACGTTGCGCGTGTGCATGCACAATGTGGTGCAATAAGTTACACTTCTAAAGAATTTCAAAATCTGGGGCGATTTTTTTAAAACACTGATATTTACTAACCAATGAACTAAAAGAATATTAGAAATTAATAGAGCAAATCTGACTTCATTTATTTTCTGTTCATTCTACGAGAGCGTGCAAGCTCGAGGTCATTACTCAATCACTTATTTAGGATGTAAGAACTTACCTAGGGGCTAAGATCAATTTGATTCATCTTCCCTTAACCACCTTTACTCGTAGGGTGATAAGTAGACATTCCTCTTTCAATTAATTGAGTACAAGTTCGAACCAGTAAATAGTAAATTGGACTTTAGATAACTTCACCCTTCTAAACCAATAAATCTAAGGTAATTTAATCTCTTGACTGAAAGTTTTATAGTTTCCAAATTAGTATGAAATTAGGATGATGCCCGGGCTCCATCAATCATCAGATGTATAATAATTGGCATGATTCACACCTCCAATGGAATCGACTTATGTGGAGTATAGAACCGGACTCCATTCAGTAATTGGCCATGATTCGCACCTCCGATGGAATCAACTCATGTGGAGTATAGGGGGCTCCACATGGCGAGACCATGGCTCCTAAGCTCCGTTTTAGTATTATCGTATAGACTGTAATCATTATTTTGATCAATATAAGTCTAATTGTTCAATTGACATAGAGATCTAAAATTAAAAAGATGGTAATCAGACTTGCATGGTTTTTGGATCAAGGTATGGAAGTTTAATGCATAATATACTCCATAAATTATAATTCAAGAACATCTATAGTAGCCATTAAACTTCATTGATCCATAGCTTCCACAATTTACAAAACTACCGCATAATTCAAAAGTCTCAAAATTAGTATTCGTATTATCACCAAGGGGTGTCCAATACAATCCATTTGATGGATAGCCTAGAGATTGATGTTGTGGATGTAAGGTTATCCATAACATCAATTTTATAAGTTTTCAATGCCTGAACTCCACATACCCTATACGAGGAGCTAAATGTTAAGGGAAACTCGTGTTGATCCCCAAGACAACATGAGGAGACGTTGAAGTTCAAATAAGTGGCTTCAATGTAACCTATAGAATCGATGATCACAAGAAAAGGGTCATTTAGCTAAGAGCCAAGGTTTTCTCAGGCCCATCATTCAAAATAAATAAAACTTCGCTAGGTCACAACAGAAGTTCAACTAAGAGCTATAGTTCCTTTTGACTAGAACACTGGTCATTCTAAAGCTGGATGGTTAGTTGAAAGACTTGGATACCTGATAATACCTAGCAATGCTAATGGATTTATTATTTCATCATCAACTTAACCCATCCACTGGAAACAAAATTGAATCAATAGTTATAGCATGATCCTATCAAGTAGACTCAGATAAAGCCTCGTGTCAAGCAATTGGTTAATATCAGTGTTGTCGAAACGGTTAGGCGGATGCTTAGGCGACCAGACCTGCCTAGGTGAGGCGTGGCCTAGGTGACAGATTCCTCTAAATACATGCAACTAGATATGTTATACAAAAGGTAGATTTGAACCAAAAAAAAAACATAATAACAAACATGAACTTAGTCCAATTCCCATTTTGATCTTTAAAACATACCGAACACAACAAACATAAAGCATGGGACCATGTAACATGATCTTTTAGACTTACATTGTTATTAAGAGTAAAGATGTCTCAATAAAAAAGGATGAAAAACAGTTGTCGGAGGAGAGAGAAGGACCATATAGAGATTTCTCTCTTATTTGCCAATTTGAGAGACTAAGATATTAGCGAGAATTACAAACCTGCATGGCTTTGTAATATGTGAAAAATAGAGCAAAACCGTAAAAAGAAGAAATCAAATGAGAAACTGAGATGGTAATAACCAGAGATAGAGGAAGAAAGACAACGAGGGAGTGGAGATAAGGATTGGACAGAGTGAAGGAGGAGGGATTAATACATAGAAAATGAAAAGAAAAAAAAAAGGACTTTTGGTCGCAGGTGTCCGTCGGTTACATTCTCCTCCACAGTTTATTCTCTTAGAAAACCTACGGACAAGGCGCGGGATGGAGGGACATAGTGAACAGCAAGGGTGGGATGTAAGCATTGCTCGCCGAAGGCAACACCTAGGTGGTTTTGGCCGAAAACACTTGGGCGACTACCTAGGCGACGCATTGAAAACACCAGTTAATATCATAACTCATAAGTTATTAGCTTACATATGACAATGTGCAGCAAATAAAAAGGAGATATTTCTGATCCACAATTCATTAAGCAGGAGCTAAGTTATTTTTCATACTTAAGCACAGTAGCCATGAGAATCATTGATAAATTGTTTTGTATTGGTCTCTCAAATACTATGAACTCATAAAAACGATCCACATCCTTTTGAATTGATAAACCCATTCCAAGAAATATAAATGACTTTTAATCCCTTATAACCGCTAAAGCCGATGCCTTTTTCCATGAAAGTAGAAGCATAATTCATTGAAAATCAGAAACAGAGGTAAACAACTGACCTTTGCTTTACTTTGTAGCTTCACTGCAAATGAAATATACTGCTTTAAAGTATAATCCTTGGAATTGCCGAGTGCAGCCACCATAGCCTTGCAAACATATCCATCAGCATTAAGAACGAACTATAGATCACATCATAACTTTGACAAAAGAAGGAGAAATGGGGGAACAAAACCCCCAAAACCCATTTCAAGATTAACCTCATCGGACATGAAGGGCGCGACCTCCGGCGCATAGGCCGCGAGGACGGCCGACGCCGTGGCCGGGCCCACCCCCTTCAGCACCGTCAGCTCGGACACCGCCTTGGACAGATCTGGGAGAGAGGCAAACGCCTTCCGGGAGGCGGATTCCACGAGGGCTTCGTCCAGGGAAGACACGAAATCCAGCAGCCGAGGCCTGGATCCCCGTCGGCGAGGTTCGATTAGGAAGGAGTGGAGGAGGAATGAGAGGGGAGAGGGGTCGGACGGGGGTACCTCCACTTTCCCCGGGCCAGCTTCCACTGCATGAGGCGGCGGAGCTCGGGCTTGGTGATGAAGGGGTCGGAGTCTCGCCGGCGGAGGAGGAGGGGGAGCTCCGTCCGGTAGAAGGTGTCGAGGGGGAGTAGGTCGGGCTTGTGCAGGGATTCGAGGCGGGACTGGTAACTCGAGAGCAGCTCCTTCCACGCCCCCACGTCGCTGCACCCCAAATCCATGGGGGTTTTCGGGCTATGGAGCGCTCCCTCGCCGTCCCCGCGCTTGTGGTTTTTTTTTTTTGAGTTATTTTGACTTTGCCCCCAAACTTTACCTTGAATTAGACTTTACCGCCCATTTTTTCATTAATTAGACTTTACCCCCCAAAACTAACTGTTCCGTCAGCCCACCGCCCCCCCCCCCCCCCCCCCCCCCCCCCCCCAAAAAAAAAAAAAACTTTATTTCTTTTTCGTCAGCTCGCCCTATCTCTTAGATGGTGAGCTGACGGAACAGTTAGTTTTGGGGGATAAACCAGTAAAGTCTAATTAATGAAAGGGTTATTTTGACTTTGGCCCCCAAATTTTCCTTGAATTAGAATTTACCCCCATACTTTACATTAATTAGACTTTACCCCCAAAACGAACTGTTCCGCAGCTCACAACCCAAAACTTTATTTCTTTTCCGTCAGCTCACCCTTTCTCTTAGATGGTGAGCTGACGGAATAGTTAGTTTAGGGGGAGTAAAGTCTAATTAATGAAAATGGGGGTAAAGTCTAATTCAAGGCAAAATTTGGGGGGCAAAGTCAAAATAACCCTTAATGAAATAATGGGGGTAAACTCTAATTCAAGCCAAAATTTCGAGGGCAAAGTCAAAATAACCCTTTTTTTTTCTTTTTGTTCAACCCCGAGCTTGTGTTGCGTCATTCATTTCTACTAATAAGAAACCCGAGCAATGCCCGAATGTGTGTTTGATGCACGTCATTTGGCAAAAACGACATCGCAACTGTCCGAAGAAGTGTGAAATCTGAAGTAAAAGTGTGATTTACTTGTTAGAGAGAGGGGGGGGGGGGGGGGGGGGAGAGATTAAGATCAAATGACCATTAAATGCCATTGAATACCATTAAGATCATCTTTATGGTAGGTTTTTAATGGATTTAAAAGAGAGCTGCATTCACACACGGAAAAAGAATTCTAGCTCTTTAAAAGACGTCCACGTGTCGCAACACGGGGGAGAGGCTTCCATTTTAGTATATACTAGTAAAAACCCCGGGCAATGCCCGAATGTGCTTGATGCCCGCCATTTGGCAAAGACGACATCGTAACTATTCGAAGAAGTGTAAAATCTGAAGTGAGTGTGATTCGCTTATTAAAGAGAGAGAGAGAGAGAGAGAGAGAGAGAGAGAGAGAGAGAGAGAGAGATTAACATCAAATAACCATTAAATGCCATTAAATTAAAATTTACCATCTTTATGGTAGGTTTTTAAAATAGATTTAAAAGAGAGTCGCGTTCACACACGGAAGAAGAATTCTAACTCTTTAAGAGACGTCCATGTGTCACAACACGGGAGAGAGGCTTCCATTTTAGTATATAGTATAGATATAGATATAGATATAGATATAGATTTCTGTGGAGTATCCATCCCACTGGATAGTCCAACATGGGGAAGTTGGGGGCGGCCTGGTTTCGACTCCTCTCATCGTCTCCCCCCTTTCGGTCACTTACGATTTGGGGAGGAACACGTGGCGATCCCGTTTTCAATAGCCACAATCACCGGACGCCATCCACCACCCTGCCGACCACCGGCCTCCTACCGCCGCCTGCCCCAGTAGAGACGGCGGCGGCAGTGGTGGCCGATGGGCGGCGGGGCTGATGAACGACGACGAATGGTGCTCTCCTTCAAGACGTTGATCTTTTTGAACACTCCCTTGTAGAAGAGAGGGTGTTGACTATCCCACTTGAATAGTCCTACATCAGAAAGAAGAGCGGGGTGGCCTTCTTGATATGCTTATTGTGCTCTTCTTCTTTTAAAATGTCTTTTGAAGATAAAAGATGGGAAGAAAAGCAGGGTGGCCTCTCTTAATATATCCATTGTGCTCTCCTCGCTTCAAAGAGGTTTCCTTTTGGAGATAAAAGGGAAACCTCACGTGCTGTCGCAATTTCTAAGACTTTTGCCTAAATTCTAGTCAACTAGTGCACTGGGCACGTGCATTGCACGTGCAACAGTTGAAGATATATGGATCTTTCACACGTACACAAATTAAAAATAGCAATTTTAGTATAGGGTATGGACACACGAAATACTGATAGAGGCATAAGGGCGTATTGATAAATTTTGTAGGGCCACAGTGGGAAGTGCAAGAATGCAATACTTTCTTCCTTGCTTTTGTTTTAATGACATAGGATCCAAATACGGGGTATATGTACACTATATATATGTCGAACTGTATTATCTACACAATTTGGAAAAACAAGTGGGTTGCAGGTTTCAAATATGGGTATTGAGGTATCCATACCCATGCCGGACAATTAATCGAGTAGAGTTCCTTTACCAATACCTAACCCAAGCATTACAAAAAGTATTAAGGTACCCATACCCAAACCTATACTCGAAAGTTAATAGCATAGAGGTCAATATCTTACCAGATAGAGTTCCTATACTCATACCCTACCCAAACCCTGTACAGCCCATACATATACCATTACCATACCCAAGCCTTGTTTTCACCTTATCGAACCCATCCCCATACCTAAAAATACATTTGTATCCATACCCGTACTTGATGTTCCAGGTCGGAGTCAGATCACAAGTTAGAGGGGCAATTGGGTATGGGTATTGGGGTGTCTATACCCATACCCGAAAGTTAATCCGGTAGAGTTCCTATGCCCATATCCTACACATACATTTCCCTTGACGTTGTTTTAAAACATAGTATTGAGAATGGTAAAATGGGGAACAAAATGTAGGATGGAAGGAAGAATGGGTTAGTGGGATTGCCCTTCCAATTATAGCTCTTGTTTTTTTTATGGATAAGTAAGATTCAATTGATTAGTTGCAAATAAGAGAAGGGCAAAATGAGAAATAAAAAGTAGGAAGGAAGGAAGAATGGGTTAGTGGGTTAGTGTTTAGTTTACATGTTGAGGTTCAAAGTCGCAACCTGGAGGCTTCCATATACAAGGTAAAATAGTTTGTAGTTGTTGTTCTATTATCAATCGATCGCCCAGTCCAATCGGTTTCATTTTTTGATGACCGTATGGTCTTTTGGAGAGACCTTAGTCCATATGTGACCCTGATGGCTATTATACATCACAATTCAAAATATCAATGGGCATACATTGTCGTCTAAGTCATCATTGGCAGGTGATCAACATTATCTAGCAAGCTGAGAATTAGTCTTGAACCGCATCTCAGGTAGAAAGAGAAAATTTAGGCTTTCTCGGGCAAGGTTGACTTGCATAAATCGGTTCTTGACCTGATGCCAATCTATTCATCGTCTAGCACTTGGGTTCCGATTACGTCACCAGTATCATCGAAAGGCCAGGGGACAGTTACTATATATGGAGCGACATTTGGAATAATAGAGGGATCCATTTGATGAAATGGAGCGATGTCTGCAACCCGGGGAGGAAAGCGGGCATTGGGTAATTAATTATTGGAGCTCATATGGAAGGATGAAAGCTTGTGGTGATATGTAAACTCATAAGGGCTTCAAATGGGTGGCAACTTATTTCACCAAAATAGGTTGGTAGCTTATTTCTCTCTCTCTCTCTCTCTCTCTCTCTCTCTCTCTCTCTCTCTCTCTCTATATATATATATATATATATATATATATATATATATATATATATATATATATATATATATATATATATATGAGGGCTGGGTTCCTATGACATGTCATAGGGAGTACCCTATGACATATGGTGAATTAGTAATGCTAGAATGTTTAGAATGTGTTGAATTTTTTTGAGGGTGATCACCTTATCTTAGATAGAATGTCCACAAAAAATCAAAGCATTCTAAAACTTGTTGGGGCATCAAATGCTAGAAGCTTTATCGGCCATCCATTTTAATCGTTAAATTGAAAATCATATTTGATGCCTCTAGATCTTTTAAAATGAGCCGATTTTTTGCGGGGGTCCTATCTAAGATAGGGTGATTATCCTCATAAAAATTCAGAACATTCTAAATATTCTAGGGTTACTAACTCACCATATGTCATAAGGTACTCCCTATGACATGTCATAGGAACTAATTTCCCTATATATATATATACTAGTAAAACCCGTGCCTGTCGGCACGCAAAAGATTTCAAGGGCGGGAACAATATTTTCAAGAAAGATAATAATATTTCAAAGATGGCAACAAAACATTCGAGGGCGGCGATAATATTTCGAGGGAGATAACACTATTTCTTACGTGGAGAGAACAATAGTAATGCATGTGCCCGTCGACACGAATATTCGGCGAGGGCGCCCACATTTGTCGAGGGCGTCCACATTATGTGAAGACTTCCACATTAGACGGTGCAAATAGAACCTTGGATTATAATACAAAGAATTTGAATTCCTTGGACGATCGCCTTCGACGGCAACACACCCCCGGCCACCTTCGGCGACATCGGCACTACAGCAGTCACCTTTACCACCAAAAATAAATCAGTCACATTCAGCATCAACACATACCCGGGCCTAGACCTTTTGCCGCACCAACAATTCCAGCATCCACCATATTACCATACCCCGGCGCACCACGAAAGACCCCTTCGGATTCTCCCCACATGTTCTTCCACACCGGCAATACCCAACTGCCCCAGTGGCGCAACATTGGCAATCTCTCTCTCTCTCTCTCTCTCTCTCTCTCTCTCTCTCTCTCTCTCTCTCTAAGAGGGAATCAACCTCATACCTGAATGGGATTTGTCGCTCGCTCTCGCTAAGAGGGGGATTCAACACCAAACCTAACTGGAACTTGTAGCTCGCTCTCTCTCTCTTGCTCAAATATTCAGTGGGTCAGATGTACCACATCAGTCGTGTATCCCGCACACCCAATACACTATTAATCAGTGGTGACAGGCATATAGCAGTGGCTAAAATAAAAACTTTTAATAGGGCATTGGGTTTGGGGGGCACGCGGCTGACATGGTATGTCCGACCCACTGAATATTTTCAACTCCCCCAAACAAAGTTATCTTTTGGTCTAAACTTTGTATGATGTGACAAAAGTTCTCATCAGCAAAAACAATATTTAATCTATCCATGAGTCATTATATAACTCAACCACTCATGTAGTAAACCAATAGGACCGATCTCTATGGATACCCAATGGCATCCAACATTCATGTAGTAAACCAATAGCACCGATCTCTAAGGATACCCAATGAGTTAATTAATTTTTGATGGTAGCACCTACACCATTGATTGCAAGTCACAAACTGATAATGCAATCAAGTTTTTGAGTCTAGTCTTTACAGGCCATAATCGGGTTTGATTGCATTATTAGTTTGCAGGCCACAATCAGGTTTGATTACAAGCCACAAATTGATAATGCAATCAGGTTTTTGAGTCTGGTCTTTACAGGCCATAATCGGGGAATTCGAGAGTCGTCGGGACTGGGGCGGCCGTGCGGTGGAGTCGAGGTCGCGCGGGGGAGTCGAGGTCGCACAGGGGAATCAGAACTATCAGATTTTTTTTTTTTTATCCCGACCTCTCACCTGAGTTGTGCTCGAAGAAGAGGCTCTATCAGATAATGCATGAACACATATTTACTACTTCAGTAGGTAGAAGAGGCTCTATTTAGGTCTCAAAGAAAGAGGATTAATCGCATTGTGAGTGAACTTAACCTGAAGTGAAATTGATCTGCCTAAAGCTCCCGATATAACTGAATCACATGGATATGAGTAAAAAGAACGTTCATATTGCACACATGCATGAAGAGAGTCAAAGGCACTAAAGAAGAAAAAAAAAACATTAATGCTAATTATTGATTATAGAATAATCAAACAACAATACAGATCTTTCAAATACATTCATATTCATATCACTACATGGTAGACCAAACAACATAATTCAAATGGCTCAAAACAAATGAGGTTAAGTAGGTAAACCTACACTGACTCTTTTGATATGATTGCCAACTCGCCAGCGTTGAGTCGTAGCTTCACGAACAAAGTAACATCAGATGAGTAAATTAAAAAAGAAAAAAAAAACAAATACAAAGACAGACAGCTCCATCGAAAGGCCATTTAATTATCTCCTATTAATCAATGGCTCGATAAATTTTGGTAAAGCATCAACGCAACCATTTTTATTCTATGTTGCATTTCATATGAACCAAGTAAATATACTCACATAAAAGAACAACTATAGATTTCCTAAATTGAAAAGATTTTGCTACAACAAATCAATTCATATCAAACAAACAGTTATATGGAAACTCAATTGTTTTAAATTATTGTATAAGCATAAAGCCGTAATAACTTGGAATAAGGTTGATCTGATTCTAAATAAGAATCATGAGTGCTTGGAAGATACCATCAAAGTGGTGACTATAATTATACTTAAATTTGGTAGGAACATTCATTATATTATCTTCATCCTTCAAGGTCAAAGCTTTTGTTAGCAATCCCCATTGTATCCTTAATTATAGCACTATACCATCCCTTTATCATATGAATGTAGTAGAACAAAATAAAGATTACATAAAATAAAGGACACATTTAGATGTGAAGCAAGAGATGACATTCTCTTGGCAGGATTAGAAGAGCAATGAGAGAGAGAGAGAGAGTATATTATAAGTACTTCACTACGCCTTTCACTGTAGCTCTTATTTATTCTCCACAGAAACCCAATATTCAAAATCTCAACTTCAATGGATTGGAATAAAGAAAAATTGAGCAACCAAAAAGAGAAAAAAAAAAACAGAGGAGGGCATTTGTGAGAAAGCTAACCACATCGAACATGAATCCCGGGATGGGATCATCGAGGAATGAAGGAAAAAATTACAAAAATGTGGAAATAGAGGAAATTATAGCTTTGTAATTCATCAGTTTTGAAATCACAGTTTCCACAGTTACCAAAAGTTTGAAATTACAAAACTGTGATTTCAAAACTGTGGAAACTGTAATTTCTAAACAATTTCCACAGTTTTGAAATCACAGTTTCCACAGTTACCACAGGCTTCCCGTAGTTTCCACAGTTTCCATTGAAATGTTGGTTGGAGTGTACCTCAATGGATCACTGATCTTTCAAAGGTTGAAGACAGTGATTACTGAAAGATCAGTGATCCATTGAACATTTGAATATCTCGAAATTGTGATCAGAGAGAGAGAGAGAGAGAGAGAGAACTTGATACCTGCATCAGATCTTCCTTTAGATCAGATTTTCCCCATTTTAGATCACTAATCGCCTCCATTAGATTAGATCTTCCAAATACTTGAAAGATCTGAATTTTATCTTAGAAAACTTGATACCTGCCGGAGTCGATGCGCGTCGACGGCATTGAGACTGGTGCTAGAGAGAGAGGGATGTGGGGATTGGGAGATCGGGTAAGAAGGTCCTAGCTGCCACTGGAGAAGAAGGAAGAAGGGGGAGGGAGTTGCGGCTCCACCTCCCCCCTTGCCGCTGCTACCGGAGAAGAGGGATCGTGGAGATCCGGGCATCCCCCTTTGTTGCTGCTGGCGCCAGAGAAGAAGAAGGAGGGGGAGGAGGTGACTGTTATTTAAATCCTTCCGATCGTGCGATCGTGCGGTAACTGTTATTCCGATCCTTCCGATCGTGCGATCGTGCAAGACGCAAACCGTTTGTTCCGAATAATCTGATTGACGTGGCATATGATCACAACATTTATTTCCCTGCCCAAATGATGTGGCATCTGATCACAACGTCAAGTGGTCATAGGAATGCGATTCACTGGTCGGGGCACGGAGAGAGATCTTGACCATCAAATTCTCTAATCGTCACTTATGTTTGTATCGAACGTCTCTCTTTATCCATTCCTAGTGAAATATTATATATATATATATATATATATTTATTTATTTATATGTATTTATATTTATATATATAGGGCTGTTACGTTGAGCTGTGAGCTGCGGTAGGAGAAAGTGAGCTGCGGGTATTTTGACCCCCCTAGAAGTTTTAGAATTTGATGAAATAAGGTGAGGGTGTTGTCTAGGGTAAGATGATCATCCTCACTAATTTTCATCGAATTCCAAAACTTCTAGGGGGGTCAAATGGTCGAAGCAAAATCTTCATATTTTGACGGTGACTGTCGATGGCAGATTTTGCTTCGACCATTTGACCCCCCTAGAAGTTTGGAATTTGATAAAATTTGGTGAGGATGATCATCTTACCCTATACAACACCCTCACCAAATATTATCAAATTCTAAAACTCCTAGGGGGGTCAAAAGACCCGCACCTCACTTTCTAAACCGGCAGCTCACAGCTCACTGTAACATTCCTATATATATATATATATATATATATATATATATATATATATATATATATATATATATATATATATATATATATATATATATATATATATATATATATATATATATATATATATATATATATATATATATATATATATATATCTATGACAGGGATACTCTTACTAATGGAATCTTACTAATAAAAGTTACAAATCGCCTTTTACCTAATTTAGAGGTTTCAGAATTTGATTAAACTTGGTGGGGATGCTCTCTATGGCAAGTTGATCATCCTCACCAAAAATCAATAAATTCTATAACCTCTAGGGGTTTCAAATGTTAGAAGCTTTATCGACCGTTCATTTTAACCATTAATTTGAATAACATCTTTGATGCCCCTAAAGGTTATATAATTTGATGATTTTTGGTGAGGATGATCAACTTGCCATAGAGAGCATCCCCACCAAGTTTCATCAAATTCTGAAACATCTAGGTAGGTAAAAGGCGATTTGTAACTTTCATTAGTAAGAGAGAGAGAGAGAGAGGGAGAGAGAGAGAGAGAGAGAGAGAGAGAGAGAGAGAGAGAGAGAGAGAGAGGAATGTTACAGTGAGCTGTGAGCTACGGGTGGAGAAAATGAGCTGTGCTCATTTTGATACCCCTAGGAGTTTTCGAATTTGATGAAATTTGATGAGGGTGTTGTCTAGGGTAAAATGATCATCCTCACTATTTTTTATCAAATTCCAAAACTTCTAGGGTCATCAAATGGCATGGTAGAAGCTTTATTTACTGTATGCAATCACCGTTAATTTTGCTTCTACCATTTGATAACCCTAGAAGTTTTGGAATTTGATAAAAAATAGTGACGATGATCATCTTACCCTAGACAACACCCTCACCAAATTTTATCAAATTCCAAAACTCCTAAGGGTATCAAAATGAGCGCCGCTCATTTTCTCCACCCTTAGCTCACAGCACACTGTAACATTCATCTCTCCCTCTCTCTCTCAATGTGTGTGTGTGTGTGTGTGTGTGTGTGTGTGTGTGTGTGTATATATATATATATTATCATGTGGCTAACATGTGGCCACCTCCATGGTGGGGTGGGCACGTGTATAATTTTTTTTTTTAGGGTGATCGCCTATCACTTGATGAGCCACATGTCCAAAATCAACTCATTCTAAGACCTAAAGGTGCATCAAATGTGCTTGGATTTATTGACTGTTCATTTCAACAGTCAATAAAGCCGAGCACATTTGATGCACCTATAGACTCTCGTTAATTCGCTGCACCATAGACTCTCTCTCTCTCTCTCTTTACATATATATATATATATATATATATATATATATATATATATATATATATATATATATATATATATATATATATATATATATATATATATATATATATATATATATATATATATATATATATATATATATATATATATATATATATATATATATATATATATATATATATATATATATATATATATATATATATATATATATATATATATAGTAGTGATACATTGCGGCGGGGGTTAGTGTGCGGCTTTCGTGCGGCCGGCCATTAAGCGTACGGGCCGTCCGATCAACCAATCCAACGATCGGGATTCACCCCCCCACCGACCGCAGCTGTTACTGTGGCGGGCATAGTAACAGCGATTTCGGTTGGGGGTTGAACCCCGGCCGTCCGATCGGCATGAATCGAACGGCCCAAATTCTTTCCGCCCCGAGTTTGGTGGTCCGGATGAACCCCGGCCATCCGATCGGCTTGAATCGAACGGCCCAAATCCTATCCGCCCGGTTAAAAATTGTAGTCGTTCGATCGAATGATCGAACGGATGAGATCCTGTGGGAAACAATCGAATAGGACAAAAAGTAATGATTTGAATCATTACTTTTTGTCCTATTCGATTGTTTCCCATGGGATCTCATCCGTTCGATCATTCGATCTAACGGCTACAATTTTTAACCGAGCGGATAGGATTATATATATATATATATATATATATATATATATATATATATATATATATATATATATATATATATATATATATATATATATATATATATATATATATATATATATATATATATATATATATATATATATATATATATATATATATATATAAAGAGAGAGAGAGAGAGGGCTGTTACGTTGAGCTGTGAGCTGCGGTAGAAGAAAATGAGCTGCAGGTATTTTGACCCCCCTAAAAGTTTTGGAATTTGATGAAATTTGGTGAGGGTGTTGTCTAAGGTAAGATGATCATTCTCATTAATTTTCATCAAATTCCAAAACTTCTAGGTGGGTCAAATGGTCAAAGCAAAATCTACAGATTTTAACGGTGACTACGGACGGCAGATTTTGCTTCAACCATTTGACCCCCCTAGAAGTTTTGGAATTTGATAAAAATTGGTGAGGATAATCATCTTATCCTAGACAACACCCTCACCAAATTTCATCAAATTCCAAAACTCCTACAGAGGTCAAAATACTCGCAGCTCACTTTCTAAACCGGCAGTTCACTATAAAATTCCTCTCTCTCTCTCTCTCTCTCTCTTTCTCTCTTTATATATATATATATATATATATATATATATATATATATATATATATATATATATATATATATATATATATATATATATATATATATATATATATATATATATAATATTTTAGCGTTTTGTGGGGGGGACAAACATTTAATTGACTTTAGAGACAAACCGTAAGAGATAAACAGAGTCGTTCATTGCTGTTAGGGTGAGTGTCATTCATTTGGAATATATGGAATAACGGCTGTGATTGATCCGGACAGCTGTGATTATACTGTGGGTTAAAAATGGTAGGTGATGATACCCGTCCGAACCAGTTGGAGCTGGGTTAAAAATGGGAGGTGATCGGCGACCCTCATATGGAAATACCCCCCTCTCGCTCTCTCTACCGTGACCCCCTCCCCCCCCTCTCTCTCTCTCTCTCTCTCTCTCTCTCTCTCTCTCTCTCTCTCTCTCTCTTCCTCTCCCTTTCTATAGATGGAAACCCCCAACCATAGGGCCCCCCGGACCCCTACCCTTACCCTCTCCGCCAGGCCATTACTCCCCTCCCCCTCCTTCTTCCCTCCCGGCGTCCCCGAAAGGTGAATCGCCTGATCCCGCTTGCGGTACCCCCGAGCTGCTCTCTCCCTCCCCCTCCTCCTTCCCTCCTGGCGGCCCCTAAAGGTGAATCGCCTGATCCCGCCTGTTGTACCCCTGATCTGCTCTCTCCCGAAGAGATCACAGCCTGGATCCGATCTCTTCGGCAAAAATCCACTACTCCGGTGAGCCAGATCCGATCTCGCCGACCGACTGCTGATCCGACCTCGCCGACCGATTGCAGCTCCGACGGAGGGGATTGATCAGCTCCGATCTCACCCATCGACTGCTTATCTGACCAGATCCAGATCTAGATCCAGATCCGATCTCGCCAATCCAGATTCGATCTCGCTAACCGTCTGCTGATCCGGCCTTGCCGACCGACTGCTCCTCTTTCAACTCCGGCCTCTCTCTCTCTCTCTCTCTCTCTCTCTCTCTCTCTCCGGTGGCCTAGGGTTCAGGCGATGTGGCTGGGACCAACACCCACACCCCTTCAGACTCTCTTTTCTCTCTCTTTATCTCTGATTTTTTTTTTTTTAAGTTTTTCGCAGAGCAGAGGAGGAAGGGAACGAGACTTAGTGGAGGAGGGGAAAAGGATGTGCAAGGGGACGATGAGATCCTGGACGAAGGGGGAATCAATCAGGGTCATCGCCAGCGGGGTTGGGGTCGGTGTCGTCGCATGTGGGGATGCAGAGGAGCACATCTTTGGAGACTCGATCGTCACCGGTGAAGGAGGATGGTCGGGGCCGTCGGGTTGGGGTCTGTGTGTGTGTGTGTGTGTGTGTGTGTGTATATTTTTTGACATCATTTTTTTTGGTGCAGGGTTCTTCCATTGGCCGACGGGGTCGGGATCGTCGCCTGCAGGATCACAACAACAATTGGGGAGAATAACGGAGAAATGGTGCCCGACTTGAGGGCCTCAAAGGTGCATCATTCTCCGCTATCATATCCATGAATCCAAGTGTCTGTTATCGGATCCATTAATCCAAATCAAAACAGAATTTTTATTTTCTTAATTTTATAAAAATCCTTTCTCAACATAGAGTTGTTGTACCCTGTATCTGAATTTTAGTCCTTTTAAGTGAATTGCAGTACTTCAATATTGCCTTATTTACCTAAAGGAATCACCATCGTGATCATCTTTTTGATCATGACATGACATTTTTGTTGAAGTAGTTATTACTAATGTATGGTAATTTGTTGTCAAGAGATGATGCTGAGTTTTCATGATCAAGCAACTCACTGTCTTTGATGCGGCCATTGATCTCAAGAGATAAAGATTTGCAATGAATTTTTTCTAGCTAATATTCAAGAGAGGATTCATAAAAATTGTATGACATAGGCTTGATCCTCATTAACTCATGTTGTAGATGCAGTTTTTTAGGCATGTTTTATTTTTATTTTTTGGTAAGGTAGGCATGTTTTAGTTGTGTTCATTAATTCATGCTGTAAATACTGATTACTTTAGCACCAAACTTTAACCTTCATTTTTACCATGATTTTGATCCTCATTATTATCTTTTTGAAAATGGCTTCGTGTATGTTTTTTTCTATATTTTTTCGAGTTTTAAGTAGTGATTTCAACTAACATAAAACCTGATCAGAACTTATATGTTGGATATTTGATTTTACTAAATTTGATCTTAGACTAGGGATGATACGGATGGTCATCCACCACATTTCTTCAAGAGCAACGAGGAAGTAGCTCGCCGTATTTTTTTTAAAAAAAAAATTAACAGCACCAACCATCAGGCACGGGTATACCCCTCTTCATCCTTCCTTCCTCTCTTGATCAGCTTGATGCCATATGATATTCTCTAAAGCTACAACATCAGCAACAAATCGGGGAGTCGATGGGTTTTTGCAGTGAGGATTTGCCAAATCGAATCATGTGCTTTCAAAAAGATGAAGAATAATAAAAGGACTGAGAACTTACGTCAATTTGTATTTTATTCTCATATGGTACATAGGCTTCACTAATTGCCTATATTATTTCAACTAGCGATTGATTCGGCCACTACCGATTTTGTATCATATCTTTGAACCCATTGAATTCATCCTATGGAGAACTTGGATTTGGTATCATATTATTACTCAGCTGTTATTTGTATACTGAAGCCTTGGGTTTCATGTTATTAATACTGATTTATTTCATAGTTATTTGTATACTGTGGCATTTGGAAAAAAATTAAGAAAATGAGTTATTCCGATTTATTTTTTTACTCAACTATTTTTTTTTTAAATCAATGATTCAATAAATAGTTATATTATACAAATTTTGTATACTTAAGACTTCATTATAAGTACTAGACATTTTAATTACATTGCTCTAGAGTTCTTTTTTATGTCGCCCTCGAAATATGTCCCCGTCCTTGAAATGTTGTGTCGCCCTCAAAATCTTTTGTCTTACCATTTTGTAAAAAACTACTACTTGAATAAAAATGCAACTACTTCAATTGGTAGAGACTTCTTTCATGTGCCAAACTTATAAGCTTCTTATGCAGCTAGAGAGTTCTTTGATTGTTTTGATAAGTTGTCAGTAGATCCACAAATGTTATAAGGCCATTTACCTTATATTACAATTTTAGAGTGGGAGGGAGAGTTCGGTTTTATTTTGTTTTATTTTATCTCTGAGTTCATCAGATGTCTGCACGTTGTGTTCACACCCAAGTGGTTTATTGGATTTCGCTAATACATTATTATCTTCATATTTTCTTTTATGTTATCTCCTTCAAAATATTGTCACATTCTTCGAAATATTATCATTGTTTTTGAATTATTATTCACCTTAAAATATTGTCTTTCTCCCTCAAAAGTTTGTTGCGCTCTTGAAATTTTTTTTGTCACCCTTGAACTATTGTCTTATTTCTGTCATATGGTTAAAGGATAATCTCTTCAACTTGGATGGATTCCTTCTAATGCCATAGTTTGCTGATGAGGTAAAGTATGTATAAGGGTATAACTGGGTATCAAATTGCGTATAACTGCTACATAAAGTATGTACGAGGTCAAGTTTGTATAAAGGTATAACTGCTACATAAAGTATGTACGAGGTAAAGTATGTTAGGTTTTTGTCATCTTACACGAGTGCCATCAAACACAAGCATTACCACCCTCACGAAATATTGTCACCTTTCTCAAAATATTATCACCGCTCATGAAACATTGTTACCACTCTCGAAATGTTTTCACATTTCTCAAAATATTGTTATCTCCCTCGAAATATTATCGTCACTCTCAAAATATATTTTTGCCACATTTGAAATATTGTTACCTGCCTCGAAATATTGTCCTCACCCTCAAAATCTTTTGCGTGCCGAAAGGCACGGGCATTACTAGTATATATATATATATATATATATATATATATATATATATATATATATATATATATATATATATAGGGGCATGCTATAATGCGGCATGCGGTACGTGCGGCATTGCCCTGCAGTTATCTGATACACACGCTGCGTGGTAAGTGCGGCACTGCACCGCAACCGTCTGATACACCGCTGCGTGCATGTGGCACCGCACCGCAGCCGTCTGATGCATGCGCTACTGTAGACACACGAATTTCGTCGGACCCGAACCCGACTTACGTGTGCCGACGCGGATGCAGACCCGACACGCGGACCCAACTCGCACGCGCAGACGTGGATGCAAACCCGACACGCGGACCCGACTCGCGCGCGCCGACACGGACTCGGACCCCGCCTCAAGAGGGGCCGGCCCCTACTAGGGTCCGAACCCTATAGGGCCGGCCCTAGTGGGGACCGAACCCCATGGAGAGGCCGGCCGGCCCTGCAAGGAAAGGGAAGAAAAAAGAAAGAAAAGAAAAAAGAAAGAAAAGAAAAAGGAAAGAAAAGAAAGGAAAGAAAAGAAAAAGGAAAGAAAAGAAAAGGAAAGAAAAGAAAGAAAAGGAAAAAAATATCGCCATGCGCGGGGGGAGGTAGCGTATGACGTCTGCACACACGCGGATCTGCGCCGATCCCTCGATCCGACGCACAAGACGAAGCGCCCGATCGCCATCGATTTCGTGCGCAAAATCCAGCCATAATTGCACCCGCCAGAAAAGGAAAACAACTAAATGTTATTCCCTTCATCAATGGATGAATAAAATCCGGGTAATTATGAGAGAGATACAAAAGGGATTTAAAATTAAAGAGTTCCCATATCTCTCTCCCCACCTCTTTGCCTATAAATAGAGGGGGTGGGGGAAGGAAAAAATGGTCGAAAATTGAAGACGAAACGCCGGAGCTCTGCAGAAGAGGAGACGCTTCTTCATCGACCCAAGGCTTCACGAGGCACAGTCAAGCCTGTCCCGAGGGATCGGCTTACTGAAAGTCCTCATCAATGTGAAGACCCTTGCACACGAAGATCATCCCTTCGACTCCGTGCACGAAGAAGAAAGCTCGGAGAAGAAGAACCCTTCGACTCCGATCAAGCCCAAAAGCCCGGAGAAGAAGAGGAGCGGCACTACCCCGTCGTCTCCAACAAGCTTCGACTCCGATCAAGCCCAAAAGCCCGGAGAAGAAGAGGAGCGGCACTACCCCGTCGTCTCCAACAAGCTTCGACTCCGATCAAGCCCAAAAGCCCGGAGAAGAAGAGGAGCGGCACTACCCCGTCGTCTCCAACAAGCTTCGACTCCGATCAAGCCCAAAAGCCCGGAGAAGAAGAGGAGCGGCACTACCCCGTCGTCTCCAACAAGCTTCGACTCCGATCAAGCCCAAAAGCCCGGAGAAGAAGAGGAGCGGCCCTACCCCGTCGTCTCCAACAAGCTTCGACTCCGATCAAGCCCAAAAGCCCGGAGAAGAAGAGGAGCGGCATTACCCCGTCGTCTCCAACAAGCTTCGACTCCGATCAAGCCCAAAAGCCCGGAGAAGAAGAGGAGCGGCACTACCCCGTCGGCTCCAACAAATCCTCGATCCCGATCAAGCCCCAAAGCCCGGAGGAGAGAAGCGAAGCGTCATCACCCCGTCGTCTTCGACTAACGCCTGCCCCATCCACGAAGAAGAAAGCCTGGAGCAGATCGTCTGAAGCGTCGCTACCCCGTCGTCTTCATCAACAAAAGTCGACGCTACAACCGTCGCACGGAGACCGTCGCTTCCCTCGTCGTCTTCATCAACAAAAGCCGACGCCACAACCGTCGCACGGGGATCGGTGCTACCCCCACCATCTTCGAAAGCATTCTTCGACTCCGATCACGCCAAAGAAGCCCGGAGAAGAAGAGAAGTCCAATCGACACGCAAATCGTCGAAGCACTGAAGAAGTAGCCCACGTCGTTCGAAGAAGAAGATCGAGTTGACGCCGAAGCTAAAGCCAACGCAAGAAGCCAAAGCAAAGCCCCAGTAAAGCCCGCGCCAAAGCAACGCAAGTGCCAAAGCCAAGCGACTACGCCGGCCACGAGCAAAAGCACCGCACGTTCTAGCCGATACGACGCGAAGTCCGGAAGAACGAAAGCATCGCAAGTCTCTCCCAGCTACGTCCAAGTGCAAGCGCCGAAGCAAAGCAAAAGCCAGAGCCACGCCGGAGCAAAGCCAAAGCCAAAAAGCCAAAGCCAAAGCCAACGCCAAAAGCTAGATCGACGCCGCGAACCGACGATCAAGGACACCGAGGTCAAGCAAGGAACGAGGAAGACGCGAAGACCGAGGAACGAAGCCGAAAACCCCCTAGCCGAGAAAGCGCAAAGCACGGAAGGGACAAAGCAACGGTGGACATTCCTTAGCCTCTCCAAAACCCTCTCCCTGTAAAACCCCTGTCCTAGGCAGCCCCTTCAGAGCTCTCGCACGAACACCACGTGGAGACGCGGATCAAAGGGATCCCCCAGAAGATCTTTCCCACAATCCCCTGATCAAAACTCGCCGCAACCCGGACTCGCTACACCCGAGCAACCCGGGTCCCGGCCACAATTGTAATCTCGTGTGATTCGCAATAAAGACGACCCGTGCTTTTTTCCGCGTCCACAGATTTCTGGCACGCCCAGGGGGACCTCTTCTCCTTTCATCCGTACGGTTGAAGAAGCTGCTTGAAGTTTTCGATGGCCGGAACAAACAACGACGCGTTTGCTCCAAGCCTCTCACCAATCGCCGAGTCTCCTCTACTCCGACACGGTGATCCAGTAAATTCGGAGGGTGATGCTCCTCCAATGGTGCACGTCTACACTCGGCGTACCCGGACTCTTGCGGACGTCTTCGTGCCAGAAGCTACTACCGAAGATGCTCGCCAAAGCGCCGACGAGGCCCTGGTGCATGAAGAAACGAGCCTCGATCCTGGAATCCATGTCCAGAAGTTTAGGGAGGACCAGCCCCAACCCCGAACCCGTTCGGGTTCTCCAGCAGACGTTGCACCTCCTCTGCAGGGGGCAAACATCAATCATCAGCCAGAAGCAAGTCGGCGTAACTACATCTCCGATGATGATGGCGAGGATGCGAACATGCAACACCGAGACGTTCTCCGTCATCATCCTCCGTCCGCTCTTCAGCTCCAAGTCATGCAGATGAACGAGCACATGGCACAGATTACTCGGCTAATGGAGGAGAAAGATCGTCACATCAACACTCTGCTCCAAAAGCTAAGCGCGAAGGACGCTGCAGCAGTCGGCCAACCCGTCGCCTCTCCAGTAGCCGCTCCAGTTCCGTCTTCAACTCCCGCTCCTACAGAGGTTGTTCCGACGATTCAAGCACTTACTCCAGCGCTCTCCTCGGCTCCCGTCCCAATGGAAGTCGTCTCCCCGGCGCTAGCCTCGGTGGCCACTCAACCTCCGGCAACGGCAACGATGAATGCTCAGCAAGTCCAAGCGTTGATAGCAGACATGATGCGCTCCCACGGCAGTAGCCTTCCTCCGATCACGGCGGCATACTCGAAGCCCTACACTACGAGGATCCAGCAGCTACGCTTCCCAGTCGGATTCCAGCCGCCAAAGTTTCAGCACTTCGATGGAAAGGGAAATCCGAGACAGCACGTCGCCCATTTCATCGAGACCTGCAATAATGCCGGCACATATGGCGACGAGATGGTGAAGCAATTCGTTCGCACCCTCAAAGGCAACGCGTTCGACTGGTACATTGATCTTCCTGCAGGGACCATCGACAGCTGGGACCAGATGGAAAGGGAGTTCCTCAATCGCTTCTACAGCACCAGACGTACAGTCAGTATGACCGAACTCACCGCCGTCAAGCAAAGGAAAGATGAGCCAGTGATCGACTACATCGACAGGTGGAGGAACCTCGCGCTGAATTCACGAGACCGCTTATCTGAAGACTCGGCCATCGAGATGTGCACCCAAGGCATGCACTGGGGTCTGCTCTACATCCTCAAAGGTATCAAGCCTCGGTCTTTCGAAGAACTCGCAACTCGGGCTCATGACATGGAACTCAGCCTAGCAAACCGCGGGGACTTGAAGAACAAGGACTTCTTGAAGATAGAGAAGAAGGACAAGCCACCGGCAACGAAACTGAAACAAGTCAATGTTGCTGACGTCGCTTCAACCTCCAAGCCGCTCAAGATCGGTGGCAAGCCAGATCAGAAGAAGGGAGTCGCCATACCACCGCCTCCGCCGTCAAGACAAAGGATGACTCTCGAGGAGCTCGAAGCCAAGGAGTATCCTTTCCCAGACTCGGAAGTCTCCTCTATTTTCGACCAACTGCTGCAAGAGAAGATGATAGAGCTCCCTCCTTCGAAGAGGCCCGAGCAGATGCATCGCATCGACGATCCTCTCTTCTGCAAATACCACCGGGTGGTGAGTCATCCTATCGAAAGATGCTTCGTCTTCAAGGAAAGAATCATGGCGCTCACAAAGCAAGGAAAGATAGAGATCGACTCCGGGGAAGTTGCTACGGCCAACATGACGTCCATCACCTTTGGCTCCTTCTCGCCGGTACTCGTTGCCGCTCGACGAAGCATGCCCAAATTGCGCATCAACCGTCAAGCTCCAATCGCTAAGTTAACTTCCCGGCCGAAAGTCTCGAAGCGACGTCGACGTACTCCCGCACTCATCGAGGAGGAAACACCGCTGCCCTGGGGGCAATCATCGCTCACGCCAGCACCTCTTCCAAGCAATGCTGCATCCCAACGAGCGCTCCAAAGGAGATACGAGCAAGGAGATCCGGAAGTCGGTCTGCTGGGCCAGCCTTCGGGGAAGTTCGACTACTACGTCCTCTACTCAAGGCCTCCGTCCGTTCCAATCGACGAAATCAAGCCTACCGGCTGGGGATCGGGAGACGAGCCAATGGAGCCTCGAGAAGAGCAAGTCCCTTCCAGTCAAGCTATGTCCCAAAGCGCTCTTCGGAAAAGATACGAGCAAGGAGATCCGGAAGTCGGTCTGCTAGGCCAGTCTTCGGGGAAGTTCGACTACTACGTCCTCTACTCAAGGCCTCCGTCCGTTCCAATCGACGAAATCAAGCCCACCGGCTGGGGATCGGAAGACGAGCCAATAGAGCCTCAGGAAGAACAAGTGCCTTCGAGGGAACCAGTTGCTGCTGTCAACCATCATCCTAGCGAAGAGGAATCCACCGACGAAGAAGCATGGGCCATGCTACCGCGGCGACGAAAGCCATGGCAAGAAAAGAAGCTCAAGCAAGACCGTGTGAGGAGGGGATTCACCAAGCGGAAGACCTACAAGAAGAAAAGCAAGACTCCAGGGAGGAAGGCGTTCAAAGTGCCGCCAGCAAGCCGAGACGATATCCTTCAGCAGACTCTTCCAGAGCCGACAACTTTGCAAGAGTTCTTCCCAGATCACTTCTTCCCAGCGGACCAACACATCAAAGTGTCTTGTTGCATGGTCGAAGTCCATGAGGCGTCGGAAGGAAGGAACGGAAGCGAAACTTCTGGAGAAGGCGACTCCACAGACGAGGGAGGCGATTCCGACGAAAGGGGCACCGCCTCTCACGACGAAGCAATCTTGCACATGCCTCTCGTAGAGGCTTTGCATCTCCCGAAGAAGGCTCGCCTGGCAATGGCGGCGGCCTTGGCTGATCCGGATGGCTACAAAAGGAAGAGGAAGGACGATCAAAGGCGCAAAGCTGTGGCCTCGTATGATGCGACGATAACCTTTTCAGATGAGGACCTGTAACTCGGGACGCGATTGCACAACCGGCCTCTTTACGTCTCGGGATACATCAAAGAGAAGCCAGTAAACCGAATCCTGTTGGACTGTGGCTCCGCCGTCAACATCATGCCCATCCAGACGATGCGGCAACTCAGCATCATCGACGACCAGCTCCCGCCAAGTCAGTTGGTCATTCAAGGGTTCAACCAGGGCGGACAGCCCACTGTCGGAATCATTCGTTTGAAGCTTTCCATCGGCCCGCTGGATACAACGGTCCTCTTCCACATCATCGACTGCCAGACATCATATCGTCTCCTGTTGGGAAGACCATGGCTGCACGAGAACGGCATCGTGGTATCCACCTGGCACCAGTGCCTCAAGTACTACGAAGAAGGCGTGGAGAGGTGCATAGTTGCGGACGACAAGCCATTCAACGAGGCCGAGGCACACCTGGCCGACGCTAAATTCTACCAAGCAAAGGGCCTGGTCGCGGAAGTTCTTCCAGCTAAAGCTCCTCGAGCTCAAAAGATTGAAGAAGTAAAGAAGGACAAGACTCCTCTTCCCGTGAATCCGGTGCCACCCTCTGACGAGGCAAGACTCAAGGTCCAAGGAACGCCGAAACCTGGGCAAAGGATGCGCATCAGCTTCGAGTCAAGAGCAATGCAACATACCCCGTTGCCAATCCAAACGGCGCCTGTCCTGCGTCTCGCGCCTCAGTGGCTCCGAAAATCCGAGCGATCACCTTCTACTCCGACAAGGAAGCTGGCCCCGTCGTTATCTCAGGCCAATGTCATCACTCTGCAAGAAATGACGGTGCCACTACCTAGTCTGACGCAAGCTCCGAACCCAAGCAGACCTGTCGAATCAGCAGACCTCGAGCAACTCGGATTCAAGCCAGAAGGGAGTTGGGGGCAAAATGCTGCCCAGTTGCTGTTCAGAGCTGGCTACAACGAGGAAAGCGCCATGGGCACACTCCCATCAGTAGCAACTCCACATGGGATGACGAGAACTCAAGCTCGGCTGTTTCAAAATGGAGAACAAATTCCCCCGAACCGCCGAGGCATTGGCTCCAGTCAAGCTCCGTTGGTCATCAGAACCACAACAAAGAAGACCTTCACCTCGAACTACATCGAGGTAAGGATGGTAGATGAAGCAGCTGAAGGATCGACAATCTCCGATGCACTCTCTACCTACCTCAGCCATCCGGACAGCAAGAGAAGACGACGACGGGTTCGAGGCCAAACCTTGTTCCAGAAGCAAACCAGAGGTGGTAAAGACTGGTCGAATCGAAAACGCACATCCGTCTTCGAGAGGCTCGGGCCAGTCAAACAATCAAAGAAGAAGTTGGCATTCGATCGTTTGGGGATGCCAGTCGAGGACTTCGTTTCGACAACCACCCACCCACCCATGGAGGCCGTCAATCATATCTCCATTACGGATCCCGACAACGGTGACACTTCTACTTCGGACGACGAATTGCAAGATGCCCCGTCGGTCCTCGCAGAAGGGGGGCAGTCCACCGTTGATGACTCAAAGAAAGGGGGCAGTCCAAGAAGACGACGACGACATACTTCTTCAGTGCCTAGGGCCAAATCCTTACTGTCTTGGGGGCAACCGTCTCTCATGCAAGCACTCCCTCTTCCAAACGAAGCTACGTCCCGGCACCTGCTCAAAGCTAGAGACGAACAAAGAAGCCCCGAAGTCAACCTGCTAGGCCAACCATCGGGCAAAATTGACTATTATGTCCTCTACTCCAGGTCTCCTTCAATTCCAAATGAAGAAATCAAGCCAACCAGCTGGGGATCAGAAGATGAATCGGTACAGTCTCTAGAAGTGCAAGTCCTTCCGATCAAAGAAGTGCCTTCAGTTGCAGCACCAGTTCTTCACCTTGGCGAGGAAGATCTTACTGATGAAAACACGCGGGCTGTGGCGCCTCGAGGGAGAAGGCCACGACGATCAAGCTACAGGATAGCACGTCTGGCTAACCATAAGAAAAACCGGGCGACAAGAAAACTCCCCAGAAGAAAGTCCTTCAAGGAAAAGAATGAAGCTCCAGGAAAAAAGACGTCCAAAGTACCACCGGCAAATCTGAAAAATTTCCTCCAGCAAAGCTTTCTAAAGCCGGCGACACTCCAGGAGTTCTTTCCCAATTGCTTCCTTGAAGCTGATCAAAACTTCAAGGTCTCCTGCTGCATGATGGAAGTTCACCGCGTGCTCCGGAAATACAATGAAGAAAGCGACTCCAACATAAAAGGCATGGGGAGAAGCATCACTGCCAACGGCAAGCTGTTCAACAAGGCTAAAGCACACCTTGCTGATGCCGAGTTTTACCAAGTGAAAGATCCCGTTGCAGAAGCTCATCCAGCAAAACCTCTACGAGCTCAGGGAGTCAAAGCAGCTGCGAGGGACAAAAGCTCTCCACTTGCAAAACTAGTGACATCCTCCATCCAGACAGCGCACAAAGACAAAGAAGCGCCAGCATCAAGACGGAAAATTCACATCAACTTCAAATCAAGCTCGATGCGATGCATTCCGTTGCCTGCTCAAGTTGCTTCAGTCCTGCGGCTCGTACCTCAATGGCTTCGCAAACCAGGACGATCGCCTTCCCCTCCAGCAAAGGAACCAGCGTTATCATTCTTCGGGGCCAACTTCAGCACTTTGCAAGAGATGACACTACCGTTACGTGGTCTGTTGCACGTCTCGAGCTCAACCGAGTCTTCCGAGTGCACCAGCTCTGAGCAACTCGCAATCAAGTCAGAAAACACTCGGGGGCAAAACTCCACCGAGTCAATGTTCAAATCCAGCCGCAGCAAAGAAAGCATGGCGCACATGGGTTCACTACCCTCAGCTGCAATACCACATCGCCTGACAAAGACTCAAGCTCTTCTCTGCAAAAGCGGCGAACAAATCCTTCCAAATTGCCGGGGCATCGACGCCAGTCAAACTCCAGTCAAGAAGATCTTCACTTCCAACTATATTGAAGCGAAGAAGGCGGGCGATAGCTGCGAACCAGTGGCGACTTTGCCTACCAGTGGCAAGTCCCTCAAAAGGTACTTTGCCTAGCGCAAGGTTACCCCCCTTGCCCAAAAAAAAAAAAAAAAAAAAAAAAAAAAAAAAAAAAAAAAAAAATGAACTACGTGCGACTTGATCCCTCTCAGTAGGGTACGTAGGCAACCTACAAAGGTTCAGTCCAGACAAAAAAGAAACATCCCAACGTCGTCCCAGAAGGCCAGTCCAGAGGCAAGTGAGTGCATAACCATCAATCCAGTCAGCAAACTCAAGGATGACAAGAAAGTCAACGTCCTTGAGGCGTCAAAGCAGCTCGCCTTCCGCAGCTTACACGCGCTGCAACTCCAGAGGTAGAAAAAATCGTCAGCTTCCGACGCGTCGCCAGCTATGCGCGCTGCTTCGCAAGCTCTGCTCCAGACATCTTCTCGGTTGCTCGAGCTTTCCCCAAATGGAACTCCAGCTTCTAAAGCGACGCACGAGTAGCAAGTCGAAGTCCTTAAGGAGCCGAAGTGGCTCGCCCTCCGCAGCTTACACGCGTTGCAATTCCAGGGGTAGGGAAGCAGTCAACTCTCGACGCATCGCCAGCTTTCCGCTGCTTCGCTAACTCTGCTCCAGAAGTCTTCTCGGTCGCTTGAGCTTTCCCCAAACGGGACTCCGACTCTTGAAGCGACGCACGAATGGCCTCCGCCTCCTTCTGCATCCGAACCAAGTCTGCAGTAGCAAGCGTGCGATGCCCCGACAACTGACGTCTCTCTCCCGCGGTAGCAGCTAAGCCCAAGGAAGCGTCCTCCAGCGAAGACCGTCGTAAGCAATGAAGCTCGCCACCCTCCAAAGAAGGTGCGCATCTGCTCCGCAGAAAAAGAATCATTGCCTTGAAATCCACCGGGCTCATGCAAAAGCTCAGGCCCACCTGAAGGATGGAAACTGCCACTGAAGTCAAAAGCAGCAACCCGAAGAATAGCGGACGCATAAACAACAACCGCAGCCTTCGTGACCTCCACAAAGCCAAAAGAACCACTGGAGCTGTCATCAAGGTCAAGATCGACAAGCAAAAGACAGCCAAAGCAGTCTACTCCCTGTTGATGCTCGTGGCCTCGTCATCCTCTTCAGAACGCCCATCTCGGTGTCCTTCAAGCTGACGTTGCTACCAGAAAGGTGCAACCTCGCTAGTAACTCTAAACCCGCGATTGACCTCATCAATAATCTAGCCAGCCTTCGTAAGGTACTCAGGGGGACGAATCTTGCAAGGATATGAAAAGTGCAAGACCGATCGAGAGGTAAGGTCAATTCCAAAAAAAAAAAAAAAAAAAAAAAAAAAAAAAAAAAAAGGAGCCACCTTCCCTGGCCTTCAACGCCTCCGACTCATCCTCGCACCAGGCGATCGCCACCACACTCGGCTTCGTCTTTTCGCCGTGCCGTTGTCATTATGCTCCCGCACCAAGAAGACGATAACACTCCGCTGAAGAATCTTTCGGCTTCAAGCCGCCGAAGAATGCTTCGCCGCCAACACTGAAGCTTTCGTCTTCGCGAGCCGTCGAAGAATCCTTCGTCTCCAAGCATCGAAGAAGCCTTCGTCTCCAAGCCGACGGAAGCCTTCGTCTTCAAGAAACGCGCACCATCGCCGCCGCCGTCGACGAAAGAGGCGACACCGGGAAGACGGAGCAAGTCTCGTGCAACCCCAGGCAGCACTCTTCCGCCGACGGTCTCCAAGCATCGAAGAAGTCTTCGTCTCCAAGCCGACGGAAGCCTTCGTCTTCAAGCGACGCGCACCATCGCCGCCGCCGTCGACGAAAGAGGCGACACCGGGAAGACGGAGCAAGTCTCGTGCAACCCCGGGCAGCACTCTTCCACCGACGGTCTCCAAGCATCGAAGAAGCCTTCATCTCCAAGCCGACGGAAGCCTTCGTCTTCAAGCGCCGCACACCACTCGCGCAGCTTGAAGCCTGGCCACCGCCCGCCTATGCCGCGCCGGCGCCGCTCCACACGCCCGTCGTCTGCGCCACGTACCCATGCCGCCTACACTCAACCCCGCGCGCCGAGCCGCAGCTGCGCCCCACGCCCGGCCGACTCGGAATCGCACCGCCATTGCCACTGCGTTCCACCTCTGACCCAATCGGGGCCCGCCCGACTCAGAGTCGCACCGGCGGCCGCCCTCGTTGCTTCTGCGACCGCGCCGGGCCTCCGCGCCACTCGCTCCCGGCCCCCGCGCCGCGCATACTGCAGCTAGCGCTGTGGGCCGTCGCCGCCGCTGCCTGCTCCGACAGCCGCGCCGCCTGCCGCCTTCGCGGACCAGAAGAAGAAGAAAAAAAAAAAAAAAAAGAGGGCAGCAGCAGCCCGCACCGCGCTCCCTCTCCAATCAGCACCCGACACAAAAGAAAAAGAAAAAAAAAAAAAAAAAGAGAGAGAGAAAAGAGAGAAAGAAAAAGGGGGGGCCTGCAGCCCCCCTCCTTCGCCGCCTGACTCGGGGACGCCGGCCCGACTCCACCTCCGCGCCACCTCCGCTGGCCGCCGCGCCCGACCAAGCCGTCGCCGCCCCGGCCTCTGGCCTCGCACCACCCGGGCCCACCACCGCGACACCCCAGCCGCCCCGCGCCAGGGCCACTCCGCGCGTGCCGCAGCCACCGCCGCTCGCGCCCCGCGCCAGGGTCCCTCCGCGCGTGCCGCGACCTCCGACCTGCGCCCGGGCCGTCGCCGCCACCGCAGCACCGAGCCGCTGCTGCCGTTGCCCCCGCGTACCAGAACCAGAAGAAGAAGAAGAAAGAAAGAAAAGAAAGGAAAGAAAAGAAAAGGAAAGAAAGAAAGAAAAGAAAGAAAAGGAAAGAAAGAAAAAGAAAAGGAAAGAAAAAAAAAAAGAGAAGAAAAGAAAAGAAAAGAAAAGAAAAGGAAAGAAAAAAGAAAGAAAAAGAAAGAAAAGGAAAGAAAGAAAAAGAAAAGGAAAGAAAAAAAAAAAAAGAGAAGAAAAGAAAAGAAAAGAAAAGAAAAGGAAAGAAAAAAGAAAGAAAAAGAAGGAAAAGGAAGGAAAGAAAAAGAAGGGTCCGCGAGCCACTGGCACCCGCACCGCAGCCCGCGCGCCGCTCGGCCATCGCCTGCCGCTGCTGCTGCTGCTGCCTCCGCGAGCCACCACCGCCGCGGCACCCCGGCCTTCGCGCGCGCCGTAGCTAGCCACCGTCGCTACTGCTGTACTCCGCGCACACAAAAAAAAAAAGAGAAAGGAAAGGGGAGCTTCGCCTCGCTTGCAATGGCTCCGCCTCCTCCTCATCGCGCCGAGGTGCGTCACCATCGCCAACACTCCGCCGGGGTGCATCGCCTTCATCTTCGCGCCTTCGTCACCCGCGCGCCGCCATGGGACTACGTCGAGACATGTTGCCTTCGTCTTCACGCTCCCGTCTCTCCTAAGTCGCCTTCGGACATCATGCAACGGTCGCCGTCGACAATCGGCCTCGTCATTGCGCTCCCACACCGAGGGAGGGGCGACAGTCCTCCGCCGAGATGCACCGTCGCCGTCATCGCACTCCAGTCGCCCTCGCGCCAGTCTCGAACTCCGTGCAACGGCCACCTTTGACGTCCGTGCAAACTTCGGAGCAAAAGAAGTCCGCAACGAGGAAGATGATCGAAACCCTAGCGAGGGTCTTCTCCGCAAGCAGGAGCTGCCGCCGCCGATGAAAGAGCCGACAACTAGGAAGACGGAGCAAGTTGCGTGCAATCCCAGGCAGCACTGTTTCGACTGCGGTCTCCAAGCTCCAGCCTTTCGCAAAAAAAAAAAAAAAAAAAAAAAAAAAAAAAAAAAAAAAAAAGGCACAGGATGAAAGGGGTAGGGGCTCTTAAATAAGCCACCAGGCCCATCCAAGAAAGAAATCAAGGACAAGTGCTCTACGATTCTTACGCGTCCAAACCCGACACGTCCTCATCGACACACTCGTCCTTGAGGGGGCATTTGTAGACACACGAATTTCGTCGGACCCGAACCCGACTTACGTGTGCCGACGCGGATGCAGACCCGACACGCGGACCCAACTCGCACGCGCAGACGTGGATGCAAACCCGACACGCGAACCCGACTCGCGCGCGCCGACACGGACTCGGACCCCGCCTCAAGAGGGGCCGGCCCCTACTAGGGTCCGAACCCTATAGGGCCGGCCCTAGTGGGGACCGAACCCCATGGAGAGGTCGGCCGGCCCTGCAAGGAAAGGGAAGAAAAAAGAAAGAAAAGAAAAAAGAAAGAAAAGAAAAAGGAAAGAAAAGAAAGGAAAGAAAAGAAAAAGGAAAGAAAAGAAAAGGAAAGAAAAGAAAGAAAAGGAAAAAAATACCGCCATGCGCGGGGGGAGGTAGCGTATGACGTCTGCACACACGCGGATCTGCGCCGATCCCTCGATCCGACGCACAAGACGAAGCGCCCGATCGCCATCGATTTCGTGCGCAAAATCCAGCCATAATTGCACCCGCCAGAAAAGGAAAACAACTAAATGTTATTCCCTTCATCAATGGATGAATAAAATCCGGGTAATTATGAGAGAGATACAAAAGGGATTTAAAATTAAAGAGTTCCCATATCTCTCTCCCCACCTCTTTGCCTATAAATAGAGGGGGTGGGGGAAGGAAAAAATGGTCGGAAATTGAAGACGAAACGCCGGAGCTCTGCAGAAGAGGAGACGCTTCTTCATCGACCCAAGGCTTCACGAGGCACAGTCAAGCCTGTCCCGAGGGATCGGCTTACTGAAAGTCCTCATCAATGTGAAGACCCTTGCACACGAAGATCATCCCTTCGACTCCGTGCACGAAGAAGAAAGCTCGGAGAAGAAGAACCCTTCGACTCCGATCAAGCCCAAAAGCCCGGAGAAGAAGAGGAGCGGCACTACCCCGTCGTCTCCAACAAGCTTCGACTCCGATCAAGCCCAAAAGCCCGGAGAAGAAGAGGAGCGGCACTACCCCGTCGTCTCCAACAAGCTTCGACTCCGATCAAGCCCAAAAGCCCGGAGAAGAAGAGGAGCGGCACTACCCCGTCGTCTCCAACAAGCTTCGACTCCGATCAAGCCCAAAAGCCCGGAGAAGAAGAGGAGCGGCCCTACCCCGTCGTCTCCAACAAGCTTCGACTCCGATCAAGCCCAAAAGCCCGGAGAAGAAGAGGAGCGGCATTACCCCGTCGTCTCCAACAAGCTTCGACTCCGATCAAGCCCAAAAGCCCGGAGAAGAAGAGGAGCGGCACTACCCCGTCGGCTCCAACAAATCCTCGATCCCGATCAAGCCCCAAAGCCCGGAGGAGAGAAGCGAAGCGTCATCACCCCGTCGTCTTCGACTAATGCCTGCCCCATCCACGAAGAAGAAAGCCTGGAGCAGATCGTCTGAAGCGTCGCTACCCCGTCGTCTTCATCAACAAAAGTCGACGCTACAACCGTCGCACGGAGACCGTCGCTTCCCTCGTCGTCTTCATCAACAAAAGCCGACGCCACAACCGTCGCACGGGGATCGGTGCTACCCCCACCATCTTCGAAAGCATTCTTCGACTCCGATCACGCCAAAGAAGCCCGGAGAAGAAGAGAAGTCCAGTCGACACGCAAATCGTCGAAGCACTGAAGAAGTAGCCCACGTCGTTCGAAGAAGAAGATCGAGTTGACGCCGAAGCTAAAGCCAATGCAAGAAGCCAAAGCAAAGCCCCAGTAAAGCCCGCGCCAAAGCAACGCAAGTGCCAAAGCCAAGCGACTACGCCGGCCACGAGCAAAAGCACCGCACGTTCTAGCCGATACGACGCGAAGTCCGGAAGAACGAAAGCATCGCAAGTCTCTCCCAGCTACGTCCAAGTGCAAGCGCCGAAGCAAAGCAAAAGCCAGAGCCACGCCGGAGCAAAGCCAAAGCCAAAAAGCCAAAGCCAAAGCCAACGCCAAAAGCTAGATCGACGCCGCGAACCGACGATCAAGGACACCGAGGTCAAGCAAGGAACGAGGAAGACGCGAAGACCGAGGAACGAAGCCGAAAACCCCCTAGCCGAGAAAGCGCGAAGCACGGAAGGGACAAAGCAACGGTGGACATTCCTTAGCCTCTCCAAAACCCTCTCCCTGTAAAACCCCTGTCCTAGGCAGCCCCTTCAGAGCTCTCGCACGAACACCACGTGGAGACGCGGATCAAAGGGATCCCCCAGAAGATCTTTCCCACAATCCCCTGATCAAAACTCGCCGCAACCCGGACTCGCTACACCCGAGCAACCCGGGTCCCGGCCACAATTGTAATCTCGTGTGATTCGCAATAAAGACGACCCGTGCTTTTTTCCGCGTCCACAGCTACGTGCATCGCATGCGCGCAGCGATGCATCAAACGGTAGCAGTGCGATGCCGCACTTACCGCACAATAATCGAACCATCCGTTGGATCGATTGGACTCGAATGACCCAAAATGTTTTTCGCTGTTATTGTAGTTGCTATAGTAACAACGAATTTTTTTTGATCCATTCGATTCCCATTGATCCAACGGATGGAAATCGAACAAACCGATAACAATACACAGCGGGTTTGATGGAGCGGGATTTGTCTGTGCCGTTTGATCCATTCTGATCAGACGGGCACGGTTTCACAGTTTAATCCAGAGCAGGATTCTTGTGTGCCGTTTGATCAATTCCGATCGAACGGTTATGGGTGCAAAATCTGGCTAACGTCCAACAGTGGGACTCGAAGCCTTGCCTGGGGCCCACGAGTCCAACGATAGGACCCGCAGCCCTGCCTGGGGCCCACGAGTCCAACAGTGGGACCCGCAGTCCTCTGGGGCTCGCGAGTCCAACAGTGGGACCCACAGCCCTGCCTGAGGCCCACGAGTATGACAGTGGGACCCGCAGCCCTGCCTGGGGCCCATGAGTATGACGGTAGGACCCGCAGTCCCGCCTGGGGCCCACTTGCACTATCTGGGGTTTGGTAAATCCTCCCGAAAATTTAGTAAACCCTGGATACTCCAAGGAATATTCTTGGAATATTCTCTAGATGAACCAAACTACTATAAATAGCAAGCCCTGTAAATTATTTCAGATCCGAAATTCCAGAGAAGAAACCCACTTTCTGTTTTCCAGAGCTCCCTGAGCTTTCTGGTTTTCAGACTCATTTTCCACCCTTTGATTACTTGTAAGAAGCACTCTTCGGCCTGTTGAGAGTAGCTCTACTGTTTACTCAAAGATAGTGGATTCAAAGGTTGCATCTTACCGCACGAAGACGTAGGCTTCGGCCGAACTTCGTTACCACATCCTGCGTCATCTCTTCCTCTACCTTTCTACTCTACAGTGCTCGTGTGACATCCCAGCAAGTCACAACTTAGCGCTTTGAATCGCGCTATATCCCGAAGGGTTTATAACCTTCAATCGACTGTTGGAGGAGGGTCACGTACGATGGCTGAAATCCTCCCCCACAGTTTGGCACCGTCTGTGGGATTGTTAATCCTATCAACTCGCAACGTCCAAGTTTCCTAACTCCTCCAGTAGCAGGTACCGATTGCCCGAGTAATCCATCTACCTCCATCGCTGCCCTTAAATGGCGAAGATACCGATGGGCCAGCCAGAGGAAAGTGGCAAGCATCTAGATGCTCAGCATTCGACGACTCGATCAATGAGTCGCCGGTTTGTAACAAGCCAACATCCGGAACAATAACTTGCTGCCAATTCGAGGAGTCACCCGTCGGTTGATCACGCCACCCAGGCTCAACTTCGACGGTCACCTCAACTCGCCGACCAAATTCCTCAGCGCTTGAGGAAAGCGTATGTCTCTCCATGTACCGGTGCTCAAGCGTCATACCAAATTACAGCAGAGGACTATCAACTCCTCACCCTCATGAAGCAGAACGCCGCTCTTATGGTGGAAAGAGACTCCCTCCGACAGATTGCCATCGAAGCAGGAACTGACCTCCCATGGTCTACCACTGGCATAAAAAACGAAGCAGACGTCTACCGATCGATTGACAAATCTCCCGCTCCTTCCAGACGATCCATCGTCGACATTCCTCGACGTTCTCTCAAATCCCTCTCGAGAGGACCCTCGCCTATTCCTCCCAGGCCGACTGTTTGGGAGCGTCTCAGTGAGTCTACTCCCCATCCCAAGTCTTTCAGCTCCGAGTCATCCTCCGAGCCTTGCATCGTGAGGGATGTTCGAAATGATGGGCACAGCTCCAAAGTTCGGCAACATTACAATGGCAATCGAGCCCCAATCGGGCATCAGATGATAAAATGGACTCCAACGCCCTCTCTTCCTCCGAAATATCTCTCCGACCAACGAGGTGATCATCAGAACAATCACGCCTCCGAAGGGCCACTTTATCAGCACATTCTCTGAGCCCAGTTTCCTCAATGCTGGAAAGCCCCCGCTCTCCCCAGGTTCAACTGTTTAACGGGAGATCCGACACTGCACATCCTTGCCTTCAAACAAGTATTGACACCGCATGACCACGACAACCAAGTTCTATGTCGCACCTTCACTGGTAGCCTAGATGATATGTCGCTGGACTGGTATCACAACCTCCCTACGGCCTCCGTAAGTTAATTCAAGGATCTAGCAGTCCTCTTTGTTCAACACTATCGGTTGAACCTCAAGCCGGAGAAGAAGCTGGACTCCCTCTATCGGCTCAGGATGGGACCGGGCAAAACCCTCCGAGAGTTCTCTCAGAGGTTCCGGAACGAGCATGCTGCGCTCTCTGGACATCACCTCGACGATGAAGCCATCATGCTCGCATTCCAGAATGCCCTATGCTTTGACCTCCACATCTACAATGGATTAATCTGTAATCCTCCTGCCTCCCTCGGAGTGTTATTTGTTAGGATTGATGTGTTCTAAGCTTGTAAAACTTTATGTTTTGGTCTAATAGAGATTGATAGTTATTAATATATATGAGATGCATATAGGTGCGTAACATAGTTACGTGTTCTTTAGAGAACAGAGAGCCATGGTTATATGGTAGTCCACTGAGTTGAAGACTAAGTGGATTGGTCCCGTATAACCTAAATAAGTTCGCAGCTATGATCAGGTTGGTCGCCTCATCATGATAAGCTGTTGGCGATGACAGTTCATGGGATGTCTTCACCATGGTCATCACCAGGCACAGTGTCTGTGGCTGAACGAAACTAACACGGTGTACAGATCAGTGAGCAGACACTGGTACACTAAGCCGTGTTTCTGCTTAGGGTAAAACGGTCCTAAACCCTGAGGAACCACGACTGATGGACTAACCAGTTGCGTGGTGCTTTGGCGCACCAATGTGTGAGGGTCCATATGCAGTGATCCAAAACCACGGTGTACTGGGTTACCCGGCTGGCGTTGCATTAGCGTGTCACTCCTGCAGGCCATCCACACCCCTGATGGGAGATGCGTTCCTTGGTGTGACTTACACTGTACCAAACCCAGGCCTGGTGGTCATCAGTTTGACTGTTGACCGGGTTCGATTACTCGACGGGGTAATCAGAGGTACGATGTATAGGTCAACCTGGAAGGAACCAAGTCATATGATCGTTCGAGTCTGACGGTAGTCTTCACCGCTCGAAGTGAATCATGGCATCAAGTGGAGGGACAACGAGTTTACCACTACTAAGCGGAGAGCAGGGGTATGATGGAGAACATAGTAAGTCTGGGTGAATGAGAGTGCAGCCTGCGTCGCACTCTGGGTGGCTACGCAGGTTAACTCGAGCTCAGAGGATCGATGGTACACTCGGGTAGTGTATCGATCGAGCTTGAGTTGGAAGCCATGAACCCCGGTCCCTGATGGTTCCACCTTATCAACATTATGTACGGTTCTTGAACCGTCTCCTCGGAACACCATAAGCAGGAGGAAGAAAGAAGTATACGCTCCGTGTGTGCTTGGCACTAGAGCACGGTAGATGCGTAACTACATACGAGTACTAAGGGTTGAGCCTGAGACTAGTGCGGAGTCGTATGTAGTAATCCCTAGCCATAAGTGAACTTCGCTACATAGGTGCGATGCACCGGGGTATGTTGCGAGTTGACTAGTTGACTTTGCTAGAGGCACCTTCCGGTGGTCTCAGTTAATAGTAAGTAACTAGTAGATATCACTTAAGTAATGGCCGCTAGGTATCGCACGCTAGAAATGGTCAAAATGAGGCGTCGGGGCGTTTTGGTAAAAACCTCACTCTGCCGGACCTCACTGTTGGCCGACCCTAGTGATGGGACACCTCACTAGGGCCGGCCCTATGATGTAGGGATGAGAATCCCTCATCTATAGGGCCGGCCATATGGATAGGGATGGGGCGATAAAAACGGTTAAGATCGAGCCCTAAAAAGTGGAAAAACGGATAAATACGCGGAGAGATAAAAAGGAGATAATGGAGAGATGAGATAAGGGGGTCATTATCCCCTTGGATCCTTATCGAAGGGGGGGTGGCCGGCCCTATAAAAGCACCTATGGGCGCCGGCCCCATGTAATACAGAAACCGAACCCCCCTCTCTCTCATCTCTCTAGTTCTCTCCCGATTCATCTCGAGTTTCCCGCTTGCTACTTCGTCTTCCTCGCGTGGAGTTCTGAAGAAGGAGAATGGTCGTTCATCGGAGGCACTCAGAGATCCGAGAGCGACGTTCCGTGCATCGTGTGAGATCGGGTGAACAAGAAGGCAACACCTCCATTCGTACCGTCGGCATCTTCGTGAACGATCTTCTGTCTCCATCGACAAAGAAGACAATTCTCCACGGTTAAAAGATCCGTACGAAAGGTATGTGTAATCTAACATGTAGATCTAGCGAGCATTATGATTTGCATCCATGCTAGTTAATCATTACGCTAGATTGCCGTTAGGGGTTTTTGATTCTCGTGCATACACATGCACACATATGTAGATTAGTTTCCATGAAAAGTTAAATAGTATAACGTGCACCATGAACGGTCTTTCGACCGCCAAATCGTTTCCGCTGCGAGCCTCTGACCCGGATTAACTTCCAACAATTGGTATCAGAGCCGCATTAGTGGTGTGCGTTTCACGTTTTTTTCATGAAACGAACATGTGTGCGCATGATGAATGCGTGAAATCATCGGGGTTCATACGCTTAGATCATGCATATGTATAGATTGTGCTTGTTCTATTAATCATTCTGCAGGGCGCCGCTATAAAAAATCTAGATCTATGCTTTGTGCTTGCTACCGGGGGTCGGACCCCGAGTTAGCAAAAAGTCTGGATTTGCTTTCTATGTGTGGATATGTAATTGAGCCTTAGATTGGGCGAGTGATGGGGCTTGTCTATCCTCGGTTTCCCATGGCCTTTTCCTAGGTGTGTTTTTTCTTTTCTTTCTAGGAATTGTGTACGAGCGAGCAATTGCTCGAAGCGTACTAGAATTTTCGGTTACAGATTGAGAAGAAAGATGTGCCAAAGAAATCCACCATCGGGAGCGGAAGCGGAACCCTGGAGGATGAAGACGATCCGGCAAAGTATTCGCGAGTGCGACGGAGAAGCCGGACCGAGGAACCTTGCGAAGAAAGCTAGAGGCCTGCGCTGTGCTAATTAGGTTCAGGGGTCGGACCCTGAACTTAATTCAGTTTTTTTTCTGGTTGCTTTCTTTAATTAGTTCTTTATGCTTCATATCGAACCCCGATGAGATAATGCTATTATCTGTTTTTAGAGGGAAGCCTTTCCCCTCCGGTCTAAGCGACTGTTTGAGGATAGGATCCCGCTAGATGACGTCTATTATTTAGTTGACTTTTGATGTTAGTGGAATCCCATCACATATGGTTATGCCACCATTAGGAGAGCACCCAACTAGTCGGGTGTGCCTATTTGGCCAGCATCGAAATCAAAGATGAGATGGAGATCCATTGAACATCAATTGTCAAATCTATAAGCGAGGCGGCATGACTAGTGGGAGTCCTTTCCAGTGAGTCTGACTCTAGGATTAGCTCCAGAGCATTAGCGTGATGACCAGTTTTGCAGAGCATCGATATTCTCGGAATATGTAATGTGACCCTTGAATGGAGAAATCCACTTGAGGCAGGGACTATGATATTCCGAGAATGATTAATGCTAGGCGAAGGGCTTGAACGCTAGTGGGAGCATGGTGTGACCAGGGTCTAGTATTTAAGAGGTCGCTACCTTTGCATTTGTATAAATTCATACTCGCAAAATAACCCTCAAATATTTATAAGGGATGTAATAGAGGACTTTTAGAGATCCTCTGGCCTCCACGGCTAATCACTTCGTACTCGGGTGGAAGGGCATAACTCAATAACCCCCTCGGGTGAGAGCTGTGTTTTTCTATGCCAAGCTACTTAGTGATCTCCTTCGGGATATGGCGGTTACGGTGCCAAGTGTTCAGGCTTTACTCACCCTCGTGGGGGCCGTTAGAATTCCCGTGCCGTAATTGCCTAAGCTCGTGGGTAAGCATCCTAAGTACGCGTGAGGTATTCGTTGCGAAGACAACGGTGATCACGTGGTACTGGCCAAAAGATAACCATGGTCCATCAAAGCCCGTAGTTGGCAGATTTGGATAGGGTCAAGGGAAAGACCCGTGTAAGCGGAAGACCTGCACACTGCCCCCTCGGACAGGTGTAGCCTACTCCGAGATCTTACATACATGGTTAATTAATCCATAGAGATGGCTCCGCTTGAGGGTAGCGTTGTCATATGGATATAATTAGCTTGTTTTAAAAATCCATAAAATAAGTTTTTAATGCATCTCATATATTCAGTCTTTTATTTTCAGATGACCAAGTTAGACCCCCTGTCCGCTATCCTAAATGACCACAAACTTACCGGTCCCAACTATGAGGACTGGAAGCGCAACCTGTACCTAGTCTTAAGGATAGGTAAACACATGTCAGCCCTGAATGACGACCCAATGCCACAGAGGCACAGTTAAAGGCATTCACTGACTGGAAGGAATCTAATGAGATATGTAAATGCTATATAATAGCATCCTTGCAAACAACTCTGCAGAAGCAAGTCAAGGAGATGCCCGACGCTTCTGATATGATGTTGTATCTGAAGGAGATGTTTGAAGGTCACAATCGCGTTACGCGATACCTTACCATCAAGAAACTCGTCGGCACTAAGATGTCCAATGGGACGCTGGTTCGGGAACACATGATGAAAATGTTTGGGTTCCAGAACGAACTAGCGACCATGGACATTGTGCTAGAAGGCGAGGTGATGACAGACATCTTCCTCTCGTCACTGTCTGGAGCCTTTGAAGGCTTTGTCACCAACTTTAATTTAAACAAGTTGGCTATGACAAATACAGAGCTTCTGGGAGCTCTCCAGGCAGCGGAGGATGGCTTCAAGCAGAAGGGCGAAGCACTTCACGTGCAACGCAGATCCTTCAAGAAGCCTGGTAAACCTCTAGGCAAGAAACATAAGAAGAAACCTAAGTCAGCGCCTGTACAGGACTCTGATGGGGCCTCTGGGTCTGGAGAATCAAAGAAACCGGGCACTAAGTGTTTCCGGTGTGGCCAGAAGGGTCATTGGAAGAAGGACTGCAAGAAGCCTCGGAATGCTGGAGAAGGTAATCTACAACTCTTAGTTGTTGAATCATTTCTTTCAAGTAATAGTTCTTTTGCTAGTTGGATTGTGGATTCAGGATCCACTAACCATGCCTGTAACTCTCTTCAGGGGTTTCGGGAAAGCAGAAGGTTACTTGATGGAGAGGTGACCTTGAGCATGAGAACTGAGGCCGTGGCTGCTGCTGAAGCTATAGGAGATGTTACTCTTATTTTTTCGAATAATAAGACTTTGACTCTTAGAGATGTCTTTTATGTACCATCCTTGAGATGTAACTTAATTTATGTTTCTTTTTTAGTTAATGAAGGTTATTCAGTTTATTTTGATACTTCTGGTGTGTCTTTTAAACTGAATGGAACTTTTATAATAAGAGGAATGGTTCAGAATCATCTCTATATTCTCAGTCCTAAATTTGAAAAAGATAACATAATAACTTCAGTATTTAATGTTAATTCATCTAAGCGTAAAAAACCTTCGGAGAATTTAACCCAATTGTGGCACTTACGGCTTGGGCATATTGCCTTAGATAGGATCCATAGGTTGGTAAAGGCCGGGCTTCTGGAAACAGATCCTACGGAGATCCTTCCCACCTGTGAATCCTGCCTGGAAGGCAAGATGATCAAGAGGGCCTTCAAAGGCCAAGGAGTAAGAGCTACTGAGGTATTGGAGTTAATACATTCAGATGTATGTGGACCCATGAGCGTCAAGGCGATAGGAGGCCATGAGTACTTCATCACTTTTACAGATGATTACTTAAGATATGGTTACATTTACCTTATGCATCGGAAGTCGGAATCCTTTGACATGTTCAAAGAGTTCAGGGCTGAAGTAGAAAAGCAGACAGGTAAATGTATAAAAACCCTTCGATCTGATCGAGGAGGTGAATACCTATCTGACGAGTTCCTTGGGTATTTGGTGGAGCATGGGATAACATCCCAGTTAACTGCTCCAGGTACCCCACAACAGAATGGAGTCTCTGAGAGAAGGAATCAAACCTTGTTGGAATGGTTCGAAGCATGATGAGTTATGCCTGTTTACCAACGACCTTTTGGGGATATGCCTTTCAAACAGCAGCATATGTTCTGAACCACGTTCCATCTAAATCAGTGCCTCAGACCCCTAGAGAACTGTGGTCAAGGCAAAAGCCAACACTACAGCACTTCAGAATATGGGGATGTCCTGCACATGTGCGGATTGACAAGAGGGAAAAGATGGAGCCAAAGTCCAAAGCATGTCTGTTTGTAGGGTATCCCAAAGAGACTAAAGGTGGACTATTTTATGATCCTGAGGAAAAGAAGGTAATCGTTTCGACGAATGCCATTTTCCTAGAACATGATTATGTTATGGACCACAAGCCTGCTAGTAAGGTAGTTCTGGATGAGCTACTGGGTACTAGATCAGAGAGCGCATCCAAAAACATAGTGGGAGCTGACATTACAGATAATAATATACCAAATACTGTAGAACCTATTAATCCTGTAACACCACCACCACCTCGTCGCAGTGGGAGAAACATCAGAGCTCCTGACAGATACTATGGAGAAACCTTATTGGTTGATCCAGAGGGTCAGGAGGATGACCCACTGAGCTACGATGAGGCAGTGGGAGCTTCTGACAGCTCTGACTGGCAAAAGGCCATGGAGGCAGAAATTGCATCAATGTCCCATAACGCTGTCTGGACTCTAGTTACACCATCATCCAATATTAAACCTATTGGGTGTAAGTGGGTGTACAAGAAGAAGAAAGGATCCGATGGTACAATAGAGACTTATAAAGCTAGATTAGTTGCCAAGGGTTATACCCAGAGAGAAGGAATCAACTTTGACGAAACCTTCTCGCCGGTAGCTATGATAAAGTCTATTCGGATCCTTCTATCCATTGCAGCCCATTATGACTGGGAGATCTGACAAATGGATGTCAAGACAGCATTCCTTAACGGGAATTTGGAAGAAGACATTTATATGATGCAGCCACCAGGTTTTGAATCAGAGGGTCAGGAACATCTAGTTTGCAAGTTGCAGACGTCCATTTATGGACTAAAGCAAGCATCTAGAAGTTGGAACATCCGTTTTGATCAGGCAATCCAGTCATATGGATTTACTCAAAACGAGGATGAACCATGTGTATACAAGAGGAGTGATAAGACTACAGTGATATATTTGATACTTTACGTAGACGATATTCTACTCATTGGGAATGATGTAGGAACATTGTCAACGGTAAAGGTCTGGTTGTCAACACAGTTCGATATGAAAGACCTAGGTGAAGCGAGTTATGTTTTGGGGATCAAGGTAACACGTGATCGCCAGAACAGGATTCTCTCGCTATCACAGGCTGCGTATATAGATAAGGTTATGGCTAGATTTGACATGCAAAACTCCAAGAAGGGTTTTGTGCCATTTAGACATGGCGTAAAACTGTCTAAGGATCAATGTCCTAAGACACCTGAGGAGAGAGCAGAAATGCAGAAGATACCTTATACTTCAGCACTAGGTAGTCTAATGTATGCTATGCATTGTACAAGGCCTGATATCTGTTTCGCAGTAGGAATGATGGGTCGGTTTCAGTCGAATCCGGGTCCAGATCACTGGACAGCTGTGAAGTGTATACTCAAGTACCTTCGTAGAACATGGGACTATGAGTTGGTTTACACTGGACAAGAACTGACGCCGATTGGATATACAGATTCTGACTTTATGTCAGATTTGGAATCCAGAAAGTCGACATCAGGTTTTGTGTTTATGCTAGAGGAGCAGCGGTTAGTTGGCAGAGTGTGAAGCAGAAATGCATCGCAGACTCTACTACAGAGGCTGAGTACGTTGCAGCGTGCGAGGCAGCCAAAGAGGCGGTATGGCTCAAGAAATTCCTCACGGATTTGGGGTGCGTACCAGAGGCCCAGTTACCTATTGTGCTTTACTGCGACAATAGTGGGGCGGTAGCACAAGCAAAGGAGCCAAGACATCACCAAAAGGGGAAGCACATCGAGCGCAAGTTCCACTTGATTTGGCAGTTTCAAAAGCAAGGGCGAGTAGCGGTGACACAGATTGCATCTACAGATAATGTTGCTGATCCTTTCACAAAAGCAATACCTACCAAGGCATTCGAGCGACATGTGGACGCGATGGGAGTCAAAACCGTTTTGCTTCGCTAGACCAAGTGGGAGATTGTTAGGATTGATGTGTTCTAAGGTTGTAAAACTTTATGTTTTGGTCTAATAGAGATTGATAGTTATTAATATATATGAGATGCATATAGGTGCGTAACATAGTTACGTGTTCTTTAGAGAACAGAGAGCCATGGTTATATGGTAGTCCACTGAGTTGAAGACTAAGTGGATTGGTCCCGTATAACCTAAATAAGTTCGCAGCTATGATCAGGTTGGTCGCCTCATCATGATAAGCTGTTGGCGATGACAGTTCATGGGATGTCTTCACCATGGTCATCACCAGGCACAGTGTCTGTGGCTGAACGGAACTAACACGGTGTACAGATCAGTGAGCAGACACTGGTACACTAAGCCGTGTTTCTGCTTAGGGTAAAACGGTCCTAAACCCTGAGGAACCACGACTGATGGACTAACCAGTTGCATGGTGCTTTGGCGCACCAATGTGTGAGGGTCCATATGCAGTGATCCAAAACCACGGTGTACTGGGTTACCCGGCTGGCGTTGCATTAGCGTGTCACTCCTGCAGGCTATCCACACCCCTGATGGGAGATGCGTTCCTTGGTGTGACTTACACTGTACCAAACCCAGGCCTGGTGGTCATCAGTTTGACTGTTGACCGGGTTCGATTACTCGACGGGGTAATCAGAGGTACGATGTATAGGTCAACCTGGAAGGAACCAAGTCATATGATCGTTCGAGTCTGACGGTAGTCTTCACCGCTCGAAGTGAATCATGGCATCAAGTGGAGGGACAACGAGTTTACCACTACTAAGCGGAGAGCAGGGGTATGATGGAGAACATAGTAAGTCTGGGTGAATTGGAGTGTAGCCTGCGTCGCACTCTGGGTGGCTACACAGGTTAACTCAAGCTCAGAGGATCGATGGTACACTCGGGTAGTGTGTCGATCGAGCTTGAGTTGGAAGCCATGAACCCCGGTCCCTGATGGTTCCACCTTATCAACATTATGTACGGTTCTTGAACCGTCTCCTCGGAACACCATAAGCAGGAGGAAGAAAGAAGTATACGCTCCGTGTGTGCTTGGCACTAGAGCACGGTAGATGCGTAACTACATACGAGTACTAAGGGTTGAGCCCGAGACTAGTGCGGTTTCGTATGTAGTAATCCCTAGCCATAAGTGAACTTCGCTACATAGGTGCGATGCACCGGGGTATGTTGCGAGTTGACTAGTTGACTTTGCTAGAGGCACCTTCCGGTGGACTCAGTTAATAGTAAGTAACTAGTAGATATCACTTAAGTAATGGCCGCTAGGTATCGCACGCTAGAAATAGTCAAAATGAGGCGTCGGGGCGTTTTGGTAAAAACCTCACTCTGCCGGACCTCACTGTTGGCCGACCCTAGTGATGGGACACCTTACTAGGGCCGGCCCTATGATGTAGGGATGAGAATCCCTCATCTATAGGGCCGGCCATATGGATAGGGATGGGGCGATAAAAACGGTTAAGATCGAGCCCTAAAAAGTGGGAAAACGGATAAATATGCGGAGAGATAAAAAGGAGATAATGGAGAGATGAGATAAGGGGGTCATTATCCCCTTGGATCCTTATCCAAGGGGGGGTGGCCGGCCCTATAAAAGCACCTATGGGCGCCGGCCCCATGTAATACAGAAACCGAACCCCCCTCTCTCTCATCTCTCTAGTTCTCTCCCGATTCATCTCGCGTTTCCCGCTTGCTACTTCGTCTTCCTCGCGTGGAGTTCTGAAGAAGGAGAAGGGTCGTTCATCGGAGGCACTCAGAGATCCGAGAGCGACGTTCCGTGCATCGTGTGAGATCGGGTGAACAAGAAGGCAACACCTCCATTCGTACCGTCGGCATCTTCGTGAACGATCTTCCGTCTCCATCGACAAAGAAGACAATTCTCCACGGTTAAAAGATCCGTACGAAAGATATGTGTAATCTAACATGTAGATCTAGCGAGCATTATGATTTGCATCCATGCTAGTTAATCATTACGCTAGATTGCCGTTAGGGGTTTTCGATTCTCGTGTATACACATGCACACATATGTAGATTAGTTTCCATGAAAAGTTAAATAGTGTAACGTGCACCATGAACGGTCTTTCGACCGCCAAATCGTTTCCGCTGCGAGCCTCTGACCCGGATTAACTTCCAACATTATTCGATCGAATTCAAAAGAAAATCGAGGTGGAGGACGATCAAGTCGCTCGTAAGAAACGTGACCTCAAGAAGCGCCTTTCTGATAAGGCACCGATAAGACCAACAGCTCAAGCTCGCAACGCTCAGGATAAGGAAGATGGAACCTCTAAGAGGCCAAGGTGGGCAGACGATAGACCCATAGAGCCTTAGAAGACCACGGACACCAAAGGGAAGCACCCCGTCAACCGATCAGAGTAAAAGACTGCCGACTATCAATAACTCAGAAAGTCCCTCATCTGAAATCCATGATGTAACATCTTCCAAGTTATCAATGAAATAACAGTTGCTTCAAGTTCTATCAAAGAATATCAAATTCTATCTCAACTTCTATTCAACGTCACAGTTAGTTCAGATCGCGTGGCGACACGGTCGACTAACCTGCAACGGTACAAAGCTACGTGTCCCGATACGTAGGTTCGACTGAAATGGCACTTCGCCTAAGTCCAACCGAAACAAGGGCGCTACGCTGAGTACTTCGAATCATTAGCGCCACACATGCTCCCGTTGTCACGTAAGGACACAAGCACTAGTGCCTCGCTACAGTTAGTTCGGTTTATGTTGTGATACGGCTGACTAACCTGCAAAGGTACAAAGCTATATTCCCCGATATGTAGGTTCGACTGAAATGGTGCTTTGTCTAAGTCCAACCGATACAAGGGTGCTACGCTGAGTACTCCAAATCACTGGCGTCGCACATGCTCCCGTTGTCATATAAGGGCACATGTACTAGTGCCTCGCCACAGTTAGTTCGGTTTGCGCTGCGATATGGTCGACTAACCTGCAACGGTATAAAGCTACGTGTCCCAATATGTAGGTTCGACTGAAACGGCGCTTCGCCTAAGTCCAACCGATACAAGGATGCTACGCTGAGTACTCCGAATCATTGGCGTCGCATATGCTCCCGTTGTCACTTAAGGACACATGCACTAGTGCCTTGCCACAGTTAGTTCGGTTCGCATTGCGACACGGCCGACTAACCTGTAACGGTACAAAGCTACGTGTCCCGATACGTAGGTTCGACTAAAACGGTGCTTCGTCTAAGTTTAACCGATACAAGGGCGCTACGCTGAGTACTTCGAATCATTGGCGTCGCACATGCTCCCGTTGTCACGTAAGGACACATGCACTAATGCCTCGCCATAGTTAGTTCGGTTCGCGTTGTGACATAGCCGACTAACCTGCAACAGTACAAAGCTACGTGTCCCGATACATATGTTCGATTGAAACGATGCTTCGCCTAAGTCCAACTGATACAAGGGCACTATGCTGAGTACTCTAAATCATTAGCATCGCACATGCTCCCGTTGTCACGTAAGGACACTGCACTAGTGCCTCACCACAGTTAGTTCGGTTCGCGTCGCAACATGGCCGACTAAGCTGCAATGGTACAAAGTTACATGTCCCGATATGTAGGTTTGACTAAAATGCCGCTTCACCTAAGCCTAACCGATACAAAGGCACCACGCTGAGTACTCCGAATTCTTACCCCATTGACCAGTGAGTCCAAGGTCCCACCCTTGGCATTCAAAGGCAAAGCCCGTGACAGCAACATCGCCTCGGCCCAAGGTGACAGCCTTGGCATTCAAAAGCAAAGCCCGAGGTAGGCTTTGCTCTCCTCGGCACCTGCCAAAGCCCGAGACAACTACATCGCCTCAACCCAAGGTGACAGTCTTGGCATTCAAAAGCAAAGCCCGAGGCAGGCTTCGCTCTCCTCGGCACCTGCCAAAGCCCAAGACGGCGATATCGCCTCGGCCCAAGGTGGTAGCCTTGGCATTCAAAAGCAAAGTCCGAGGCAGACTTCGCTCTCCTCGACACCTGCCAAAGCATGAGACGGCGACATCGCCTCCGCCCAAGATGACAGCCTTGGCATTCAAAAGTAAAGCCCGAGGCAGGCTTCGCCCTCCTCGGCACCTACCAAAGACCGAGACGACGATATCACCTCGGCCCAAGGTGACAGCCTTGGTATTCAAAAGCAAAGCCCGAGGCAGGCTTTGCCCTCCTCAGCACCTGCCAAAGCCCGAGACGGCAACATCGCATCGGCCCAAGGTGACAACCTTGGCATTCAAAAGCAAAGCCCGAGGCAACCTCCGCCTCCTCGACACTTGCCAAAGTCCAAGGCAATCAATACCTCGGCAGTTAACAAGCTCAAGGCCCTACCCTTGGCACTCGATGATAAAGTCCGAGGCAGGCTTCACCGCCTTGGCACCTGACGAAGCCCGAGACGTCGGCAACGTCTCGGCCTGAGGCGACCTTCGCCTCGCCATTAAAGACATTCCGAGGAAAACTTCACCACCTCGGCACCTGACGAAGCCCGAGATGTTGGCACCGTCTCGGCCCCGAGGCAACCTTCGCCTCGGCATTTGAAGATGAAGTCCGAGGCAGACTTCGTCACCTCGGCACCTGACGAAGCCTGAGACGTCGACACCGTCTCGGCCCGAGGCGACCTTTGCCTCGGCATTTGAAGACAAAGTCCGAGGCAGGCTTCACCGCCTCGGCACCTGACAAAGCCCGAGACGTTAGCACCGTCTCGGCCCGAGGTGACCTGTGCCTCGGCATTTGAAGACAAAGTCCAAGGCAAGCTCATCGCCTCGGCACCTGACGAAGCCCGAGACGTCAGCACCGTCTCAGCCTGAGGTGACCTTTGCCTCGGCATTTGAAGACAAAGTCCGAGGCAGGCTTCACCGCCTTGGCACCTGACGAAGCCCGAGATGTCAGCACCGTCTCGGCCCGAGGTGACCTTTGCCTCGGCATTCGAAAACAAAGTCCGAGGCAGGCTTCACCGCCTCGGCACCTGACAAAGCTCGAGACATCGGTAACGTCTCGGCCCGAGGCGACCTTCTCCTCGGTATTCGAAGACAAAGTCCGAGGCAGACTTCACCACCTCGGCACCTGACGAAGCCTGAGACGTCGGCACCGTATCGACCTGAGGCGACCTTCGCCTCAGTACTTGAAAACAAAGCCCGAGACATCGGCACCGTCTCAGCCTGAGGCGACCTTCACCTCACCATCAAAGATAAATTTCGAGGCAGACTTCACCGCCTCGGCACCTGATGAAGCCCGAGATGTTGGCACCGTCTCGGCCCGAGGCGACCTTCGTCTCGGCATTCGAAGACGAAGTCCGAGGCAAACTTCATCGCCTCGGCATCTGACGAAGCCCAAGACGTCGGCACTGTCTCGGCCCGAGGCAACCTTCGCCTCAGCATTCGAAGATGAAGTTCGAGGTAAGCTTCGCCGCCTTGGCACCTGACGAAACTCAAGACATTAGCACCGTCTCGACCCGAGGCGACCTCCATCTCGGCATTCAAAGACAAAGTCTGAGGCTGTCGTCGCCGCCTCGGTGGTCGACAAAGAATGCGCCGGACAATGCTCGACGGTCGACGACGGACAACACATCGACAGACGTGATGCCCGTCATCGGACAACACATCGGTGGACCCATCCCTGGTCGACCCTTGGCAGGGGGTCGGCGGGCGCGATCACCGACGTCGGTAAATGCAACGACGAGCTTGACGACCGACGCTGGACAACACGGCCGCAGCCGCGTTGCCCTTCGTCGGACAACACATCGGCGAGCCCGACCGTCGACTCCGAACAACATGCGCCGACAAGCTCGTTTGAGTTTGTTGGGTTACAAAGCAAGCTCAAGCAGGCCAAAGCTACGCTCGTGTCGACCCCCTTCGGTCTCAACTGTGTAGCCCCTTCTCTTGGATTTTTGAGTGGGTGTGAGAGAGAGTTTGAGTGTGAGAGTTTGGCAAAAAAAAAATGATGGTGAAGTGTGACACTTGGGTTCAATGCATGCACAATGCAGTGACCAGTTGTTCTTCCATCGTTGAGAGCAGGAGGTAGTGCCGCTCTGAACCAAACCTCTTACAAGACCCCCCCCCCCTTCCCCCCCCCCTTCTTACAAGACCCCCCCTTAACATATACACCAAAATAGACCCCCCCCCTCCCCCATCTCCGGCGACTCCCGCCGCCCGGCGCCACCTCCGGCCACCTCCCGCTGCCACCTCCCGTCGCCCCACCGTCATCACCACCACCATCCACCATCACCAAACACCTCCACCATCACCACCATGTACCATCACCAACCACCTCCATCCCCATCCCTACCATCTCCATCACCTTCCCCACGCCCGGCCGTCGTCGCTGCCGTCGATCCCGAGCCCGCCCTCCGCACCGATCGCTCCCCCCCCCCCCCATTTCCGTCTCCGGCAGGCGTCCAACCCCACCGGCGCCCGACCTCCGACCGGCGTCCAACCCTGCTGTGCCACCCGACTTTGTCCCCGGTGGCCGACCCCTACCACGCGCAGAGCCAGTCCCCCCCTCCCGATCACCTGCAACAGAACACGAGAGAGAGAGAGAGAGAGAGAGAGAGAGAATATCCGGTGGCAATCACGGATCGATCACCAACGATCAATTTGGGTTGAGTGCAATACACCCATCGCGATATTTAAAATCGTGTGGCCACCATTTAACCCCCATTAGGAACTCGACACCCTAAAACCCAACATGGAATTTTGTAAAAAAAAACCCAGTCTTATAACTTCTACCCAGAAACCCATGTTACCATATTTTGACAATAAACACAAAGCCAAGATTTTTTACAAAAAACCCTTGCAGCCCAGAATATTTGACCGAACCCCCTTCCCTCTGACTTTTTACACAAAAACCCTCTGCCCCTTATTTTTTGCACAGAACCCCCTACCCCTAGTATTTTTGGCCCGAACAGTCCTACGCGTGACTATTTCTGTAATCCCAGTCAACCAGGTTGCCACCTACCCAACTGGGAGGGGGTAACACACACGCAGTCGGCCCCGCAACGGGTCAGCAGACAGACAATGGTCGGGCTCACGCAACAGGTTGGCAAAAGCACACCCGGCTGGCCCTGGACAGGGGGTCGGCAGGTAGACGACGGTCGGCCCTACACAACAGGTCGGTAGACAGACGATGGTCCGCCCCGCGCAACGGGTCGACAGGCAGACGACGATCGGCCCTGCGCAGCGGGTCGGTAGACAGACAACAGCCAACCCCGGATAGAGGGTCGGCAGACGAGCGACCGACTTTGCACCAGGAAATCCCAGCCAGCTAGGTTAACACCTATCTAGCTAGGAGGGGGTAACTGTAGGTGCAAAATATGGCTAACGCCCAACGATGGGACCCGCAGCCCTGCCTGGGGCCCACGAGTCCAACGGTGGGACCCGTATCCCTGCCTGAGGCCCACAAGTTCAACAGTGGGACCCGCAGCCCTCTAGGACCCACAAGTCCAACAGTGGGACTCGCATCCCTGCCTGAGGCCCACGAGTACGATAGTGGGACCCGCAGCCCTTCTTGGGGCCCATGAGTACAACGGTGGGACCCGCAGCCCCGCCTGGGGCCCACTTGCACTATCTGGGGTTTGGTAAATCCCCCCAAAAATTTACTAAACCCCGGATACTCTAAGGAATATTCTTGGAATATTTTCTAGATGAACCAAACTACTATAAATAGCAAGCCCTGTAAATTATTCCAGATCCGAAATTCCAGAGAAGACACCCACTTTCTGTTTTCCAGAGCTCCTTGAGCTTTCTGGTTTTCAGACTCATTTCCACCCTCTGATTACTTGTAAGAAGCACTCCTCGGCCTGTCGAGAGTAGCTCTACTGTTTACTCAGAGATAGTGGATTCAAAGGTTGCGTCTTACCGCACAAAGACGTAGGCTTCAGCCAAACTTCGTCACCACATCATGTGTCATCTCGTCCTCTACCTTTCTACTCTACAGTGCTCGTGTGACAGCCCAGCAAGTCACAACTCAACGCTTCGAAGCGCGCCAGATCCCGAAGGGTAAAACCTTCAATCGACTGTTGGAGGAGGATCATGTACGATGGCCGAAATCCTCCCCCACAACGGTTACGATATCGCAGCTCATTTTCTTCGCCGCAACGCACAGCGCAACCTAACACACATCTCTCTCTCTCTCTCTCTCTCTCTCTCTATCTCTCTATATATATATATATATATATATATATATATATATATATATATATATATATATATATATGAGTAGTGATACATTGCGGCCGGGTAACGTGTGGCTTAACGTGCGGCCACCCCCTTCGGGGGTATTTTCGAAAGTATTTTTTTTGGGGGATTGATCACCCACCCTTGGATTGGACACACAAAAAATTTCAGCCCGATCCAAGACTTGTAGGTCGTCCAAATGTGTTGATCTTTTATCGGTCGTTCATTTTTTTCACCATTTTGATCAACACATTTGGACGGCCTACAGGTCTTGGATCGGGCTGAAATTTTTTGAGTGTCCAATCCAAGATCCAATAGGCCAATAGCCAAGAGCCAAGACTCCTGAGGCGGGAATGCCAAGATGGATGAGGTGAGGTGAGGTGAGGTGAGGTGTACAAGGTCATGAGTTAGCCCCACATCGCCTGGAGAGAAGGAGATCCGGAGCTACTTATATAATTTCCTCTCCCAAGCATAGAAGATGCGTTTTAAAACCGTGCGCCGCTACGGATTTCGTAAGAACTCCGTAGTTAAGCGTGCTCGGGCAAGAGTAGTACTAGGATGGGTGACCACCCTGGGAAGTTCTCGTGCGGGCACGGGCAGAGCGGACAAAATCTTGTGTGTTTGGGGCGGATGTTACAAAATGGTATCAGAGCCGGTTCTCCTCGCTATGGGGGGGTCTAACCCTACACGAGGACGTGTAGCCCTAAGGGGGGTGGATTGTGACGACCAAGATCCAATAGACCAATAGCCAAGAGCCAAGACTCCTGAGGCGGGAATGCCAAGATGGATGAGGTGAGATGAGGTGAGGTGAGGTGTACAAGGCCATGAGTTAGCCCCACATCGCCTGGAGAGAATGAGATCCTGAGCTACTTATATAATTTTCCCTCCCAAACATAGAGGGTGACCACCCTGGGAAGTTCTCGTGCGGGCACGGGTAGAGCGGACAAAATCTTATGTGTTTGGGGCGAATGTTACATATCGGTCGTTCATTTTTTTTGCCATTTTGATCAACACATTTGGACGGCCTACAGGTCTTGGATCGGGCTGAAATTTTTTGAGTGTCCAATCCAAGGGTGCCGCAAGTTAAGCCCGCACGTTACCCGCCGCAATGTATCACTACTCTCTCTCACTCTCTCTCTCTCTCTCTCTCTCTCTCTCTCTATATATATATATATATATATATATATATATATATATAGAGAGAGAGAGAGAGAGAGAGAGAGTGTCCAATCCAAGGGTGCCGCAAGTTAAGCCCGCACGTTACCCGCCGCAATGTATCACTACTCTCTCTCTCTCTCTCTCTCTCTCTCTCTATATATATATATATATATATATATATATATATATATATATATATATATATATATATATATATATATATATATATATATATATATATATATATATATATATATATATAGAGAGAGAGAGAGAGAGAGAGAGAGAGAGAGAGAGAGGAATGTTACAGTGAGCTACCGGTTTAGAAAATGAGCTGAGGGTATTTTGACCACCCTAGGAGTTTTGGAATTTGATAAAATTTGGTGAGTGTGTTGTATAGGGTAAGATGATCATCCTCACCAATTTCATCAAATTCCAAAACTTCTAGGGGGGGTCAAATGGTCGAAGCAAAATCTGTTGTCCGCAGTCACCGTTAAAATCTACAGATTTTGCTTCGATCATTTGACCCCCCTAGAAGTTTTGGAATTTGATGAAAATTGGTGAGGATGATCATCTTACCCTAGACAACACCCTCACCAAATTTTATCAAATTCCAAAACTTCTAGGGGGGTCAAAATATCCGCAACTCATTTTTTCCTATTGTAGCTCACAGCTCAACGTAATATATATATATATATATATATATATATATATATATATATATATATATATATATATATATATATATATATATATATATATATATATAGACACACACACACAAACGGTCTTAGTTGGGCCCTAGAAGTGCCACACACAAGCACACGACGAATTCACCACCACCGCCACATAAGGAGCTAGGCTCCACCACAAAGTGGACACCACCTCCATAGAAGGAGCTCACCTGGCCCACAAAGGAGGGGCCACACACGAGTAAGCCACAACACCGCGCGTGAAAAGTACCCACCATGAGAATCAAACCCAGGGGACTTATAACTAGGGGTGGCAATTCTTGACCCGACCCGCCAACCCGACCCGAAGTTAGCAGGTTTGGGTTTGCTCTAAACGGGTTCGGGTCATAAACGGGTCGACCCGATTGACCCGTTTATTTAATGGGTCGGGTTCGGGTTTGTCCTTACAACCCGATTGACCCGACTTGACCCGTTTATCAAATGGGTCGTGTCAACCCGACCCGAGCCAACCCGAACCGACCTGACCCAACTTGAACCAAACCGATCCAACCCGGCCCAATCCCACCCGTCTTGACCTAACCCGACAAGTTTACATAGATTATGTTGACCCAACCCGATCCAACCCGGCCCAATCCCACCCGTCTTGACCCAACCCGATAGGTTTACATAGGTTCTGTTGACCCAACCCGAGCCAACCCGACCCCGACATGACCCGACCTGTTTAGTAAACGGGTTAAACGGGTCGGGTCGGGTCAACCCGTTATTAGGCGGGTCGGGTTCGGGTTTAAGTTTTTGACCCGTTTATTAAACGGGTCGGGTTCGGGTTGGATGTTTTGCCCTTATACCTATGTCTCAACCCGACCCGAACCCGACCCGACCCGACCCATTGCCACCCCTACTTATAACCCAGGGGAACGCCCACAAGGAGTGGTACCATTACCAACTGCACTAACCATGGTTAATTGAGGGGTCTATATCCAAACAACTTAAAATGCTCGCAGGGGTTGATATGCAAATAGTATAATTTGAAGAGTTTATAAGCAATTAGTCCTAATTTGAGGGGTCAATTTGGAATTTTTTTTTTTGCGCGATACTTTGATTCAGATATGTACAAATTGAAGCAACAAAAGAAAAAAAATTGATACATGTATTAATTTTTTTTCCATACTTTTGTTTGCTATGGAAAACCCTAAATGGGTTTGTATTATTGTTCTTGGATATGATAAAGCCTAACTACTTGTGTTTTTTTCCTAATTTTATATTTGGTTTTCCACATCTTTTACTCCATTTATGGGTGCCCTATTGTTTTATTTCGAAATCTGCAACTAATTGTTTACATTGATTGTTTGTTATGAGGAGCTAATACTCTTCTGTTCCATATATCGATTTTTTTTCTTTTGTTGTTTCAATTTGTATATCATGTTTTTTTGTCTAATATCATAATATGGATGTTATTCAATGAAATTACACTATAAAGCATTTTATGCTTATCAAATGTTAGTCATATGTGTATATAAGTAGGTTATGTTGGAAAAAATCAAGGTTAATAATAAAATCAATCTAGCAAAAGGTAGAATAGGTTTACTTTAGCATGCAGTGAGGGAACATATAAGCTAACTAAGGATTAGGGATGCTAAGGTCCTCTATAGATATGGCAACAAGGAGGAGAGGAGGGATTTTGAATGAAACTTATCGGAGTACTTAGACAAGTAGACAGAGGGTGGAGTAGGCTTGACTAGAGTCTGATGACTTGAAGGCTTGAGGAGCTCTGAAAAACAGAAAGTGGGAATGTGATTTGGAATTTCAGATCTGGAATATTTGTCGGGTTTGCTATTTATAGAGGTTTGGGAATAGCAGAGGTTTTGATAAATATCCAGGGAAATTTACCAGACTCCAAATAGTATTCACGGGCCCCAGGCAGGGCTGCGGGTCCCACCGTCGACTCTGTGGGCCTCAGGCAGGGTTGCGGGTCCCACATTCGGGCGTTAGCCAAATTTTTCACCCACAACTGTCACCTCTGATGTGCTCTCTTCTCTAGTCTCAGAGGACCCTCTTCTAGTAGTCATGTCCTCACACTCATGAGTAGAATGGGGGCGGCCGAGAGAAAGCACCGTCACATCCTAGAGATGGCTCGTGCTCAGCTCCTCTCCTCATCCTTCTCTATTCAACGCACTTTCTGGGCAGAGGCCATCTTGACCTCTGTCAATCTCATCAATATCACACCCTCCCCTGTGATTTCTAGCGTGTCTCCCCAAGTGCGTCTTTACTCTACCTCATCAGACAACATCATGCTTCGCATATTTGGCTGCATATGCTTTGTTCTACTTTTCCCCTATGAGTGCAACAAGTTGTTGACCAGGTTAGCCAAATGTGTTCTTTTAGGGATCAATTCTAAGCAGAAGGGGTATCGTTGTTATGACCCCTTGGCTCGTTGTCTTCGGATTGCTTGTCATGTTTCCTTTGTCGACGATGTTCCCTACTACTCTACTGAGTATCGGGATCATACCTTCCTTAAGGTTCCTGTGTGTACCTTTCTCTCTCGGAGCCGACCGCGCAACAGTCAGAGAGAGGGGGGGGGGAGGGTCGGCCACGCAACAAACACCCCCCCTGGGTTCGGTCGGCCGGTCACCAAGGGGAGGGGAGGCAGCACCCCCCCCCCTAGGCTCTTCGGTCGGCATGTAACCAAAGGGGAAGGCAGCACAACCCCCCCCCCCCTTTGGGCTTCGGTCGGCATGTAACCAAAGGGGGAGGCAGCACCCCCCCCCCTCCCTTTTCTTTGGGCTTCGGTCGGCATGTAACCAAAGGGGGAGGCAGCACACACCCCCCCCCCCCTTTTCTTTGGGCTTCGGTCGGCATGTAACCAAAGGGGGAGGCATGACACCCCCCCCCCCCCTTTCTTTGGGCTTCGGTCGGCATGTAACCAAAGGGGGAGGCAGCACCCCCCCCCCCCTTGGGCTCTTCGGTCGACATGTAATCAGAGGGGGAGGCAGCAGCTAGCCCCCCCCCCCCCCCCCCCCCCACCTCTCTACCTCGCACGGCCGGTCAATAAAAAGCAGAAAATATCGGAGGCCACGCGGTGCTGACAACGCCCCGCGATTTCCGACCCATAGTGACCAGGTGTCAACCGTGTGCCACGTCACCGCGGCGGTTGAGCTCATTGCGGGGACACGTCACCCACCCGATTTTCACGGAGCGTCGTAACCGTCACCCCGCCACTATAAAAGGGAACCTACCCCTACGGCGAGAGGAGGAAAAATTCTGGAGGAGACGCTGCCCGTTTCGTCCCGGAATTTGCGGAGCTGCGGAGATCGGTCGGTCAGCACCCAGAGGCTGTCTGCGGAGGTCGGTCGGTCAGCACCCAGAGGCTGTCTGCGGAGGTCGGTCGGTCGGCAGCCAGACACTGTTTGCAGCGACCGGTAGACAGACGCTGTCTGTAGCGGTCGGTAGTCTGAGTGAAATTGCAGAGGTCGGTAGTTTGGGAGACCGGTCCTCGGGGTATGTAATTGGGGTTAAGGTGAGAGATTGTAACCGAAAGAATAGTCTTAGTGCATTCTCGCCCCACCCGTGGTTTTTTTCCCCTTCGTCGTTGAGAAGGGGTTTTCCACGTAATTCCCGGTCTGTCTTTATTTGGCTTGTTGGATTGTGCTCGCCACCCGAACCGCCCGGTTTGATTCAGAACCCCCCACAATCTTGGCGCCGTCTGTGGGATAGTCTTCGAGACTTCCTACTAGAGCTTTCGACTGTTGACCCGTGGGTGTCGACCAGTCTGAGGCTACCTGCAACCAGCAGTCCACGACCACACGGTTGAAGAACGATGGCCGGTAGACCGTATCGTACCCGCTCGACGTCGCAGCTCCCGTCCGAAGCCGCACCACTCGGAGATGCTAATGACGTCGGGCGTCTTGTTCAACCATCAGCGGACACGGAGCGCGCAGTCCCGCTGGTGAATCCCATACTGGGGGTCGGGGACTCCAGTCAAGCTCCGGTAGCAACCCTGGCTCCACTAACCGAGGGTCTGTCGAAAGCTTTTCTGGCCACAATGATGATGACCCAGCAAGCTCTCACTACCCAGCTCCAAACGATGCAGCGCAACTACGAGGAGTTGCGTGACTTCGTGCGGGCCGCACCGACGGGCGGTCTAGTCAATCAGGGCATGTTGGCCCAAGCGGGATAGAGCCTCCCCACTCAAGCTGCCCCACCAGTGCAAATGCAGCCGCAACCAGTGCCTCAGATGGAGGTCAGGGTTAATCGCTCGGTGGAGGTCCAAAGTGCGAATCCCGACGGGCGAGACTCGAGTAGCCCGGAGCCTGCGGAAAGAAACAAACACGCCCGAGCTGTGTTGGCACGCTCGGATGTCTGGTCCCGGCTCAGGGCACACCCCCGACAGCCGTCTGCCTCCAAGCATCACTCGAAGATGGACTCGGCACAAGTGCATCGCCCAAAGCGAGACAGAGAACTTCATCGTCAACCGAGTGATAGTCATCACACTCGGATGACGCCAGCCAGTCGGCAGCCGGCTCATACTACTGATCGGAGGAGCATACACGAACGCATTCGGGTACATGCGTCGGAGCGACTCGGGGAGCGAGAGGAGATCCAGCGAGACCGACTGGAGGTCCGAGCTCCCGACCGGTTGGAGGAAGTCGCCATCCGAGGAGCCGCACGGTCGCCGCTTGTCGAGAAGCTACTCCGGGAGCCATTCCCTCGAGGATGGAATCCTCCACGCCTTCCCAAGTTTGACGGATCGAAAAACCTGGTGGAGCATGTACTGGCTTTCCGGGATGCTTTGGTCCCGCACGAGGATGATCATACCCTCTGCCGAACCTTCGCCAACAGCTTGTCGGGAACACCCCTCGAATGGTTCCACAAGCTCAGGCCCTCGTCCATCTCCTCGTTCTCGGAGCTGAACACGCGGTTCATCGACCAGTACCGATGCAATCACCGGGAGCTGAAGACTCTGGAGTCACTCTTCGGGATGAGTATGACCCAGAAGGAGACGCTCCGACAATTCTACCATAGGTTCAGGTCCGAGTACCTGAGCTTGGCGGACATAGACGGGCAGGATCGCATGGTGATCGCGGCCTTCAAGAACGCCATTCAGCCTACCCAGCTCGTCAACGCATCGCTCATCAAGCGAACCCCGGAGACGATCGACGAGCTGTCGAGACGCGTTGAGAAGTATATCAAGATCGAAGACGCGGACCGCAAGAGGAAGGCGGTGGAAACCAGGGCCCCGCACCAGGGCTACGCCAAGCCAGCTGCCGTGAAGAACGTCAACAAACAGCAGGGGGATGTGACACGGCACGAGGCGAAGCGGCAAAGGCAAGACAGGCCAGCGAGGCCGCAGTGGAACAGAGAGTTCACAGTACTGAACACCCCCATAGACCAGATTCTGAAAGCTATCAAGGGCGAACCATACTTCAAGTGGGCGCAACCGCTTGAACCTGGAGAGAGGGAAGCCAGAGATGCATCAAGGTACTGCGAGTACCACCAGAGCCAAGGCCACACTACCCTGCAGTGTCGGGCGCTCAAACATCATATCGAGGATCTCATTGAGGCCGGCCATATTGGCTGCTTCATTGACCTCCCTCAACGTAAGGAGACTAAGGCTGTAGGGGAAGTCCAGCGAGGAGCGACGGCACAGCGCTTACCGGGTCCTCCGCATGGAAGGCATCATGTAACATCCGCCCCAAACACACAAGATATTGTCCGCTTTGCCCGTGCTCGCACGAGAACTTCCCAGGGAGGTCACCCATCCTGGTACTACTCTCGCCCGAGCACGCTTAACTACGGAGTTCTTACGAATTCCGTAGCGGCGCACGGCTTTAAAACGCGTCTTCTATGTTTGGGAGGGGAAATTATATAAGTAACTCAGGATCTCCTTCTCTCCAGGCGATGTGGGGCTAACTCATGGCCTTGTACACCTCACCTCACCTCATCCATCTTGGCATTCCCGCCTCAGGAGTCTTGGCTCTTGGCTATTGGCCTATTGGATCTTGGTCGTCACAATCCACCCCCCTTAGGGCTACACGTCCTCGTGTAGGGTTAGACCCCCCCCATCCCGAGGAGAACCGGCTCTGATACCATTTTGTAACATCCGCCCCAAACACACAAGATATTGTCCGCTTTGCCCGTGCCCGCACGAGAACTTCCCAGGGTGGTCACCCATCCTGGTACTACTCTCGCTCGAGCACGCTTAACTACGGAGTTCTTACGAATTCCGTAGCGGCGCACGGTTTTAAAACGCGTCTTCTATGTTTGGGAGGGGAAATTATATAAGTAACTCAGGATCTCCTTCTCTCCAGGCGATGTGGGGCTAACTCATGGCCTTGTACACCTCACCTCACCTCACCTCACCTCATCCATCTTGGCATTCCCGCCTCAGGAGTCTTGGCTCTTGGCTATTGGCCTATTGGATCTTGGTCGTCACACATCAACTCCGAGAAGTAGATGCAGTCTACGGGTACCATGGCCCGGTACCATCATCAAATGCCGTCGACCGATATGTGCGACGTATTGAACAAGCAAGGCAAGTCCACCATGTGGTACTCGACCCTATCATCCGTCCCGAGCCAAGAATGGAAGCTACAGTACAGTTTTCGGTGGCTGATCTGGTCAGAATAGAGAGGCCTCACAACCATCCCCTGGTCATACGGCTCCAGATAGCCAATTGCCTAGTGAAGAGAATTCTGGTCGACGCCGGAAGTTCGGTAGATGTGCTCTTCCTCAGCGCCTTCGACGCCATGCAGCTAGATCGCGGACAGATGACCAAGTCATCGTCGACGATAACGGGCTTCACGGGGGAGGCTGCAAGGGTGGTTAGTGAGATCACCCTCCCGATCACAATAGGGCATCTCACTAATCTTACCCGGTTCATTGTGATCGAATCTCACTCAGCGTACAACATCATCCTCGGAAGGCCGTGGCTCCACCACTTGGACGCGGTCCCCTCGTCGACCCACCAGGTAGTGAAGTTTTGGACCGACAAGGGCGTGATGAGCATTCGAGGTGACCAGTCCTCGGCAGCCAAGTGCGAGCTCAGTGCCATCCATCTGAAGACGATATGCCAAATTGAGGGAGGAGAACCAGGTGGAGGCGGCACTGAGTTGGGCATCGTCAACCTCTGGACTGTGAAGCAGAGTCAAGAAGCTCTAACGTTCCAGCTCCGTGCCCGATCAAGCGTAGGAGCGCGAGGGGGCCAACCCTTTGTGAAGACCGACCTGTCAGCTGAACTTAAAGAGCTGACAGTGTCGGGGGACCTGCTGAAGACCGACCTGTCAGCTGAACGTAAAGAGCTGATAGTGTCGGGGGACTTGCTAAAGACCGACATGTCAGCTGAACGTAAAGAGCTGACAGTATCGGGGGACCTACAAAAGACCGACCATTCAGTTGAACGTAAAGAATTGAATGCGTCGAGGAGCTTGAAGAAGGCCGGTCAGTTAGCTGAACTTAAAGAGCTAACTGGTCCGAGCGACCCGATGGAGACTGACCTACCAGCTGAAGGTAAAGAGCTGAGCAGGATGACGCACCCTCAGAAGACCGACTGACCGGTTGAATCTAAAGAACCGGACGAGTTGGAGAGCCCAAACGCGGAGTGGGAGGAGTCACCTGCCGTCGAGCCAATTCTGCCCGTGAACTTAGGAGAAGCGGGTCATCCGAGGATAACTTTTCTCAGGTCGATCGCGGCTGCCGAAGCATCATGCCGAAGCTATGACGACATTTCTCAAGGCAAACCTGGACATGTTCGCATGGTCAGTTGAAGATATGCCAGGCATCCACCCCGAGGTAGCCTGTCATCACCTCAACATTCGAGAAGGAGCTGCACCTGTACGCCAGAAGCCCCGGTCGCTAGCACCGGAAAAAACAGCAGCTGTCAACATGGAGGTAGAGAAGCTGCTACGAGCGGGCATCATCAGAGAGGCTCGGTACCCGAAGTGGATCGCTAACGTGGTCGCCGTCCCCAAGAAGTCCGGAGCCATTCGAGTCTGCATCGATTTCACAAATCTCAACCAGGCATGCCCAAAGGATAGCTACCCGCTACCGCGCATCGATACCCTGGTGGATTCCACGGCGGGACACGAGAGGCTCTTATTCATGGACGGGTACTCGGGCTATCACCAGATCTCCATGAATCCGGAGGACCAGGAGCACACGACCTTTGTCACAGGTCGAGGGCTCTACTGCTACAAGATGATGCCATTCGGATTGAAGAACGCGGGGGCGACGTACCAAAGGCTGGTGAACAAGATGTTCGTCGACCAAATCGGAAGGAACGTGGAGGTCTACGTCGACGACTTACTTGTGAAGAGTCAGGCTGAGGATACGCATATGCAAGACCTGGAGGAAACCTTCGCAACCTTGCGGAGGTACAACATGAAGTTGAACCCGGCCAAGTGTGCCTTCGGCGTGACGTCGGGAAAATTCCTGGGATACTTGGTCACCCGACGGGGGATCGAAGCCAACCCGGAGCAGATCCGTGCTTTGGAGGAGATGTCGTCGCCAAAGTCACGAAAGGAAGTCCAGAAGCTGACCGGACAGATCAACGCCCTCAATCGCTTCATTTCCAAGTCCTCAGACCGGTGTCGGCCCCTGTTCGAGAGGCTGAGTAAGCTTGCACCTTTCGACTGGGACCAACGCTGTGAAGAAGCATTTCAGGAGCTGAAGACGTATCTTGGACGACCCCCTATCTTGACAGCCCCCCAGCCAGGTGCAACGCTGGGGGTGTATCTTTCGGTATCAGAGGCAGCAATCAGCGCTGTACTGATATGCGAATGTGAAGGAGCGGAGAGGCCTGTCTACTACGTCAGTCGCATCATGACGTCAGCTGAAACTCGGTACGCACGGATCGAACAAGTAGCCCTGGCATTAGTGTACGTGTCAAGGAGGCTTCGCCCGTATTTCGTCGCTCACCCCCATCGAGGTCATCACCGAGCACCCCCTGAAGGAAGTACTGGATAACTCTACTCAGGCAGGTCGGCTGAGCAAGTGGGCTGCAGAGCTGCAAGAGTTTGGTCCTCGGTACGTGCCTCGGAAAGCAGTCAAGGGCCAAGCACTTGCGGACTTCCTCAGTGATTTCCCAGCGGAAGACACTGCACCGGTGCCAGATGTTGGAAGTTAATTCGGGTCAGAGGCTCGCAGCGGAAGCGATTTGGCGGTCGAAAGACCGTTCATGATGCACGTTACACTATTTAATTTTCATAGAAACTAATCTACATATGTGTGCATGTGTATGCACGAGAATCGAAAACTCCTAACGGCAATCTAGCGTAATGATTAACTAGCATGCATGCAAATCATAATGCTCGCTAGATCTACATGTTAGATTACACATACCTTTCGTACGGATCTTTTAACCGCGGAGAATTGTCTTCTTTGTCGATGGAGACGGAAGATCGTTCGCGAAGATGCCGATGGTACGAATGGAGATGTTGCCTTCTTGTTCACCCGATCTCACACGATGCACGGAACGTCGCTCTCGGATCTCTGAGTGCCTCCGAAGAACGACCCTTCTCCTTCTTCAGAACTCCACACGAGGAAGACGAAGTAGCAAGCGGGAAACGGGAGATGAAACGGGAGAGAACTAGAGAGATGAGAGGAGGGGGGGTTCGGATTTTCTAGCACATGGGGCCGGCGCCCCATAGGTCCTTTTATAGGGCCGGCCAACCCCCTTGGATAAGGATCCAAGGGGATAATGACCCCCTCTCATTATCTCTCCATTATCTCCTTTTTATCTCTCTGCGTATTTATCCGTTTTCCCACTTTTTAGGGCTCGACTTTATCCGTTTTTATCGCCCCATCCCTATCTATATGGCCGGCCCTATAGATGAGGGATTCTTATCCCTACATCATAGGGTCGGCCCTAGCAAGGTGCCTCACTACTAGGGTCGGCCAACAGTGAGGTCAGGCAGAGTGTTTACCAAAACGCCCCGATGCCTCATTTTGACCATTTCTAGCGTGCGATACCTAGCGGCCACTTCCTAAGTGATCTTTACTAGTTACCTACTATTAACTGAGGCCACCGAAGGGTGCCTCTAGCAAAGTCAACTAGTTAACTCGCAACATACCCTGGTGCATCGCACCTATGCAGCGAAGTTCACTTATGGCTAGGGATTACTACATGCGACTCTGCACTAGTCTCGGGCTCAACCCTTAGTACTCGTATGTAGTTACGCATCTACCGTGCTCTAGTGCCAAGCACACACGGAGCGTATACTTCTTTCTTCCTCCTAATGCTTATGGTGTTCCGAGGAGACGGTTCAAGAACCGTACATAATGTTGATAAGGTGGAACCATCAGGGACCGGGGTTCATGGCTTCCAACTCAAGCTCGATCGACACACTACCCGAGTGTACCATCGATCCTCTGAGCTCGAGTTAACCTGCGTAGCCACCCAGAGTGCGACGCAGGCTGCACTCCAATTCACCCAGACTTACTATGTTCTCCATCATACCCCTGCTCTCCGCTTAGTAGTGGTAAACCCGCTGTCCCTCCACTTGATGCCATGATTCACTTCGAGCGGTGAAGACTACCGTCAGACTCGAATGATCATATGACTTGGTTCCTTCCAGGTTGACCTATACATCGTATCTCTGATTACCCCGTCGAGTAATCGAACCCGGTCAACAGTCAAACTGATGACCACCAGGCCTGGGTTTGGTACAGTGTAAGTCACACCAAGGAACGCACCTCCCATCAGGGGTGTGGATGGCCTGCAGGAGTGACACGCTAATGCAACGCCAGCCGGGTAACTCAGTACACCGTGGTTTTGGATCACTGTATATGGACCCTCACACATTGGTGCGCCAAAGTACCACGCAACTGGTTAGTCCATCAGTCGTGGTTCCTCAGGGTTTAGGACCGTTTTACCCTAAGCAGAAACACGGCTTAGTGTACCAGTGTCTGCTCACTGATCTGTACACCGTGTTAGTTCCGTTCAGCCACAGATACTGTGCCTGGTGATGACCATGGTGAAGACATCCCATGAACTGTCATCGCCAACAGCTTATCATGATGAGGCGACCAACCTGATCATAGCTGCGAACATATTTAGGTTATACGGGACCAATCCACTTAGTCTTCAACTCAGTGGACTACCATATAACCATGGCTCTCTGTTCTCTAAAGAACACGTAACTATGTTACGCACCTATATGTATCTCATATATATTAATAACTATCAATCTTTATTAGACCAAAACTTAAAGTTTTACAAGCTTAGAACACATCAATCCTAACAATCTCCCACTTGGTCTAGCGAAGCAAAACGGTTTTGACTCCCATCGCGTCCACATGTCGCTCGAATGCCTTGGTAGGTATTGCCTTTGTGAAAGGATCAGCAACATTATCTGTAGATGCAATCTGTGTCACCGCTACTCGTCCTTGCTTTTGAAACTGCCGAATCAAGTGGAACTTGGGCTCAATGTGCTTCGCCTTTTGGTGATATCTTGGCTCCTTTGCTTGTGCTACCGCCCCACTATTGTCGCAGTAAAGCACAATAGGTAACTGGGCCTCTGGTACGCACCCCAAATCCGTAAGGAATTTCTTGAGCCATACCGCCTCTTTGGCTGCCTCGCACGCTGCAACGTACTCAGCCTCTGTGGTAGAGTCTGCGATGCATTTCTGCTTCACACTCTGCCAACTAACCGCTGCTCCCCCTAACATAAACACAAAACCTGATGTCGATTTCCTGGATTCCAAATCTGACATAAAGTCAGAATCTGTATATCCAATCGGCGTCAGTTCTTGTCCAGTGTAAACCAACTCATAGTGCCTTGTTCTACGAAGGTACTTGAGTATACACTTCACAGCTGTCCAGTGATCTGGACCCGGATTCGACTGAAACCGACCCATCATTCCTACTGCGAAACAGATATCAGGCCTTGTACAATGCATAGCATACATTAGACTACCTAATGCCGAAGCATAAGGTATCTTCTGCATTTCTGCTCTCTCCTCAGGTGTCTTAGGACATTGATCCTTAGACAGTTTTATGCCATGTCTAAATGGCACAAAACCCTTCTTGGAGTTTTGCATGTCAAATCTAGCCATAACCTTATCTATATACGCAGCCTGTGATAGCGAGAGAATCATGTTCTGGCGATCACGTGTTACCTTGATCCCCAAAACATAACTCGCTTCACCTAGGTCTTTCATATCGAACTGTGTTGACAACCAGACCTTTACCGTTGACAATGTTCCTACATCATTCCCAATGAGTAGAATATCGTCTACGTAAAGTATCAAATATATCACTGTAGTCTTATCACTCCTCTTGTATACACATGGTTCATCCTCGTTTTGAGTAAATCCATATGACTGGATTGCCTGATCAAAACGGATGTTCCAACTTCTAGATGCTTGCTTTAGTCCATAAATGGACTTCTGCAACTTGCAAACTAGATGTTCCTGACCCTCTGACTCAAAACCTGGTGGCTGCATCATATAAATGTCTTCTTCCAAATTCCCGTTAAGGAATGCTGTCTTGACATCCATTTGCCAGATCTCCCAGTCATAATGGGCTGCAATGGATAGGAGGATCCGAATAGACTTTATCATAGCTACCGGCGAGAAGGTTTCGTCAAAGTCGATTCCTTCTCTCTGGGTATAACCCTTGGCAACTAATCTAGCTTTATAAGTCTCAATTGATCCATCAGATCCTCTCTTCCTTTTATACACCCACTTACACCCAATAGGTTTAATATTGGATGATGGTGTAACAAGAGTCCAGACAGCGTTATGGGACATTGATGCAATTTCTGCCTCCATAGCCTTTTGCCAGTCAGAGCTGTCAGAAGCTCCCACTGCCTCATCGTAGCTCAGTGGGTCATCCTCCTGACCCTCTGGATCAACCAATAAGGTTTCTCCATAGTATCTGTCAGGAGCTCTGATGTTTCTCCCACTGCGACGAGGTGGTGGTGGTGTTACAGGATTAACAGCTTCTACAGTATCTGGTACATTATTATCTGTAATGTCAGCTCCCACTATGCTTTCGGATGCGCTATCTGAACTAGTACCCAGCAGTTCATCCAGAACTACCTTACTAGTAGGTTTGTGGTCCACAATATAATCATGTTCTAGGAAATAGGCGTTCGTAGAAATGATCACCTTCTTTTCCTCAGGATCATAAAATAGACCACCTTTGGTCTCCTTAGAATACCCTACAAATAAGCATACTCTGGTTTTAGATTCCATCTTTTCCCTCTTATCCCTTCGCACATGTGCAGGGCATCCCCATATTCTGAAATGCTGTAGCTATGGCTTTCGCTTTGACCACAGTTCTCTAGGGGTCTGAGGCACTGACTTAGACAGAACGTGATTCAGAATTTAAACTGCTGTTTGTAGGGCATATCCCCAAAAGGTCATTGGTAAACTGGCGTAACTCATCATGCTACGAACCATGTCCAACAAGGTTCGATTCCTTCTCTCGGAAACTCCATTCTGTTGTGGGGTACCTGGAGCAGTTAACTGGGATTTTATCCCATGCTCCACCAAATACCCTAGGAACTCGTCAGATAGGTATTCACCTCCTCGATCAGATCGAAGGTTTTTTATATATTTACCTGTCTGCTTTTCTACTTCAGCCCTGAACTCTTTGAACATGTCAAAGGATTCCGACTTCCGATGCATCAGGTAAATGTAACCATATCTTGAGTAATCATCAATGAAAGTGATGAAGTACTCATGGCCTCCTATCACCTTGACGTTCATGGGTCCACACACATCTGAATGGATTAACTCTAATACCTCAGTGGCTCTTACTCCTTTGCCTTTAAAGGACCTCTTGGTCATCTTGCCTTCCAGGCAGGATTCACAGGTGGGAAGGATCTCCGTAGGATCTGTTTCCAGAAGCCCGGCCTTCACCATTCTATGGATCCTGTCTAAGGCAATATGCCCAAGTCGTAAGTGCCACAGGTGGGTTAAATTTTTCGAAGGATTCTTATGCTTAGATGAATTAACATTAAATTCTGAAGTTATTATGTTATCTTTTTCAAATTTAGGACTTACAACATAGAGATGATTCTGAACCATTCCTCTTATTATAAAAGTTCCATTCAGTTTAAACGACACACCAGAAGCATCAAAATAAACTGAATAACCTTCATTAACTAAAGAAGAAACAGAAATTAAGTTACGTCTCAAGGACGGTACATAAAAGACATCTCTAAGAGTCAAAGTCTTATTATTCGAAAAACTAAGATTAACGTCTCCAATAGCTTCAGCAGTAGCCACGGCCTCAGTTCCCATGCTCAAGGTCACCTCTCCATCAAGCAATCTTCTGCTTTCCCGAAACCCCTGAAGAGAGTTACAGGCATGGTTAGTGGATCCAGAATCCACAATCCAACTAGCAAAAGTACTATTACTTGAAAAAAATGATTCAACAACTAAGAGTTGTAGATTACCTTCACCAGCATTCTAAGGCTTCTTGCAGTCCTTCTTCCAATGACCCTTCTGGCCACACCGGTAGCACTTCGTGCTCGGTTTCTTTGATTCTCCAGACCCAGAGGCCCCAGCAGAGTCCTGCACAGGCAGTGACTTAGGTTTGTTTCTTGCCCTGAGGTTTACCAGGCTTCTTGAAGGATCTGCGTTGCACGTGAAGTGCTTCGCCCTTCTGCTTGAAGCCATCCTCAGCTGCCTGGAGAGCTCCCAGAAGCTCTGCATTTGTCATAGCCAACTTGTTCAAATTAAAGTTGGTGACAAAGCCTTCAAAGGCTCCAGACAGTGACGAGAGGAAGATGTCTGTCATCACCTCGCCTTCTAGCACAATGTCCATGGAAGCTAGTTCGTTCTGGAACCCAAACATTTTCATCATGTGTTCCCGAACCAGCGTCCCATTGGACATCTTAGTGCCGACGAGTTTCTTGATGGTAAGGTATCGCGTAACGCGATTGTGACCTTCAAACATCTCCTTCAAGTACAACATCATGTCAGAAGCGTCGGGCATCTCCTCGACTTGCTTCTGCAGAGTTGTTTGCAAGGATGCTATAATATAGCATTTACATATCTCATTAGATTCCTTCCAGTCAGTGAATGCCTTTAAATGTGCCTCTATGGCATTGGGTCCTGGCAAATCTGGCTCAGGGTCATTAAGGGCTGTCATATGTTTCCCAATCCTTAGGACCAGGTACAGGTTGCGCTTCCAGTCCTCATAGTTGGGACCGGTAAGTTTGTGGTCATTTAGGATAGCGGACAGGGGGTCTAACTTAGTCATCTGAAAATAAAGATTGAAAAATGAGTATGCATTAAAAAACTTATTTTATGGATTTTTAAAACAAGCTAATTATATCCATATGTCAACGCTACCCTCAAGCGAAGTCATTACCATGGATTAATTAACCATGTATGTAAGATCTCGGAATCGACTGTACCTGCCCTAGGGGGCATCATACAGCGTCAATCCGCTTACACGGGCCTTTTCCTTGACCCTATCCAAATCTGCCAACTAAGGGCTGTGATGGACCATGGTTATCTTTTGGCCAGTACCACGTGATCACCGTTGTCTTTGCAACGAATACCTCACGTGTACTTAGGATGCTTACCCACGAGCCTAAGCAATTACGACACGGGAGTTCATGCGGCCCCCACTAGGGTGGGATGAAAAGCCCTTCTCTCCTGGCCCCGTAATCGCCATATCCTCAGGGAGGTCATTAAGTAATTTGGCATGGAAACACACAGCTCCCACCCTAGGGGGTGTGAAGTTATGCATCCCCACCCAAACACAAAACGACTGGCCGTGGAGGCCAGAGGATCTTATAAAAGTCCTCTCTTGCATCCCTTATAATTCTGAGGGTTATTTTGCGAGTATGAATTTATGCAAATACAAAGGTAGCGACCTCCTAAATACTAGACCCTGGTCACACCATGCTCCCACTAGCGTTCAAGCCCTTCGCCTAGCATTAATCACTCTCGGAATATCATAGTCCCTGCCTCAAGTGGATTTCTCCATTCAAGGGTCACATTACATATTCCAAGAATATCGATGCTTTGCAAAATTGGTTATCACGCTAATGCTCTAGAGCTAATCCTAGAGTCAGACTCACTGGAAAGGACTCCCACTAGTCATGGCGCCTTGATTATAGATTTGACAATTGATGTTCAATGGATCTCCATCTCATCTTTGATTTCGATGCTGGCCAAATAGGCACACCCGACTAGTCGGGTGCTCTCCTAATGGTGGCATAACCATATGTGATGGGATCCCACTAACATCAAAAGTCAACTAAATAATAGGCGTCATCTAGCGGGATCCTAACCTCAAACAGTCGCTTGGACCGAAGGGGAAAGGCATCCCTCTGAAAACTGATAATCATATTATCTCATCGGGGTTCGATATGAAGCATAAAGAACTAATTAAAGAAAGCAACCATTAAAACTGAATTAAGTTCAGGGTCCGACCCCTGAACCTAATTTGCACAGCACAGGCCTCTAGCTTTCTTCGCAAGGTTTCTCGGTCCGGCTTCTTCGTCGCGCTCGCGAACACTTTGCCGGATCGTCTTCATCCTCCAGGGTTCCGCTTCCGCTCCCAATGGTGGATTTCTTTGGCACATCTTTCTTCTCGATCTGTAACCGAAAATTCTAGTACGCTTCGAGCAAGTGCTCGCTCGTACACAATTTCCTAGAAAGAAGAGAAAACACACCTAGAAAAAAGTCCATGGGAAACCGAGGATGGTCAACCCCCATCACTCGCCCAATCTACGGCTCAATTACAAATCCACACATAGAAAGCAAATCCAGACATTTGCTAACTCGGGGTCCGACCCCCGGTAGCAAGCACAAAGCATAGATCTAGATTTTTATAGCGGCGCCCTGCAAGAATGATTAATAGAATAAGCACAATCTATACATATGCATGATCTAAGCGTAAGAACCCCGATGATCTCACGCATTCATCATGCGCACACATGTTAGTTTCATGAAAAAACGTGAAACGCACACCACTAATGCGCCTCTGATACCAATTGTTGGAAGTTAATCCGGGTCAGAGGCTCGCAGCGGAAGCGATTTGGCGGTCGAAAGACCGTTCATGGTGCACGTTACACTATTTAATTTTCATAGAAACTAATCTACATATGTGTGCATGTGTATGCACGAGAATCGAAAACCCCTAACGGCAATCTAGCGTAATGATTAACTAGCATGCATGCAAATCATAATGCTCGCTAGATCTACATGTTAGATTACACATACCTTTCGTACGGATCTTTTAACCACGGAGAATTGTCTTCTTTGTCGATGGAGACAGAAGATCGTTCGCGAAGATGCCGATGGTACGAATGGAGATATTGCCTTCTTGTTCACCCGATCTCACACGATGCACGGAACGTCGCTCTCAGATCTCTGAGTGCCTCCGAAGAACGACCCTTCTCCTTCTTCAGAACTCCACGCAAGGAAGACGAAGTAGCAAGCGGGAAACGGGAGATGAAATGGGAGAGAACTAGAGAGATGAGAGGAGGGGGGGTTCGGATTTTCTAGCACATGGGGCCGGCGCCCCATAGGTCCTTTTATAGGGCCGGCCAACCCCCTTGGATAAGGATCCAAGGGGATAATGACCCCCTCTCATTATCTCTCCATTATCTCCTTTTTATCTCTCTGCGTATTTATCCGTTTTCCCACTTTTTAGGGCTCGACTTTATCCGTTTTTATCGCCCCATCCCTATCTATATGGCCGGCCCTATAGATGAGGGATTCTTATCCCTACATCATAGGGCCGGCCCTAGCAAGGTGCCTCACTACTAGGGTCGGCCAACAGTAAGGTCCGGCAGAGTGAGGTTTTTACCAAAACGCCCCGATGCCTCATTTTGACCATTTCTAGCGTGCGATACCTAGTGGCCACTTCCTAAGTGATCTTTACTAGTTACCTACTATTAACTGAGGTCACCGGAGGGTGCGTCTAGCAAAGTCAACTAGTTAACTCGCAACATACCCCGGTGCATCGCACCTATGCAGCGAAGTTCACTTATGGCTAGGGATTACTACATGCGACTCTGCACTAGTCTCGGGCTCAACCCTTAGTACTCGTATGTAGTTACGCATCTACCGTGCTCTAGTGCCAAGCACACACGGAGCGTATACTTCTTTCTTCCTCCTAATGCTTATGGTGTTCCGAGGAGACGGTTCAAGAACCGTACATAATGTTGATAAGGTGGAACCATCAGGGACCGGGGTTCATGGCTTCCAACTCAAGCTCGATCGACACACTACCCGAGTGTACCATCGATCCTCTGAGCTCGAGTTAACCTGCGTAGCCACCCAGAGTGCGACGCAGGCTGCACTCCAATTCACCTAGACTTACTATGTTCTCCATCATACCCCTGCTCTCCGCTTAGTAGTGGTAAACCCGATGTCCCTCCACTTGATGCCATGATTCACTTCGAGCGGTGAAGACTACCGTCAGACTCGAATGATCATATGACTTGGTTCCTTCCAGGTTGACCTATACATCGTACCTCTAATTGCCCTGTCGAGTAATCGAACCCGGTCAACAGTCAAACTGATGACCACCAGGCCTGGGTTTGGTACAGTGTAAGTCACACCAAGGAACGCACCTCCCATCAGAGGTGTGGATGGCCTGCAAGAGTGACACGCTAATGCAACGCCAGCCGGGTAACTCAGTACACCGTGGTTTTGGATCACTGCATATGGACCCTCACACATTGGTGCAAAGCACCACGCAACTGGTTAGTTCATCAGTCGTGGTTCCTCAGGGTTTAGGACCGTTTTACCCTAAGCAGAAACACGGCTTAGTGTACCAGTGTCTGCTCACTGATCTGTACACCGTGTTAGTTCCGTTCAGCCACAGACACTGTGCCTGGTGATGACCATGGTGAAGACATCCCATTAACTGTCATCGCCAACAGCTTATCATGATGAGGCGACCAACCTGATCATAGCTGCGAACATATTTAGGTTATACGGGACCAATCCACTTAGTCTTCAACTCAGTGGACTACCATATAACCATGGCTCTCTGTTCTCTAAAGAACACGTAACTATGTTACGCACCTATATGCATCTCATATATATTAATAACTATCAATCTTTATTAGACCAAAACTTAAAGTTTTACAAGCTTAGAACACATCAATCCTAATACCAGAGACGTTAGAAGACCTGTCGGTAGCTGCCGGTCGACCCGTGGGAGTCGGTGCGACAGCAGGACAGGAAGACGAAGAAAAAGGCTAGAGATTGTTCGTGGATGGCTCGCCGTGCGTAGTCGGGAGTGGTGTGGGGGTAGTCCTAGTAACCCCCGACTACACGAAGCTCGAAAAATCAGTGCGGCTACTTTTCCCGACGATTAAATAACGAAGCGGAGTACGAGGCGATGCTGACAGGACTGGAGATGGCGACAGCACTGGGGGTGACCAGCCTACAGGTCTACGGTGACTCCCAACTGGTAATCAATCAGATTATCGGTAGGTACGAAGCCCGCGACGTAAGGATGCAAGCTTACCTGAAGCTAGCCCGGGAGTTGATCGCCAAGTTCGAAGACATAAGCTTCCACCAGTTCCCCAGAGCGGAAAACAAGCAGGCGGATGCCCTTGCTAATCTAGCATCGGTACTCGGAGAAGACAGAGAGAAGCGGGTCTTCATCGAGGTGCAAGCTGACCCACGAACAGTCGTCCCTGCAGAAGATAGTTGCTTGACGAGGAGGACACAAGCCATTGAGGCGGCCCATACTATTGCGGTCGGAGCGGATTGGATAGGCAACATGAAGAAGTACCTACTTGATGGGATACTACCGGAGGACGTCGATGAGGCCCGAAGAACCAAGGCGCACGCTCCAAGATACACCCTCATCGATGACGAGCTGTGCAAGCGTTCGTTTGGCGGACCGTACCTCAAGTGCCTCACGAAGGAACAAGTGGCAGAAATCATGAAGGAGGTACATGAAGGGGGGTGCGGGAACAATTCCGGAGGAAGAGCCCTGGCGCGGAAGATAAAGCTGCAGGGCTACTACTGGCCCACCATGGAAGCAGATGCGGGGGGATATGTGAAAAGGTGCTTGCAATGTCTAAAGCATGCTCCCTCTATACATCAACCAGCAGAAGAGCTGCACCCAGTATCCAGCCCTTGGCCCTTCCAACAGTGGGGGTTGGATATTTTGGGCCCCTTCCCGATGTCGCCCAACCGGAGGAAGTTCCTCCTCGTCGCCACCGACTACTTCACCAAGTGGGTGGAGGCAATCCCGTTGCTGAAGATCGGGGAAGTTCAAGTGGGAAAGTTCCTATGGAGCAGCATCATCTGTCGATTCGGACTGCCGCGGGCGACAATTCGACGCGGAGTCAATCAGGAAGTTCTGCGCCAGCAATAACATCAAGTTGTTCTTCTCTACACCGCGGTACCCTTAGAGCAACGGGCAAGCAGAGTCGACGAACCGCGCTATTCTGGACATACTGAAGAAAAAACTGGAGCAGAAGAAGGGTTTGTGGGAAGAAGCTTTACCCGGAGTTCTATGGGCCTACCGGACGACGCCGAAGCGACCGACGGGAGAGTCCCCATTCAGCCTTACCTATGGCTCCGAAGCAGTCCTGCCAACTGAAACCTTGGTCCCAACACAGCGATCAGTCGTAGCTGTCGACCCAGAGCGGAATGACGAACTCCTACTGGATGGCCTAGACCTGCTGGAAGAGAAGAGGGAAAGAGCGAGAGCACGCCTAGCCAATTATCATCAGGCCATCAAGAGGGCGTATGATCGCAAAGTTAGAAGGTAGGTATTCAAACAAGGGGACTTGCTCATGCGGAAAGTCTTCAACAATACCAAGGAGCTGGGAAGTGGCAAGCTGGGAGCTACCTGGGAAGGACCATACATCATCGATGGTATTGGAAAGAATGGAGCCTACCGCCTGAAGACTCAAGACGGCGATGCACTACCAAGGCCATGGAATGCCACCAATCTGCGCAAGTTCTACCAGGGTAGCTAAATGGGAGACGCTTGTAATCGTTCTGCAGTTCTGAATCTATTCAATAAAGATGCATTTGCTCAGCGTTCTCGTTCACGTGTGAGAATGAATGGTTAACCATGGCAACCTAAACCAAGTGGTATATAACACTCCGAGCGAGTTCTACCACTTGGCCGACCGATCGACAAGACCCTGTGAAGGGCGAGACCGGCCGGTGAACACCTGGGAAGATCGGTCGACAGACCCCGCCGGGGTACGACCGATTAACCAACCTAAACCAAGTGGTACGTGATACTCCGAATGAGTTTTACCACTTGGCCGACCGGTCGACAGGACCCTGTGAAGGGCGAGACCGACCGGTGAACACCTGGGAAGATCGGTCGATAGACCCCGCCGGGGTACGACCGATTGACCAACCTAAACCAAGTGGTATGTGATACTCCGAATGAGTTTTACCACTTGGCCGACCGGTCGACAGGACCCTACGAAGGGCGAGACCGGCCGGTGAACACTTGGGAAAATCGATCAACAGAACCCGCAGGGGAATGACCGATTGACCAACGCAAGCAAGGCAGGCTATATCACCCCCTGCTAATATAAGGGCCAGATTTTGGTCGCGCGGACGTGTAGTTACACGCGTCGACGTGTAGTTACACATGTCGTCGACGTGCAGTTACGCGTGTCGGCGTGTAGTTACGCATGTCGTCGGCGTGTAGTTACGCGCGTCATCGACGTGCAGTCAAAACATGAGAACCAGATTTCAGTGACACATCGTCGACGTGTACTTAAGATGCAAAATCGACAAGAGAAAAATGACAATCATGGCATTCAGATGAAACATTAAGAGGTCCCAATACAAACGAGAGTTGTTTTATTACATCAAAACATCAAGAGGTCAGGCGTCTCCCCCAGCTTTCCACGGTCCCGACGGGAGCTTGCTGCGCAGCTTCGCGACCTTCTTACGCCATCCCGCCGCCTGTTCTGCAAGAAGCGACTTGCACTCCGCGGTATAGTCAGTATGCTGCCGATCAAGCATAGCCTTATGCACTGCTTCGGCCTGGTCAAGGGAGGCCTTCAATGCGGCGATTTTGGCCTCATGAGCGGCTTGGGCGGCCTCGGCGTCTGCGCGCTGCCTCCTGATCGAAGTCACCTGCGACCTGAACTTTTCTCACAGCCCGTCATTTTCCACCCGAGTGGAATCCAATGCTTCTTGAAGCTCGAAGGGGTCAGAAGCGTTCTCCTGCGTGACTTCGAGCTGAGCCTGGACTGCGGCAAGCTCTTCGGCATGAATCCGTCGAGCTTCCGCCAGCTGAGCGCGTAGCTCTCTCGACTCCTGCCGAGCAGCCCGAAGGGAGTCCTTAAGCCGCGTCATCCTTCGAGCACCCCCCTCGACAATTCGACAGGCCGCCTGACAAAGGAGGAAACGACATGTACCATAGAGTTAAGGGAAAAAGTTACTACTACAATCAACTCGTTAACGACTCAGACTTACCTCATGAAAGTCATCGAGCTGACGCTCCCAGCCAGGACTACCCACACCAGTATCATCTTCCTCCCCCTGACGAGCAGAGAGCCCGAGGGAGCGGCGGTGAGATGTAGCTTCAGTAGCCCCGAGGGGAGAACGAGGAGGTGGCCCGGCGATACCCCCAGAAGCAGAGGAGGAAGGCAAAGGCATGAAGTCCCGGACCTCCGTGCGATCGAGCATTCTAGCGGCAGGGGCAGCAGGTGGTGCAACGGTAGGGGCAGTAGGTGATGCAACAGTAGGTGCAGCAGGGGGATCGCGGGGTGAAGCTCGCCCACGCGACCCAGCCGAGCCAGACGGCATGGCTCGCTCGCCTCGCCCGAGGGAGGGAGAGAGACTATAACCGGAAGACATCTCCGATTCTTTTATCTCCACATACTGCCTACCCGTCGACAGCACGTCCTCTGACTAGTCTTCGGGGAGGGAGCAAAGGTCGTCGGCAGCAGCACGTCGCATGGAGCGAGCGGGAGGAGCGCGTCCAGCATCATCGTCGCTGGAAGACTCGTTCAGCAAAACACACCTCCTTGACTTCCCCGTCGGCGCAGCTACGTTGCGCGCAGCCGGTTGGCTGCACTCGCCTGCAGCTGTAGTCGACTTTGCGTGCCGCCTGAAGATCACGCAGAGTTTAGATGCAGCGGTGTTTGGGTTGAAGCGTCTGACGGAGCTGACGTACCTGTCAGGGAGCTCAGAAGAGTAAGTAGATAGCTCTTCTTCCCTACCGGACGCAGCAGGCTGTTTGCCTTTCTTTGGAGTGGTGCTGTAGGACCTGACGACCGATAGCTTCGGAAACAGCTGCCGCTAGTCATCGTCGTTGTTCGTCACCCGCTTAATGAGTTGGTCAAGCTCCTCCTCAACAGCCCCAGGGCACTGAAGCTGCCTAGAGGGGTAGTAGTCCTCGATGGTCACGGCGAGTTGGGAGACGTGACCGGGGATTTTGAAGCGGCCCCTCCAGGGTCCCCCAACCACGATGGGGCACTCCTTCCAACTCCTCACCGAGTCAGATAAACCCCCAATGGGAGGGTGACTGCCTGCGCGCGCCTGCAGGCTAAAGTAGGAGAAGACGCTGTCAGGCGTTATCTTGTAATCCTTGATGAAGTACTTCTTCAGCGAGTACGCGACGCAGAGCTGCTGCCCCGCCAGCACTTCTAGTGCTTCCATACAGCGGAGGATCCTCCAGCCGTTGCCAGCTATCTGGCCTGGAGACACGTTCATGCGCTCCAGCAGGCGACCAGAGAAGCTCGCCAGGGGAAGCCGCAGGCCGCAACGAAGCTGGCCGAGCGTGACGACAGTACGGTCATCGTCTGACGGGTCCAAAGGACCGGTAGCAAAGGAAAGCGAAACCATATCCGGAATACCGTACGCTGCCCGGACCTCCTCCATCAGAGGGAACTTGTTCGTCACTGAGAACCAGGTGAAAGACATCTTCGACACGCAAGTCCTCGACGTGTATCCAAGCGAACCAACTTGCAGGTCCTCGGTGTGTATCCAAGCGAACTAACTTGCAGGTCCTCGACGTGTATCCAAGCAAACCAACTACTCGCGGGTCCTCGACGTGTAGTCAAGCAAAACTTCTCCCAAATGAACCTTCAGCCATAGAGGAGGAATTTGAAGCAGAGGAAAGAAATGAACCATCTGGGTCCTATTTATAGACAAAGTTGGAGCTGGATGGGTTCGAACTTCGAGGAGGCGAGGTGGCGGTGCCCAGTGACGCCATGTGGTGAAAAATCAGAAAAAACCCAGACAGCTGTTTTTGAGTTGCAACAGCCCCGAACTAAGGCGGGCACGCAAACCGAGGCACGCACGCAAACTGGTGCGGATGCGCAAGGTGATGCTAGCGTGCAAGTCGAGGCTGACACGTAGAATGAGACTGCACGCAAATCGAGGCAAAATAATCCTGACCGGACGGGACCGAAGACCGCCCGGTCAGGAGGGGGTATTGTGTGTACCTTTCTCTCTCAGAGTCGGCCGCGCAACAGTCAGAGAGAGGGGGGGGGGAGGAGGGTCGGCCACGCAACAAACACCCCCCCTGGGTTCGGTCGGCCGGTCACCAAGGGGAGGGGACAGCAGCCCCCCCCCCCTCTTCTTGGGTTCGGTCGGCCGGTCACCAAGGGGAGGGGAGGCAGCACACCCCCCCCCCTGGGCTCTTCGGTGGGCATGTAACCAAAGGGGGAGGCAGCACACCCCCCCCTTTGGGCTTCGGTCGGCATGCAACCAAAGGGGGAGGCAGCACACCCCCCCCCCCCCTTTTCTTTGGGCTTCGGTCGGCATGTAACCAAAGGGGGAGGCAGCACCCCCCCCCCCCCTTTTCTTTGGGCTTCGGTCGGCATGTAACCAAAGGGGGAGGCAGCACACCCCCCCCCCCCCCCTTTTCTTTGGGCTTCGGTCGGCATGTAACCAAAGGGGGAGGCAGCACCCCCCCCCCCCCTCTTTCTTTGGGCTTCGGTCGACATGTAACCAAAGGGGGAGGCAGCACCCCCCCCCTTGGGCTCTTCAGTCGGCATGTAATCAGAGGGGGAGGCAGCAGCCCCCCCCCCCCCCCACCTCTCTACCTCGCACGGCCGGTCAACAAAAAGTGGAAAATATCGGAGGCCACGCGGTGCTGACAACGCCCCGCGATTTCCGACCCAGAGTGACCAGGTGTCAACCGCGCGCCATGTCACCACGGCGGTTGAGCTCATTACGGGGACACGTCACCCACCCGATTTTTGCGGAGCGTCATAACCGTCACCCCGCCACTATAAAAGGGGACCTACCCCTACGGCGAGAGGAGGAAGAATTCTGGAGGAGACGCCGCCCGTTTCGTCCCAGAATTTACGGAGCTGCGGAGATCGGTCGGTCAGCACCCAGAGGCTGTCTGTGGAGGTCGATCGGTCAGCACCCAGAGGCTGTCTATGGAGGTCGGTCGGTCGGTAGCCAGACACTGTTTGCAGCGACCGGTAGACAGACGCTGTCTGCAGCGGTCGGTAGTCTGAGTGAAATTGCAAAGGTCGGTAGTTTGGGAGACCGGTCCTCGGGGTATGTAATTGGGGTTAAGGTGAGAGATTGTAACCGAAAGAATAGTCTTAGTGCATTCTCGCCTCACCCGTGGTTTTTTTCCCCTTCGTCGTTGAGAAGGGGTTTTCCACGTAATTTCCGGTCTGTCTTTATTTGGCTTGTTGGATTATGCTCGCCACCCGAACCGCCCGGTTCGATTCAGAACCCCCCACAGTTCCACCAGCTCCCTCCTCAGTGGCTCCCCCTCCTGCATCACTCTCTTTTTTCTCCTGTAGCTGCCCTTCTAGCTCTTGCACTTCAGCTCTTACCTCATGCGACTATATATTATGGCTTCTCTTAGTTCGAGTCCCTATTTCCTCATCGAACAACGTGTGTCCTGTGTCCCTTTCTCATTCACCTATCTCTTCTTTTTCTCAGGTATACTCTCGTCACCATGTCATTGATCTGTTACCTAACTCACACTCTTCTAAGGGTGACTCCACTAGTACTTTACATGGTTTACACGAACCGCCCTACCGGATGTGGATCATATCACTCATCCTCGCTATCCCCAGCGCAATCGCCACCCTCCTAATCACTTTGTCTACTCCTCTGACTGCCTTTTGGCTTTGCTGAAATCACCAGGTAGTGCGCACGATTTCAAAGTAGTGTGCATGATGGGTTAAGTTTTCAGTTTAACTTGGTTTAATCATTTATTTAAGTTGGGCTTTGTGGCACTAATCACTAGGGCTTAAAAATGGCTATAAAATAGACTTGCTCACTATCTATTAAGTATGATTATCCCTAGTGGGAATCCCTTGGAGGTCTTTTCTCATTATTTCTCTTCTCTTGGCTTGAGTTCATTTTTTCATCCTTGGCCATAGATCATGCTAGAGATAGAGCTCCAGATTTTATTCTTCCTATGAATTTAGTAGCTCCACTCTCTAGTATGGAGGGATCCTAGTTCTAATTCATTGTTTGGGATTCTCTTTATTCTGGATCCATATCCCACACATATACCATTTGGGATCTAGAGCAAATAGAGACTCAATCAATGGATCAAGAATTATAAGGTAGTGAGCTTCTTTATGCTAAATGCTCTTCTTCATATTAGAGGCTTACACTTAGAGAGAAATCTTAGATTCAATCCAATGAATGTTTTCACTTGCTTGCTTCTTGATCTAGATTCATACCCTTCCGCTCCTAGTGATCATGGGGTCTAGATCTTGGAGCTTATATGCATTGAAATGATGATTGAGATTATCCGAACCATTGGATATATATTCGGCGTAGTCTTGGTGAGCTAGATCTTGATTACTTGAGGTCTAGATCATACAAGCAAACATGCAATAGTTTATGATCATATATAGGCATTTTCATCCATTTTTATCTCTTCTCTTGCTCTATTTCTCACTGTTGGCGGAAGGCTGTTGCAGTAGCGCTTTGGTGGTTGTGATTGCTCAAGCATCCATGCTTACTTATGGGTTAGGTGGATCCACTTGCTATCGAGGTAGCGAGGACGTCACGACGTACTGTGACGCATAACCGAGAGGCAAGCTTACTTAGGGGACGGAACCGATCGGACCATTGATGGTGAGGTGCTTTTGGTCGTCACTGTGTGAGCGGGCTTGAGATAGGGGTGGTCATGTTGAAGCGGACCCGTTACATGCTTCCTTGTATGTTCACTATGATACTTGCATCGTTTGTGTTCTGCATTGTATTATCTATCTTGTGTAGCATCTTGTATTGATGATTGTGTTAGTCTTGGATTGCTAGTAGACTTTCCACTCTTCCTTATAGAGTAGTTGATCTAGCTATATATCGTGTGGAATTGTGTTTGGTATCAGAGGTTACCTTTAACAAGATTTTGGGTATTCGGTGAATTTCCATATCCGAGTTGTACTAGAGCTTGCTTTCTAGCGAGATCTGATGCACTTGGATTCTCACCTGTGGCTCCTCGCATTCAAGCATGGGAGTCTCTAGGGTTAGTCCAATGAACGCCGATGAATCGTATATTGTGAAGTTGTGAGAGTTTTTTTGGGAGAGAAGCGTTGAGCCACACCCTCTTCTGCCCGTAGAGATTGGTTTGGGATTGGAGATTGCTTGATCGGAGGAGGATCGGAGGGATTGAAGTACGTCGGATCTGGTAGAGGAAGAGCGTAGCACTCTGCCTCGGTTTCTTGTGGTATAGGTTCTTGGTGAATCACCTCGTTATCATTGGCTCTTCATGGAAGTTTGTTATCCCTGTAAGCCGTTCTTATTTGATGTTAATAGAAGAGATCCATTGCTCATCCGTTTGTAGATTAGCCCTAATTTGAAAAATCACGTTATATATGTGTTATATGTGATTGTCTTCTCACTTGTGTTTTCATCGTTTTGCTATTTGTTCTATAACGCAGTAGATCTTCTGCACTAACTCTTCGGTTAGAGATCCGCTTTTGCTGTGGGGGACCCCAAATCCCTACAAAGTGACTCCCCACCTTGTATTATAGTAGATGTCTCGTACTCTAGGATAATTAATTTTACATATATCCTTTTAGTACCAATCACAATCCATGTTGTTTCTCTTTTGTTGTTTGATGATGAAAACAAAAAAAACAAAAAAGAAGACTTAGGAACGGACCATGCCAGATTTTTGGGCTTAATTTCGCTAGATTTGGACTCGGGCTTTCAAAAAAAATTCCGGATCAGGTTTCAGGCACACACTAATAACTACCTAGTTTGAGGAGGCCCGACCCAAACCAGCCAAATTACTGCCCTAGCATTGATTAGGTGGCCCGATCAATTTTCAATAGAAAATGTAGGGCTTGCAATTCTGGACCGACACGAAGTTAGCGGGTCTGGGTCTGGGTTAAATGGGTTCGGTTGTAAACAGGTCGAGACGATAGACCTGCTTAATAAACGAGTCGGGTCCGGGTTTAGGGTCTGGACACGGTAGACCCGAGAAGACCATTTAAAATTCAACGGATCGTGTCGTGTCGGGTGGGGTCGGGTCTACCCGCAATCCGATACTGTAGTATGTAGTACCAATGGTTCTTATCGGGCCAGGTCGGGTCGAGTCGGATTGGGTCGGATCGGGTTAACTGAATAGACCGTGTGGTAAGTGGATCTAACGGGTCTTATCAGGTCTACCTGTTTATAAACGGGTCGGGTACGGGTTTAGGATCTAGACACGATTAATTAAACGACGTATCTGGGTTTAGGGGTTTTGGACAGGACATGAACCTGACCCGACACGACCCATTGCCACCCCTAAGAAAATGATGTAATTGCAACTCTCACCGATGATCTATGATATTTCACCCATGATGTGCAACCAATTGATCCGACGGTCCACATTGGAAGGTAATGCTATACACCATGTGCCAAGGACGGTGAACAAATGTTTCTCCCTACCTACTCCTTTGGGCAGGTGGACAGCTGGTGAGTTCGGATCTCCTCCAGTCGATCGACCCGGTCGGTGGGCCCGCGCGCATCACTGCTGCACGATGGCTGGCGACCAGAGGGCCGACCGACTGGAGGAGATCCGAACTCACCGGCTGGTATTTAATTCCTTCCGGTAGTGGCTGACATCAGTAATACTAAACTCCTATGCTGACGCCACGTATAAATAAAACCCCCAAGACTACTCCCTCCACTCTCATAGTATAGGCCATGTTTGGATAGAATTTTGATTCTGGGATTCAATGAGTCCAGAATCCCAAAATCTCAAAAAAGGACTGAAATCCGGAGCCTTGATTTTGGGCTCAAGAAAAATGACTCTCAGAAGTACATTTTAGACTTTTCGTAGAAACACATTTTAGGATCAGGTTGTATCCAAATAGTCTGTTTGTCTTTTTAAAGTATTCTGGGCTTCCAAAATCCTACAATTCTAGAACCGGAGCGTATCCAAACAGACCCAACTACCATATATCCGTATAGATCGTAAAAGATATATTTTTCTTTATAACAAAAAGGCTTAATTAGAATCTAGCACTAAATAATTACGACATATTCCTCTTACCTGCCATATCCAACCTGACTCAGTACGATCACAATCGTCCGGAAGACAAAGAGACAGTGGTGATTCGATATGAGGTTGGACAATTTTTTTTTTTTTTGTACATGCGACAAAAAAGTTGGATGAACATTCTTGCTCTTTCCGACCGCTATGGAAAGAGAGATGCTATTCAGTCCGAAGGTTTTTCCGATTCCGCTCAGCACGACTGACGTAGCAGCATACAACTGGTGGTTGAATTTCACTAGCGACATTTAAATCTTTAACACCATCAGTTGTATGCTACCACGTCAGTCATATAGAGCAGAATCGAAAAAACCTTCGGACTGAATAGCATTTCTCCTGTGGAAATTGATCAAATTAATTAGAACCGCACGACTCTCAACACTTAAGGCAATCACAAAATAGTTCGGCCTCAAAATAACAATACTTTGCTCCAACAGGTGTTGGAGCATGCGGCTCGTCTGTTCGATGTGAACCGTTGGATATTCATCCATTAACAAGTTCTGACAGAATATCACTAGTGACATTCACGCGGGCTACTGATATTCTGTCAGAACTCCGAACAGCTGAATATCACTAGTGATATTCTGCCAACGGTTCACATCGGATAGAGGAGCCGTGCGCTCCAACACCTGTTGGAGCGAAAATATTGTTCGCCTCAAAATTATTTGCACCCCATCAGCAGCTAGCATTGGCGATCAAAATTCCTTTTTGGGTTAATGTGTCTAAGTCCCCAGACAACTAATCGGTGGGGTGAAAAAGACGGACAAAAAATGCATTTCACCTAAGGTCCCTAGACAAGGCAACATATCAGTTTGATGTAAGGGACAACCAAAAGTCAAAAATGCCCTCATCGATGCCTCTCCTTTCTCCCTCTCTCTCAGGTAGCCGTGATCAAAGCAGGCCAAGCAGCGGTGGCGGAGGAGGGCACTAGTAGCGGAGATGGGATGAGGGCAGTAGACGAAGGGGTTTGGTTTGGATTAGGTTTAGGTTTAGGATTAGGTCTAGGGTTCATCCCACGACCTATAGATAATAGGGTTTAGGATTCAGTTTAGTTTAGAAAGGAGAGGCATGAAATGAAAAACTTAAGTGTAGTTAGGGGTAATTTTGTCCTTGCAATTTTGATGTCTTTAAGCTGGTTGAAATTTTGACTATGGATGGATCTTTAACTCCCCTTTTTTTGGCTCCATTTTTTTTTGGGTAAGGGAAATACACTTAATTCATAGAGTTACGAGTCAAAAGACAACAAGAAACATCACGTTGAGCCAAAAACACTAAATCTGACGGAAAGCTAACAATCCATTGTAGTGGACAAGGAGCAGACTTAGCCCACGTTACCAAGCGATCGGCCACCTAGTTAGCTTCACGATAGGCATGACTAATACACATCATCAGGAAGAGCCGCAACAAGTTGTTAATGTCTTGAAGAAAAAAGTGGTCGCCAGATCTTTATAACGCCCACTTAACCACTGTGGATGAGTCTCCCTCCACCCACAGACGATGCGTGGGGAAGAGAGCACGAGTGGTCATAAGGCCTTCCCATAGTACACGGGCCTCCGTGTCAACCACAGACACAGTTTGTAGAGGAGTAAACCCCGCCAATAAGATTCTCCCTGTATGATTCCTGATGATGAAGATTGCACCCGCCGCTTTCGACCTCAGGTCAAGCGCCCCATCAAAATTCAGCTTTAATTCTCCCTTCTCTAGCAGCATCCACTTGACAAAGGTTGTAGTAGGGCTCCGCTTCATATCCTGCACATCCACTGGGATGGTATTAGCACGTGCAAACTCCACCGTGATAGCATGACAGGCACGTGCCACTTGGGCTGGTAGCTTTGTACTTCCCTCAAATAGTTTTTGGTTACGATTGAGCAAAATACTCCAAGCAGCAGTAATAAGAGTATTACACAGGATCTCCTCTTCTACCTCGATAGCATGGGTAGTGTTTATGAGGTTATGCCATTCCTCAACGCACTTAGGGATAGGGAACATAAAATAAAGCTCCTCCCAGACAAGACGGGCATGGGTGCACTCAAAAATAGCATGATTCACATTTTCGACGTCCCCCTGCACAACGACTGTAAAGTGGATCAAGTTGAATGCCACGTTTAATCAATAATTCCTTAGACGAAATACGATTCCTTAAAAGTTTCTACCCGAACGCCATAGCTCTAGGGGCTGCCTTGCATCTCTAATACCTCCTCCAACTTATTTTTGTAGGCGGAGCAGGCTTAGAACTAGAATGTTCATCATTACCCATGTTACGGGTCACATCAGTAGCATTATTGACCCTGATGAGAATATCGAAAACAACCTTGGTATTAAAAGAAGCCGTCATGTTCGAGTCCCAACACACAAAAGCCCTTTCGGTAGTCGATAGAATTGGGATGTTACTAATCCTTGCAGTAAAATTTGGCCCAAATTCACTATTCACAATGTCTTGTTGCCAGACCTCGTCAAGCATCAGATCAGTAACCATACCAATTCTATCTCTAGCATTGATATCAACAGCTGTCGGATATCTTCCAAGGAATCGGATCCAGCCAAGGATCCTCCAAAATGTTAATCGCAGACTCCATGTAAATATTGAAAGTGCGGTGATCACGCACAATAGGCACCCCTTCAGAGATAGCCCTCCACACCCTGGAGTAGCCCTTGGGTTTGGCCACATCCATAAGTTTGGAGAGATCATATTTGATAGTACAAAACTTGCTCCACAGACCACCACTCTAAGAAGCAATTTCAAAGACTTTTCTTCCCATTAGCACTTGTTTCACCAGGCCCAATGCTCGAACACCAAGACCACCATCATCCTTGTGTTTACACACATCAGACCATTTAACCAAGTGTACGCCCTTACCATCATTCCCGCCCCCCCCATAAGAATTGCCTCGTTACTTTCTCTAACGAATTGATAAGGCGTTTGGGAAACCAAGTATTCACCGTAGTAAACATTGGCATAGAGCAAAGGACCGACTTGAGCAGAGTTATCTTCCCCGGATATTATAGGATCTTGGCTTTCCAACCAACAAGCTTGGTTGTAACTTTGTTAAGTAGATCCGTTGCGAGAAGCTTCGTAGGAACTTGTTTACCCCAAATAGTAACACCTAGGTATTTAAAAGGCTCTTTGATTTTCTGAATACCTAGCTATCGCACAATCATCTTTCTATGCTTATGGTGAATCTTATGAGCAAAACTCACCAAGGATTTAATAAGATTAATTTTCTGTCTGGAAGCAAGGCAATAGCTCTTGAGTGAGTCCTTAAGGATATCACCTTGATTCAAATCAGTCCTGGTGAATAACATACAATCGTTGGCAAAAGACAGCATATGTAGACTAGCTGCATCAGGTTTCGGTCGCACACCCGAAAGCCTTCCTTCTATGTGAAGTCGGGCAAGGTCATGATTGAGAAGCTCGACACCCAAAATAAACAAATAGGGAGCTAAAGGATATCCTTGTCTCAGATCTCTTTCCGCCTTAAACCACTTGGATGTGGAGCCATATTAGCAACACAACCCATAGTCCATCTAACTTTGGCTGCAGTTGATAAGGATAGAGAAGTTCGGACAGCATATGCAGACTAACTTTGGCTCTAGTTGCTCTGTGATACATCTAGATTGTTCATTAAAGAGTGTAGGAGCCGTCTGATATGAACTTTACACCCTACCACGGCCGAGCAAGCATCATTGAGCATCTGGAGCATTCCCTCGCTAGAGCAGATTTTTTTTTCTTGTAGATCACTCCAACACGAGGGACTCACAAACTACAGGACCCACGTGTCACTTACTGGATGATGGCTTGAGTGCTTGATGGATTTGCATGTCACTCAATCTTTACACTACAACAGCTAATTCAGGGTTATTCAGCACCTACTTTACTTATATATACTATAATATATATATGTAAGGGGATATTTCACTGTAGCAGCTACAGTGATGCGGATCGCCCTCCTCTCTCTCTCTCAAACGTGGAAAAATTTTCAGCACTCATCATTGCAGTACTCCCACTCTTCTTGTACCAATGAAGTAGCAATTTGTGCGGAGTGCAGTCCACTCGTTGGCGCACGTAGAGTGGGAGTACAGCAGCCGTGAGTTAGGGGTGTGCATCGGTTCAAAACCAATCTATTTAGGCAAAAACCCAAACTGATCCAACCTTGGTCAGTTTTGAGGATTTTCAATCCGATCCAAAACGAACTGAGATTGGAATCCAATCCAATCCAATTAAAGTCAGTTTGGATTGGATTGGATGGTCGATTTTGGTTTTTTTCTCCCCTTTTATCAGGACCTATTTTTAAGTTAAATAATAATGATTATTATTGTCAAATCATTAGGCCTAAAAAAGATTTTTAACTGATTTTGAATTATCCTACAATATTGCAAAAGTTGTTGATAGCAAGTGCACATAGGGACACACACACACATAGATACTCTTACTTATGGCCTCTTACTCATATGGTTATCTATGATCCGAGCCATTCATTAGATCCGGGCTGAGAGGAATCGGAAAAACCTTCGGGCTGAATAACATTTCTATTAAATGAAATGGCTGGCCTGGACTATCAAGATTTGTTCTGTCGTGGATTAATCATCAATTAATCCTTATTTGTTTAATCTCACGTGTTTTCTTCCACGGCTTAATTTAATTTAAGGGACCAGTGTCCCAGGTCCGCGCACGTTAGCGTGATCGGGGAAATAAATACGGAGGACCCGATGTCGTTTGTTATATTTTATCACGTGAAGCGAGTGGAAGAGAACACAGCAAACAGAGGCAGAGAAGGGGAGCGAAAGCGAGAGAGGAGGGGGAGGGGGAGGGGGAGGAGTGGGAGCTTCGCCGTCCGAGGAGATGCTGGCCGAGTATCTCTTCGGAGGCGTCGTCGCTTCGCTTCTAGGGTTTCTCCTGCTCTTGGGACTGCAGAGCAAGAGGAGGAGGGACGCCGGAGCCCCGGACCGGTTACGCGAGGAGGTGACGGAATGCGGCATGGATGAGGCCGGAGGCGGTGATACTGACGTGATCGTCGTCGGTGCCGGCGTTGCCGGATCCGCCCTCGCGTACACGCTCGGAAAGGTTAGATCTGTTCCCTTGTAAATTGGGGACCCTGGAATAATGAATTAAGAAGGGTGACTTCTGTTTATGAAATGTTTCGGGGGGTTGGAGTTTTTTTTTTTGATCCCTTCACTATCTCCTACAACGACTGGCGAGATGGTGAAGGAGTTGTTTTATCCCTTCACTATCTCCGGCCGGGATGGGCGAGATGGTGAGGGGCAGCTGGAAGGTATGCTTTGGTGCCCCGTCGACAATGCCACTGGGGTGCCCAAGTTCGACAAGGACTGGCGAGATGGTGAAGGAGTTACTTGATCCCTTCACTATCTCCGACCAGGGCTGGCGAGATGGTGAAGGGCAGCCGGAAGGTATGCTTTGGTGCACCGTCGACATTGCCACCGGGGTGCCCAAGTCCCTGAGACCCTCAATTTAGGGAATTAGGTGCTCCACGCACACACACACACAATTGTCCGCTTTGCCCATGCCGTATGTCCGTTCTAATTGTGCCACACATCTTCCTTCTTAAAAGTCTTATCTTTGCTCATTTTGTGTGCTCGTTCTCGTGGCTTGTTAGTTATAACTTATAAGCTATGGTAGGAAGCTACACTGATGGTAACTAAACATTTTTTTTTGTAAGGTGTGCTTAATAAAACAATTCAAGTGATGTTTCATGAGTTGATCAACTCAAATTTGTTAAAATCATGGAACCAAAGATGGTAGTCTTGTAACATGTTGATGCTTGAGCGCTTATTCATGGAGGGTTAATTTTATATGACACTTTTATATGATGAAAGGGCCTCTATTTAGCAAGGGATGAGAGGTCAAGCCGTCATGGCAACAATAACACAATTGAGCTGTTGAATCTTAGTTTTTGAATACGAGTTACTTGGATATGGACGTGGTAACATGAGTGTTGGATTCAAACAGTTTGATATGTTTGCGACATGGTGAGGACCAAAAAATAGGATTCACAAGAACGCTTACCTTTGAAACTAGCTTAAGTTTAATATGTATATAATAATATCAATATGTTATTCACTTATTGGAATTTCAAACTAGTCATGAATTATGATATTGTTCAAAATATATTGTATTATTCAATTCAAATATGAATAAGCTAGAATTTATGAAAAGTTATATTTAGGTGTAAAAGAACATTGCTGTGTGTTATATTTTACGGCTCTATAGATAAATGGGGTGTCAGGTTTTCTGTGGGACATGACCTTCCAAATTTTTTCTTTGACACTTATTTAAACTTTAAAGTGTCGTACATGGCCGGGAAGTGTTCTTGGCTCTATCATTAGCCCGGATAGTTCCCGTGTTTGGTGTTCTTGGTTCAAGGTGCACATGAGGCGCAAAGGTCTCCTAGAGCCTAGGCGCAACTCAAGGTGCACGCCTGATTGAAGTAAGACGCATATATATATATATATATATATATATATATATATATATATATATATAAACATGCATAACTAGACTAAGAATGAATCTTAACACAATAGATAAATTGGATAGATCGTTGTTGCAACAACACAAATGTTGTAGCCCTGTAGGTTTGAATTACGAATCTAAATAAGTTATTTAAAATATGTTAAATCTTCAAATACGTATAGTTCAAATTCAATAACTAGTTATAAGATATTAAATATGATATTATAGCAAACAAAAAATAAATAGTGCATGATTGAATGTGTTATTTTATCCGTGTGCTTGTGCACATGCTTCTAAATCAGAATGGAATATGCAAATCAAGAAAGAGAAAGAAACTTATTGAATCTTGTAATAGTTGAAATAATATTAAATTCATCAAATCCAACCCACAATTGCTCTTATGGTCCTATTTAAGAACTATAACAAATAATTTTGAATATAAATAATATTCAATCAATGTGCCATATTCAGACTATTGCAATCATGAATCAAATCTATTTAATAACTTAATGATATTGCCAAAAATATCAAGTGTAAGCACATAATTGCACGTGGTTCAACCAGGCGCGTCTTTTTTGCACCTAGAGCCTAGGTGCACGCCTTTCTAACAGAGCCTCGCTTTGTGCTTTTGAGGCGCAGGGGGTGAGCTTAGTTGAGCCTGAGCTTAGGCGCGGCTTTAATAACACTGCTATTGATAGCTTCCTAGAAGAGTCCTAGGTGAATATATATGTCGACTCAACAATTTTTTCTTGACCTAAGTGTTTTGGTAACATAGTCCTTAACTGTGAGCAAGTGTAGGGTGGTTTTTTGTGCATGAGTGTGGAACCGGAACTCTATCTAAGTGAGATATTTGTGGTGACTTAAGCTTACCATGATAAAATACGACAGTAACAAAAGATGCTAGATGGAAGAAGTGGTAGAACTGGTAGGAAGTGGAAGGTGCAGGAGCAAGAGAATTGTGAAGCTAGTTCAAGACCTATTGTAGAAGATACCTTGATACTTCTACTAATGTTTGGATTGGTCCATCTACTACTGCTTTATTATTGTTACAATCTTTGATTGAATGCTTGCGTGCGCACATTTACAATGTGTGTTTAATCTCTTGGTCACTTTCCTAGAACACTTCTATACTATTCGTATAAAATGGAGACTTCGGTGCCACGTGGTAGCTACCCTTCTCCCCATTTTTTATTTCTACGTGTGGAAAAAATAGATATTAATGATGATGGCCGGTGGGTCTTAATGGGTTGTAATTGACATTAAACAGCCAACAATGAAATAAACGGACCCCATTAATCTCTACCCCCTCCACTTCTTCGATTCGTAAAAATTTTATTCTCATGGAACGCTCGTTAATGAGATAATTGAACCCCATTAATCTCTGCCCCATGCTCTACTCTTTCCAGTTTCAAAAAAGTCTTAATCACATGAAACACTCATTAATGAGATAAATATATCCCATTAATCTCTCCCCCCTCCTCTCATTTTATGTTACCATATATCTTTAGTATACGTTAGGTGAACTTTCCTCTTGGACACTTAACGAAGAGGAATGAAGGATATGTGATCTGATCAAGAGGCATTACAATCTTTCATGCATTGCACATGATTAGTACTAATATATAAGAGGGGCCTGTGGTGCCACGTGCCCTTTGTGGTGGAAAGAAGTGTTAGCCTCTCTCAAAAAATTTCCCCATTTAGTTAATTTGTATGGGTAAATTTTCATTAATGCATGGTGAGAGAAATCCATTAATAGTTCACACGAATCTAATTTAATGCCCACGTAACGCATAAGACCCTACACATTCTAGGCTTTCTAGCTAATATGCATTGGTGAATATTGTAAAAAAATCTGCATGGGTAAATGATTCAAAAAAGAATTCATGTTTCTTGTAGTTTATTTTTTTAATTCAATACTTTGCTAGTTTTAAATACCTAAATAAGTGGGTTTGGGGCGTTGGATCGAAGTGTATCCCCCTTGCCTGGTGATCCCAGTTGACCACAACCCGTGTGCATCACACGAGTTTACTTATAGTTATATTTAAAGCACAAGGTTGGGTGGTTGCTTGGTTGGGTTTCTTAGCTTATGTAGGTCTGTCCATGCTATGTGTTTTTGTACCACTGTTATAAAAAGCGGTTCACGTGGCCATCTAGGCGTCCGCCGAGGCGTTTTGGGCCTTCGACTGCACAACATATGTTTGGACCGCTTTTCCTCAACATCCAAATGAGAAAGGTCGTCGTTGTAAGTATCGATAGCGAAAGTTTCCTTTCGTTATTCTTCTTCTTCATGTACTTCATTTTAATCTTTTTTTTTTTCTTTTTCAACTAGTACAATATTGTTTTGCTATTGTATAGTGGCTCCCTTGGCCTACTGTGGCCACCTAAAAGAATATTGATAGCAACAACCTTGGCCCATTGTGAACTACTAAAAGAAGAACGATAGTGAAAACATAGTAGCTAAATTAATTCCAAGTAATTTTCTTTGTAAAATTTCTACCACCTCAATCTCTAGCTGGCAGCCTCAACTTGATTGACAGGATGGGAGTGAAGGTCGAGGGAGCTATTATACAAACTATGTCTGGTGTTTGGGCTTTGATATCAAAATTGATGAGATCTTAAAGATGGGAGAAGTGAAAGACCTGCCACTGACCTTATTCATGTGCTGTTTTGCCAAACCTCTTGATGAAGAGTTGAATAATATGTATGTCGATATAAGATGGTACTTTCAAGATTAGGAGGTTTTACGTTGTAGTTAATATTAAATGAATAAAATAAGTTAAACACTCCTTAGTCTGTTACTAAGTAACTCTTCATTAAGCAATTGAGAATTTGTTTCTGCTTAGGAGATAACCATGTTAAGGACATTTGGCTGGAATTTAATGTTGATTCTTTATGGAGGGAACAATCATAATAGGTAATGAGACTTGAGCTCTGAATGTCTGTTTGATAATTTGATTGCTGGAAGATTGATGGGTCAGATATTTTTGTGGGTACTTTCCACATTGGTCATTAAGAGAAAATTCTTAGAAAAAAATGACAGAACTAAACCCATAATTGTTACCTAAAATATTTTCATCCCCAAAGTAGTGATTTTAAAACAAAAACTTCTAGTATTCCGTCCTTTTTCTTTTCTGCTTATTTTTCACTTTCATTTCATTTTACTTTTCTTTCATTCCCTTCGTAAAAACCTAAAGGATGAAGAGAGAGAAACAACATTGAGTAGCAAATCATTTGAAAAAGAACATGAACTCTGAGAAAATATACGAAGAAAAAAAGCAAATACCTACTAAATTATTTACCTGATTATAATGCTAATTATATTCATTGTATCCCCCAAAACCTGTTGTAGCCTTGGTACATTCAAGATGAACTATACAGATTCTAGAACTTTAAATTTTTTTGGAAGGTGGACATGCCACCACATTGTTTATTGCCAAATGAAATCAAAGTGGTAAAAAATTTTCATCCTCCACCTATGTGTACATCAATCCTCTCATTTGCTACTTAGTGCCTTTTTGATTCAAGCTACACATCTATACCATACCATCTTTAACTTTGGTCTCTAATTGGAAACATGAGTTATACTGGTTTTAATGCTTTACTCTAAAATTTATATTTAACATCTCAAAGCTTTTGTGAGCTTATTATTCTCTTCTGAGATTGCATTTGATAGTTTGAAGTGTCTTAATTGATTGATTACAGGATGGTCGTCGAGTACATGTCATTGAGAGAGATTTGACAGAACCTGATAGAATTGTTGGTGAACTGTTGCAACCTGGAGGCTACTTGAAATTGATAGAGTTGGGCCTTGTGGGTAAGCATGAAACTATTATCTTTCTCACACATTGTTGGATGCTCAAACGAACCCGCTATATTTTTTAATATTTTAATACCGCAACTTTATACCTGATTTCAAATAAGATAAAATTAATTTGGTAGTGCAGTGCATTTGAGCATTTTGTGTGCCTTGTGATATTCAGAACATTTTCCTCTCCAGATTGTGTGGAAGAAATCGATGCTCAGCGGGTACTTGGGTATGCTCTTTTTAAAGATGGGAAAAATGCCAAACTTTCCTACCCCTTGGAAAAATATGATTCAGATGTTGCTGGGAGGAGCTTTCATAATGGGCGGTTCATACAAAGGATGCGTGAGAAAGCTGCATCTTTGCCAAAGTAAGTTTCCTTTCCATCAAAATGATAGTAGTTCTTGTTCTGGTAATTTCAATTTGAGAAACTATCATGTTTTGTTTCTTATTTATAAGATCTTGCTGTAAACTTCATTGGTTTAGAAATAACTCAATAAGGCTTTTAGCTTTAATCTTCTTTACAATATTCAAGATCATTATCAAATGATCTGCCGTGATTCATCCTCTTACTTTCCCCTATATGTGGGTGGTAAAGGGCTTGGTTCGAAGACTTCGTCCGAATCATTTTTGAATTTTAGCTGATCCGAACAGAACAATCCCCATACTCAAAATATGTTCTGATTCGAGTCTGGTTTGGCCATATGGCTCGAACTAGAGCTGAACCAGACCCGATTTGGCCGAATTAGAAGAATCAGACTTGAATTTCTGACATTTTGATTTTTAATGTTTTTGACCGAAACGACCTCGCTTTTCCCCCAATCCAAACCAAACTGGAACTCTCAAATGTTCGTTTTTTTTTTCTTGAGGATGAGCCATGTGATAGTTCCATGTATATACTTATCATAGAGTAATGCGGATACTCAATGATGAGCCCCTCAAAATGGATCCAAGGCACATAAATCCACCAAATACTTTAGAATCAACCATTATTCGTTATCAATTGTTACCACATTCGTCAAATAAATAAAAGTAAAATAAGAATATATGTCTCAATTCCATCTTCCTTCATGTAATGAGTGTTTGGTTACTTATAAATGGGGATCATGTAATTGCAGTTTTAGTTGGCTGCCTAAATTGATATTTGATTACTTGCAAGGAGTTGATGCAACTAGAGTACCGTTGTCCCCATTAGTTGCGGTGGCTAGAGGATGAACTGAAAATGTCATGTTACTCAATCAATCTTGGTCAAACATGGCAAAAAAAGGTTAAGTATAGTTAATAATTGGTCAAATATTGATCAAATTTATCAAACATGGTCAAAAGCTTGTTGAAAATTATAAAATGCCTATCAAAAGGTTTAGATTTGGTTAAAATAGGTAAGATTGATTAAACATGGTCCAAAGTCAAACTTACAATCAGGTAATGTTGGTCAAAACTGGTGGACCAGCCAATATGACTGCTTCGACTATGTCAAAACAAACAGTGGTACTCTACATCCTACAATTGCGGTTACAAGTGACCAAAGGGATCAATCAAATCTGTGATACTCCAACCATATGCTGCTCCAAATATACAGTGATTGTGTAGTGTATATCCAATAAGCATAAAATTTACCATTTTCCATTCCTAAACCTTGACAGCGTAATAGCTTTATCACAATTATTTGGTGTTACCTATATGACTCCTTTTATAATCAGTCATCAACAAACTAATCAAACCATAATTTTTTTTTGGTAGACTGCATTTTTTTATTGATTCTACCTAATAATTGATCACAATATCATGGTTGATTACATTTTGGAATTAGATAAAATTGAATAAGACAATCATCACTATCCAACTCTTTATTCAATCAAAATGGGGTTAACCATTTGAATCAGATTGTTAGAGGTTGTTGGGTGGTTAGAGGTTGTTAGAGCTTTGACGACCCCTCCTTTGCACTTGTATAAATACCCCATCGAGGATGGTGATATTAGAGATTGAGATGTCACATGGTATCAACGCTTTGAGGAGGGAGGTTGAGAGAGGTGGTGAGATTTCTCTCCCCTTCCTCTCTTTCCTTACTCTCTTTTTTTCTCTCTAACCTGACACACCTATCCTCATCTCCTCTTCCAACTTTCTTTTTTCTGTCTAACCTGACGCACCTATCCTCCTCTCAACTTGAAGTTGCTGACTGAATCGTGCCTCCCTTGGATCGTCGGAGTTTCCTGTAGCTATCGGAAGCCATATCAGATCTCAGCCTGACACTGATCTTTGCCCTGTTTTCCTCTATTGCGCAAAGGCGCTTGATCCTCTTTCACCTCCTCCCTCGTCTTTGGACCGCATCTACACCTCCGTACCAACCGGGAGTCGACCGGCAACAACGGCTTCTCACCCCCCTCTCGGTTTTCCTCTTGATTTGTCTTCCTCTTCTCTTATCTGTTGACGAAGGGGTTGGATCAGGAACCCCCAGCCCCGTTGCCTGCTTGTCGAGTGCCGAAATCGCCGAATTTAGCGGTGGCAAGTCGGAGTGGTCTCGGCGACTTCTGTGGGCAGGATTCGGAGGCAAGCACATCCAGGCGTGACACTGCGCCCTCTAGACTCTCCACTAGTTGTTTCTCCATTGTTTGGGATGGATAGGGAGAGAGAGCGTAACATCGAACACAAGATCTCTCGAAATCATAGGATTGACCTTCTGCATGGTCCTCCCTCTATGGGATTCGGCTTGAACCCATGAGTCCGTGGGGGGAAGATCCGATAAATTCCTCTAGTGTGGGGTTTTACCTGATGAACAACGATAACAGTGTGGATCGAGGGTTTTAGCAGCAGGACCTGGAAGCCCCCTCTCCATGTGTTTTGATCATGTGGCTCCGTCGATTTAATTAGTCTGACATCCTCAGATAACTTAAATGTTCAGATCCATCTGTTCACTGTGAGACCCATCATAAAGCTTAGATTCAGCTTTGCACTAGCAGGCCCTTAGAGTATTTAAATATTCCACGTTTGTGCTTGAATTGAGCTTGGTTTTTTATTCTTGGCTTGTATATTGGGTTTGCTAATTGCGCTTGGGGGCGAGAAGGGTTGGGCTTGAATGTGGTTTCGTGGGTGAGTCTTTGTAATTGGGCTTTGGTGTGGGTACTTGGGTATATTGGGCTTGGGTGTGGATTGAGTGTTTGTTCTATGCAAGGCTCGCAATTTCTATTTCGGTCAATATTTCGACGCTCGATATGGAAATATTTTGTGGAAATATTTCGATAGTGTGGTAATATTGTGATTTTATAGAAATGGTAAAAATATTGATTTTTTAATGAAAATTTTCAGTGTATTGTTGGATAGTCATTAACCATGTATATATGCACAATTTGGAACACTCAGATAATATTTGTACCCTATCTAGGGGTGTAGAGCTTCACAAAACATGTATTTTGTATTTGAGTCTGAGTCTTGTGCAGTCTTGTTTGGTAATGTTTTGATCTATGTTTTTTAAATGGTTTTAAATCTTTTTTATGGATAAAAATATTTTCAAAATAAAGATTAGTTGATTGTTAAAATAATGCTTCAAACTTGAAAACGGACTTAAAACTAGAAAGTTGTGCAAGTTTGAAATCGTGCAAAAATTATGCTGCAATGCGAAACACTTTTTTTTTACTAAGTCTGGAAAAAAGAGTCTATAAAGAAAAAGTTTTTATTCATTCAAAATTTTCCTTTGACGGACTATGGTCTTCTAGATGTGTTTGTAGTTCTACATCTTGTGGAATTTTTTGAGCTAAAAATAAGTTGATTTAATCATTTTTCTCAACATACAAATTTTATGAAAAACCAAAAAAATTGTTTTCTCGTAAAGCTAAAAGTATATTTTTTGATTCACTTGGTTTTTTTTTTTTTGATATTTTTTTTGAAATCAAATGGTGGGGATATTTATTTATTTAATTTACATATAATAACTTAAAGTAAATGAAGAACAAAACAATTAAGTAAAATGACATTTATTGGCACGCCTGAGGCGCGCGCCTCACTGCGCCTTGACAACTATGTATTTACATATAATAACTTAAAGTAAATGAAGAACAAAACAATTAAGTAAAATGACATTTACTTAAAGGTTATTATATGTAAATAAGCTGTTGAGAAATAGGCCCCCTAGTCCCCTTTTATAACCAGTCAGTCCCAACATTTCAGTCCAAAATTCTGAAATTTTCCGAAATATCCACGAAATTTATGTGATTCGGTGTCTCTTGGCATGATAAATAGCGATATTTCGAGCAGACAAATATATCGTGCGAAATATCGCGATATATCGCGATATTCTTATGAATCTCATTTCGTTCCATATAGATATAGCATATGAGATTTCGTATCGAGGTTTCATAAAACCGAGATATTTCGCGATTTATTTCGAGATTTTGATCATTGGTTCTATGTGCACCTATCCAAGGTGCACCCCTTCGACGTGCACCCCTCACCGCCGCGTGCACCCCGTCAAGTGCACCCCATTGAGTGCACTTACCACTAAGTGCACCTAACCACGTGCATTCCTCCGAATGCGTAGCTCCTAGTGCACCTACCACCGAGTACACACCACTGTGTGCACCCTACTTTACACCCCATCGAGTGTACCCCCACGCTTTCCTCCTTGCTCCTTGCATCCTACCTATGTACCAGCGGTGCCTTAAACGAGTATGCCTTCTTACGTCTTTCACTACTGTGCCCCTCCTTGCGCCTACCCTTTGTGCGCCTTGCAGAGTGTGCCTCCTTGTGTCCCTCTCTCACCTTTACCCTTCCACCTTTCATCTGGATTGTGTGCTCTTTGTGCCTTGCACCCGCAGGGTGAGCCCTCTTTGCGCGTTTTACCCTACACCTTGCACACGTGCCCGTATCCTCGAGATATGCACTTTTATCCTATTGTACTTGTTTTCTCGAGAGATTGCACTTTACTTTTCTCACACTTTGCACCCCATCTGTGGTTCTGGTGGACTTCGTTTCTACCGTCTTGTCATGACAGTTATGGTGGACGTTTTGGTCTTTGCCAACCAGCTGCATCATCAACCTCTTCAGTTTTCATTTCTCCACCGGATGTTATTCTACTTGTACCGTCGTTCAAGAATTGGTGCCTTGGTTGACTCGTGAACTCAACTCATCCTATAGATTCAATATTATTTTGCTTTAGCTTTTCACTTCGCGCGCGCGCGCGCACACACACAGAGAGAGAGAGAGAGAGAGAGAGAGAGTTTTCTAACAACCCCTCCTTTGCACTTGTATAAGTACCCCATTGGAGATGATGATATTAGAGATATCCTTCGTCACACAAAGAAAGACTACAAACATAATAGGTTGCGTTATTGATTTGTGACCAAAGTTTGATTCATTATATTTCGGATCATTCTGCTGACCTTTGGTTAGGTCATCAAGGGAGGAACTTGACCTTGAATGCATACAATCACTCTAGAGTCTATGGTGCTCATGATTCAGTAGGTACTTGGGATTTTTTTGTAATACTAGCGCAGGTATTGCTTTTACTTGTCTCAGATGTAGATGGTGCAAAATGATGCTAAAGTTTCATAGCCATTGACACACATTTTCTCGCTAGGTGGTACCCATTAACTTGGATAATCTGCTTTTAAGTATTTTTTTTCTGGTTAATATATGTTTTTGTAGTGTTCTTTTTATTATTTAACTGTGCATTTTCTGGTTTGGATATTTAAGTCATTTCTGGGATATTTTCTACAGTGTACGGTTGGAGCAGGGCACGGTAACATCTTTGCTTGAAGAAAATGGGACCATTAAGGGGGTATCATACAAAACTAAAGCTGGTGAGGAGCTAAAGGCTTATGCACCTCTTACAATTGTTTGCGATGGTTGCTTTTCAAATCTACGCCGTGCTCTCTGCTCTCCGAAGGTAAAGTATTTAGCTTGAAGCCTTGAACAATGTCTACAAAGTTCTAGATCCATGATATTTGTTTGTCGATGATTTAGTTGTTGTTCAACCTTCACTATGTTAGTATGTTGTAAACTCTTTTATGTTTATCTCCGAGTTTTAGTTTTGTAATCTACTAGTATGAAACCCGGGCGATGCCCGGGCTCCATTTGGTCACCCGATGTATAATAACTGGCTGTGATTCGCACCTCTGACGGAATCAACCCATGTGGAGTATAGAAACCCGTGCAATGCCCGGGCTCCATTCAGTCATCCGATGTATAATAACTGGCTGTGATTCGCGCCTCCGAAGGAATAGACTCATGTGGAGTATAGGGGGCTCCAGGTGACGCGACCTTAGCTCCCACGTGGCGAGACCACGCCTCCTAAGCTCCGTTTTAGTACTATAGTATATATTACCTTGTGTAGTAATTCATGACAGTTCTCCTCCTGCAGGTAGATGTGCCATCTTGTTTTGTTGGTTTAGTTCTGGAGAACTGTCAACTTCCGTATCCAAACCACGGGCATGTTATCTTAGCAGATCCTTCACCCATTCTCTTTTATCCTATAAGCGGCACTGAGATCCGTTGTTTGGTTGATGTGCCCGGACAGAGAGTACCTTCTTTGGCTAATGGTGAAATGGCAAATTATCTGAAGACTGTTGTGGCACCTCAGGTATGATTGAGTGTCGTATGCAAGTGATGGCTTGAGTTGTTTTGGTTACTTTTCCCTTTAATGTTATTTTTCCATCGATTGATACTTCGGCGGCTACCCAGTGTGCTGCTATCTCCAGCACACGGGGGCACGACATTGAAGGATTGGAGGAAGGACGTGGGGCCCACATATAGGATTGAAAGTAGGTGTACTCATCGGACATCACTGCATCGGATTACAATAGAAGGTTCCTTAGGGCGAATAGGGTCTTCTCTTTTTTGGTGAGCTATTGCTTGCACCGTTTTTCGGTTCCTCGGCTTCTAATGGATTTGATCGTCGTCTCCCGTGGGTTTTACCTATTTGGGTCCTAGGATGTGGGGCCCACATATAAAATTAAATGCGGAAAGTCACGTCAGACTTTACTGCATCAGAATACAATACAAGGTTCTTATATTGTTTTTAGTATTTCTTTTATATGTGGTCCCCATGTCCTTTCCTTCAATCCTGCGTCTGCGTGTGCTAGAGATAGCAGGACACAGGTTAGCCGCAAAGTATCGTTCATTTCCATCTGTGCTTAGAGTTACCCCACTTAAGCTTCCCCATGTGAAGGTGGTGCAACTTAACATGTTTCATGCTTGTCTTTAGTAGCATCTATTGTGGGCTGTTATTTGATTATTTCAGATTCCAAGTGAGCTGCACGACGCCTTCATCTCAGCCATCGATCGAGGAAGCATAAGAACCATGCCGAATAAGAGTATGCCAGCTGCTCCACATCCCACCCCTGGAGCCCTCTTACTGGGTGATGCGTTCAATATGCGCCATCCTCTCACTGGTGGAGGGATGACCGTGGCATTGTCTGATATTGTCGTACTGCGTAATCTTCTTAAGCCTCTGCGTAATTTGCATGATGCATCTTCTCTTTGCAAATATCTCGAGTCCTTCTACACCCTGCGTAAGGTAAGCCGTTACATGGAAATTGAAATATGTCATTTAATTTTGAAGTATGTAATTTAATTTCTCGTTTTGCAGCCGGTTTCCTCTACAATAAACACCTTGGCAGGTGCTCTGTACAAGGTCTTCAGTGCCTCACCGGATCAGGCCCAGAATGAAATGCGCCAGGCCTGTTTCGATTATCTGAGCCTCGGAGGTGTCTTCTCGAATGGCCCCGTAGCATTACTGTCGGGTCTCAACCCTCGCCCGCTGAGTTTGGTTGCCCACTTCTTTGCAGTTGCTATATATGGGGTTGGCAGGTTGTTGCTACCGTTTCCTTCACCCAAGCGCATGTGGATTGGAGCCAGATTGATTTCGGTGAGTAACTCATTTAAGTTTGGTGTATTGCCAACGCATCTTCATTCTTTTATCACGTCTTCCGTAGTCCGGTAAATGAACATTAACATTTCGTTCTGGGCTTTTTATATATTTTTTAAAAGGGCCTTGAATACCCAATTGGACAGATCAAGGACACTTTTTTCTTTTTTGAGAGGTTCAAGGACATTCGAGTATCTTTCTTTGCAGCTGAGCCATATAATTGATTGGTGTTATAAGCAAGGTTTGATATTCCGGGCTCAGTTTCAGACCGGATGATGAAGGAACTGCCATTCATCCAGTTCGGGTTGGGTCATTTTTTCAAATTACAAAAAGAGTAATATGACATCGAAGAGAAAAAAGAAAAAAAAATTCGGGTCTGATCGATCGATTTAGGTCTGATTTGTTGCTGATTTGAATCAGCCGTTGACAGGGCTTGTTTCGGTTCAGTCAGCCAAAACCCAAACCAGTTTGGTTGAACCGGTTTGGGTGCGTCCGACTCCCCAACCATGAATTGCATTTGGATTGCATCAGTTTCTTCAAGGTAGAAGACTTTTGTTGTACCTCTGTAGATCTGGGCCATCAGTTCCTGCTTCGAGCTGTAGTTCATGGTTCTCGTTCGGACAAAGAACCATGAGTATCTGTGGTCCCTGACACGGATCCGTTCCTCTATGCCCATTCTGATTGTTCCGAGCTGTTTGTTTTGCAGGGTGCTTCAGCTATCATCTTCCCCATCATAAAAGCAGAAGGGGTCAGGCAAATGTTCTTCCCTGCGACTGTCCCTGCATACTACAGAGCTCCTCCTACCGATTAAAATGCCAAGCAGTATCCACAAACCCCTGTCACTATATTTCAGGTCTGTATCATTAGCAGTGAATGGTACACTTGCCTCTTTTCGTAAGCGTGTGTCGTGGCTTAGCTCCGTCCTTGTAAGAACGGATTATATTTCGAGATTGCTTGGAGGCCTGGCATCATTGTTCTGTGGTTATGCATGCTGCTGCCTTCTTTCTGTAGGTTTGCAACTTTGGGAATCCAGCATCATGAATGGCTCTACGATTCGGACGTAATCCAGTCTCATTGAAGGGTGTTTGGTGTTTTGTGCATCTTGGTTTTGCTTTTGATTTAGTTGTGTGATCTTTGTTATGCAAGCCTCTGTTCAGTCTAGGGGGATGTCACGAAAAGAGTCGAAAAACTGAAGGGATAATTTAAAAATATATTTATATTAGTCAGGCCACTGCACAGGGCATAGGTCAGCACTTATATATTAGCCACTCGCCAATTGGAAGCTGGTAGGACGTGTCTCGCGGAGCATTGAGAACCAGATCTGGAGGATTGAGGCTGATAGGAGGTGTCTCACACTCGAAGGATCCTGAACCAGATCTGAAGGATTGAGGTCGATCAGACTGTCTCATGCTTGGAGTCGATGCCAGAATGGCTTGGATTGATTGGGAGACGGTTCAGATCGATCGAGATGCGTATCGTGCTGAGTCTCCACCGAGGTATCATAGGTGTCTCGTGCTCGGAGTTGATGCAAGTTGCTGGGAGATCTTGTCGATGATAGATCGGCCCTCTCGGAAGATCTCAGGTGTGATCGATGCGAGATGGCTATACAATGAAGATGGCAACTTTGAAAACACTAAACTTTGGCTCTGATACCATGTTTGGAATAAGTGTATTAGTGTTCCACGAGAGCAACAACCCAATATATGCACGCATATGGGTACGAGTCCACCATAAACAAGGACATATGCATATGTCTATACTACCCTTTACAATCACATATATGTCTTACATGCTCATAAAGACTTAACTGTGGCCATTTGCTCAGGGGTTAATGGATAATAACATCGGCAATTGTAGGCATGATGTTTGGCTCTTACGAGTCCCACCAAGGGTCCAACTTTTTATATGGAAAGTCTTATGGTGCTCTTTCGATTGCCGACCCTTCTCATTTCTGGTTCAATAAGGGGTATCGCTATGTTATCGTTTCATTCGGGGTGTCATGGCAGTCGAGATTCGGAATGATTGGGATTCAAATGTTGACCACTTTGTTTGGACTGATGGCTCCTTCCAAACTGCTGACAATTTGGCAAGCGGGGCATGGGTATTAGCTACCAGAACGGGCCAAATCTGCTCCACGACATCTTCGACTTCTTTTTGTTGTCGGGTGGGCTCTCCCCTGCTTGCTGAACTCTGGACTTTGCGTGGAGCTTTTGAAGATCTAGGGAGGCTTCACTATGGTAAGACCATTGTGCCCATTGATGCAATGATTGCTAGGGATGTCCTTGTGCTTGGGATGAGCAATACAACGGAGATTGCGTCTGTTGCCTTGACTTGTATGCATTTGTGGCATGATTTGCCCGGTGTCTCGGTTCAATGGATTCCTCGCGCTGCTAATAGTGCTGCTCACTGGCTCGCAAAGGAAGCTCGAGTACATGGTAGGAAAGGACACCGGTCTTCCGACCCTCATATTTTTCTTTCTGCCCTTGTATTTGATGACCTCCAGGCCATGAAGTCATGACCACATCTGATGTACCAAAAAAAAAAAATGTAGGCATAGGATGATATAAGGACTTAGATGATAGATCGTTAGAACCATAATATTGAACTATCCCATTTTATACATAATCCATTTGATCCTTACCAAGTTCGTGCTAGGTGTATTAAAAAACTAAAAGGGTTCCACTTCGGTACCAAATTGCAAAAATCGGTATCATCCCAGACCCATGCATCTCAGCCGGTCATCTCATTTTCATTGCATCCTAGTGGTGGAAGCATTATTCTTGGGGTTATGGATGAACCCTAGGTGGACGCCTGAGATCCTCCCTAAGGCCATCCGACGATCCCTATAATTTTTGGTACGGTAGCAAGGTGGGTACTATAGATTTTTCCTTACTAAATTTTAAGGGTGCTAATATTTGCCCCACATAATTTTTCAAGAGTAACCACCTAACAATTTCATAAATATCATACATGTTCCTAACATCAAGTTGATAATGGCACCACCTGCCCGCAGCCATTGCCGAGCACTGCCACCGAGCATTCCTACTACCCACAACTCTCTCTCTCTCTCTCTCTCTCTCTCTCTCTCTCTCTCTCTCTCTCTCTCTCTCTCTCTCACTGAGTGCCGCCAAGCACTGCCACCCCTACTTTCTTTCCTCCCCCTTTTATCTTCCCTGCAGAAACCATAACTCACATTGGAGTCATGTTGGTGGCTACTTGCTGACATTGCTGTCGGCAGGGAGCCACAGTCATAGAAATTGTTTGGTTGTTATCCATTGAACAATTTTCCTACCATGTGGTGGCTACTCATCGATAGTGATGTTAGTCGATAGCTACTGACACACGTCCAAATTGAGTTAGCGTTTTGGCAAGGAGGAAGGAGGAGATAGAAGGAGGGGAGCGGGAGGAAGGAGGAGGAGGGTGAAAGGGGGAAATGGAAGAAGAGGAGGAAAAAGAACAAAGGAGGAAGAAAGGGAGAGGAGGGCTAAGTTGGGGGTAGGTGCTCGGTGGCGGATCTAGGAAGCGCGGTGCTTGGCCGCACCTGGGCATGGAGGTGGTGCCCTACATACATTGAAGTGACCTCATGGTTAGTATATCGACTATTAGTGATTAGAGCACAAAATAGACCAAGGTTCTAATTATACTAATATTGCCGCACAAAAGCACAGATAAACTCGTCACAAAGACGAGATAAACCCGCCACCAAGATCGGAGGGAGCTCAGGGAGGCCCACGAGATTTGATTCCACAACTTGTCGGATAAGGGTATGTGCTATTACCACAGAATGTGACCTTAGCTAGTGTGGCAAAATATAGTGTTGCACATATTAATACCTTTTTTTTTTGCGAGGGAGGATTAGTCATCAGTCCCCATAACAAGTTCCTTTTAAAGTTAAGGATGACTAATGTTTGTTGTTAGTTAAGTTCCTCTGGACCCTCCATTTTGTTCGTAATTAGACTTACCCTCCCAAACCGTCTTATTTCATCAGTCAAAGGTGCTTGACTGATATTCCATTATCCTAAGTTTATAGTGGACCATTTTGTCCCTCGCTGTCAACAAAGTCAATCTTCAAAAAGAAAAAAAAAATTCTAAAATTTGGTATTAAAAAACCGGTTCATGAGAAATAACTTTATCTTCTTCCTCAGATCCATTGTCAAGAAACCATTCACCAGGGATCGTAAGGAAGAAGATGAAATCCATTCGTGAGGAAGACCCATTCATGAGAAAGAAGATGAAATCCATTTGCGAGGAAGAACCCACTCATGAGGAATACAATGAACCCATTTGGAAGGAAGAATAAGGATGAAAATGAAACTTATTCGTGGGGAAGAAACCCATTCGCATGAAGAAGTAACCAATTCATGAGAAAAGAACTCATTTGGGAGGAAGAGATGAAACTCACTTGCGAGAAAAGAAATGAAACCCATTTTGGATGAAGGAACCTATTCTTGAGTAAAAGATGAAACCCTTTCGTGATGAAGTAACCCATTTTAGAGGAAGAAGATGAGACTCATTCATGATGAAAGAATCCAATCTGGAGGAAGAAGATGGAGCTCATTCGTGAGGGAGGGACCCACCTAGAAGGAAGAAGATGGAGATTTTTTCCAAATCCTCAAATTCTTAAGATGAAGATCTTCCCTAAATCCTTGACTACCCATTCGGCATGTAGAAAATGAAGATCTCCCCCAAATTATTAAATCCTAAAGTTTTAATACCGATTTTGGGTAATTTTCTTTATCTTCTTCCTAAAATATTGTGTTATTGACTGCAAGGGAAAAATCGGTCTAATAAAAAATCTAGCAGGGTGGAATAGTAGTAAAAAATGCTTGACTAACAAAATTGGATGATTTGGAAGGAAAAGCCCAATCACAAACAAATGCAGGGTCATACTGATTTCCATATATATTTGGGGGGTTAAAATCTAAAAAAGCCAAAATATTAACAGCTTCTTTTTTAGCTGCACATACAAAGCGAGTGAAATATGAGAAAGGGAGGGTACACTTATCAGTACTTTAAGAATGAATGACTAAAACACCCCCACACCCAAGTTACCAAGAATGATTTTGTTCCAACCTCCTTAAAGAGGTTGGAGCATCCCGCTCTCTCTCATTGGTCCATTCCGTACTGCTTATCATGGTGAGATGACCAAAAGCCCTCGAGATGGACCAATGAGAGAGAGCGAGATGCTCCAACGGGTTGGAACAAAATCGTACTCTAAGTTACCCCTCTGTGATGACCGAGGGTGATTTTGTTCCAACCTCCATAAGAAGGTTGAAGCATTCTTTGCTCTCTCATTGGTCCATTTGAAGGGCTTTTTATCATTTCACCATGATTAAAGTATGAATTGACAAGCATGCTCTTGAAATGGACCAATGAGAGAGCAAAGAATGTTCCAAAACTCGTTAAAGAGGTTGGAACAAAATCGTTCTCGCGATGACCTAATCGGCCCCAATCTTTCGTCAGAATCCCGAACAAGTGTTTCTCCCTTCTCCGCAACCCCCCTCCCTCCCTCTCCGGTCGCCTCTTCGCCCCCCAACCCCCTCGAATGGCGGCAGGACCCTCTCCTCCCTCTCCAAACCCTAGATCTCAATGGCTCCTAGCGATCTGAAACCCGTCCCTCGTCCCTCAGCTCTCGCGTTCCCCTCGCTTCCTGAACGAACCTCCGACGCGTCATTGGGTTTCAGGGCCTCTCCAAAGAGCCTGGGTGGGGGTGGGCCTGTGAGCGGATCTGAAGCTGCTTCTCTCTGCCCATCACGTTTCGTTCCGGTATGCTCATCTCCGATCTTATCATCTCGCTTAATACTACATAAAGATTTTTTTAAAAAAACAAGCCGTCAGAGATTCAGTAAATTTTTTTATGCCCAAGTTAATTCGAATCTTTGTTTCCTTAGCTACCCATTACTGTGAGATAATGATAGATCAAGAATCTAGTGAGAACACTCTTGTTATTGATATGGATCAATCGGGTTAACCTTTTTTATCAAGTATGGATTGATTGGTTGTTTGCTGTTGTCGTGGGCATTACTGGACTCCCATCTAACGACCCTTGACCGATCGGTTGATGGTAAACCTTGGCTACATATCGAGCCCATGATGGAGGGTAAGAAATGTAGGAAGGTATGAGTGTGTTTCTCTAGGAGCCCTTGATGGGCCAGGACTCTTAGTTTGAGGTCTATATAAGGATAGCTTGTGTCCCTACTCTCACCCATCGGGCTGCTCCTGTCCACCGAGGAAGAGCACGATTGTTGTTCTTCCGCCATGGCCACAAGTATGGATTAGTTTTATTGTTAGTTATGTACATGATTCGCAGTGTTCTAAAAAGCGGTCTAGGCGGCCGCCTAGGCGGCGCCTAGGCGCTAGGCGGCCCCCCACCGCCTCGCCTAGGCCTTAGGCGCTCCAGAAAAGCGGCCAAGCTCTCAGGCGGAGCTAGGCGGCCGCCCAGGCGGTCTAGGCGGGGCAAGGCGGCCGCCTAGGCGGGCTGAGGCTGGCCAGGCGAGCCAGGCGGGCTGAGGCTTACCAGGCGGGCCAGGCGGGTTGAGGCTGGCCAGGCGGACCAGGCGGGCTAGGCGGGCTGAGGCTGGCCAGGCGGACCATGTTTGCTTTTGTTCTTGTTAATCACTGAATCTTGAATTATGGTTATATACTTGTTCTTTAAAATAATGGTTTAGGATAATCTTGAACTTATATTAATTTTTAAACATATATATATATATATTATAATATCAAAATAATAATTAAAATAATTTAAAAAAAAAGACAAAACGCCTAGGCGCCGCCTAGGCCCCGCCTAGGTCGCCTAGGCGCTAGGCGGCCCCCCACCGCCCGACTAGCGCCTAGCGCTTTTTAGAACCTTGATGATTCGTATTCGTTCCGGTACAATCATGTTGCTAGGTTTGATTAGTTTACATGTGGTATCAGAGCTAATCTGAAGGTTTGAAATTTTGGTTGAGATCCGGGTTCGTAGCAAGGCGGTTCAGTTGGTTAGGGTTCAGGTTTTACCAGTTTAGCCAGGAATAATAAAAAATTAAAATTAAAAATTCGGGTTTGATTCAATTGATTCATGTCTAATTTGGCTCTAATTCATATTCAGTTGATTTAGGTTTAGCTAAATCGAATAGGAATTGTGGAATATTTTGGTTCGAGAGTCGTATGGGACATATTAAACTGATATGATTCAACCCCACAAATAGACCAAAATTTGAATCGGTTCAACAATCCAAATTGGGGTAGACTGAACCCGCAAGCCATGTTCCGAATTTGCGGCTAAAATTTGATTACTAATGATTTAATTGTTCCTTGCGTTTTTCGAATTTTCGGATGATTCTGATCCAATTCCCTAATGTTTGCTTATCCATGGTTTTTTCTCTTACACGATCCATGGTCGACTTTTGAACTTGCCGGATCCATCAGGGACCATCCCTGGCCATCGGCGTGAGCTATACGACAACTCACACAGCTGCTAGGGGAAATAGATTGTTGCAGAAGTTCAATCAAAACCCTAATCCCACTGCGCTTTTGGATAGATACAGTCTGAATAGTCGGAGACAGATTCTTCATCATTTAGTTGGCCAATCAAAACCTCAATTAGGATGGATCCTTAGCCTAGTGAATATCACGCTAAGAGAGACTTGATTTTGGGGGTGGATTTGCTAGCTTACATAGGTCACCTTCATGTTTATCGTGCTATAAGATAGATTGGTGGAGTATTGTCGAGGTAATTGTTTTGGTTTGAGGGATTGAGCACTTGAACCAATGACGGATGTGGCCGTTAATTTCGATGGGTGCTGTTGTGGTCTTTTTTTCATCCTTGGTGCAATACAAGTGTTGGTTCCCATGTTATAGTGTTACCGAATCCGAGACGTTATGGAATGACGAGCCTTAGGGGTGGTAATAGGATGGGTTGTTGGTGTCGATGGCAAGTGGCAACAACTTTTGTCAGCTGAGGATTGTTGGTGCGGGCGTCGGAGGGTCCCAACATATTTTCCAATCTGTAACGTTAGTTGTGAACTCATAGGGTTCATGATCCTCATTAGAAGGATCTAGGGCCGGACAACGACCCTCACTTGTTCAACTGAGGTGTTGATGTAACCAATATTGCCATACCTGTATAGGATTGATCAAGAGGTGGCCAAAATTACAGGATCACGAGCCAAGCTAGCGCACTGGCTATGACTGACATATTGGTTCAACACGATTGATGATGCTGGCAGAATAAAGATGATATGAAAGAAAGACGTCTACTGCAAGTAGTCTACAACAACCTTTACTACAAGGGCTTGGATGTTGTCTCTGGCGGTGCAACAAAAAAAATGTGAGGATTAAAACTTAAAATCCTTATCCTAGAACGAAGAGGGGAAAATGGTGTGGGATTCATGGACACTTCCCCAGGTCTCCCGTACCTGTGTCGGACACCGACACTCGTCGGACACTCGCCGGATACGCACCGGACACACATATGCCGTGTCCTACGTGCTTCCGGGAGCCGTACACGGTTGGACACTCCTCGGACACTCGCCGGACACTCCTCGGACACTCGAGACACTGCGGGTTGACGGACTATTCGATATAGGGTCGGGTTACAAGCGGTGGTGATTCAGTTTTGGCTTCAACCTATCTGATCCACTGAGATTATAACCGCAGAGAATCAGATAAGTTGAAGCCAAAACTGAATCGCCGTCGTTCTTTTGCATGCCATTTAGGCCTAAGTGTGATTCACTTGTCAGGATGGTTATGATGGATGGTTACGATTCAAGTTTGGCTTTAACTTATCTTATCCTCTGAGGTTTCAGATAGGTTGAAGTCAAAATTGAAACACTACTGTTATTTTCCATATCATTTAGAGCTGTTTGCGATTCATCAATCGGGCTGGATGTAACTAACGATAGCGATTCAGTATGCATTAATTTTTCATTTTAGTTGTTTTCTATAAGGTTTTTTCGGTTATTGAAATATATATGAATTGCAAACACACATAAAATATTAATTTATTTTGCCGTGTCCTCGTCGTACCCGTGTCCTCCTTTTTTAGGATTTGCCGTGTCGGCGAACCCGTGTCGTGTCGTACCCGTGTCCCCGTACCAGTGTCGGTGCTTCTTAGGTATGAAATGACATAATTCCCCATGTCTCAAAGATCATATGTACTTAAAATAATTAAAGCCCTTGACCTAATCTAATGGATTATAAACCTAATCAACTTGCATTCCAAGCCAAACCCTTATCACATAAACTGACCTGACTAGTCTTTGCAGATGTGACTTGGTTCTGCTGAATCAAACACGATCAGTTAGATTGGAGCAGACTACGCAGACCTGACCAGATTGGGCCAAGTAAGGCTTGTAAGCTTGTTTTTTTTTAAAATGTTTTCTTATTCGGTTTTAGCGGCTGAACATGGCCCATAAACCTAGACCAACGTATTTTTTTATTTTTTAAGCTGTCTTTGAGTAGAATTTGCACCAAGTGTTTTATTTAACTCGTTATACTTGTTCACTTCATCCATGTTACCAAGTTGGGCATTTTAATGAAAAAACATGTTTAAAACACGACTTATTGTTGTGGCATTTACTACACGACTTTTTTTCGATTTTTGAAAAAGTCATGATTTTTTTTAGATTCATGTTTTTTTATATTTTAATCCCGATTTACATGTTTTAATCCCATTGTATATTGCTCAAAAATTTTATTGGAACATCTTTATATATTTTTAAAAACTTCTATCTTTTTTTTTTCTTGGCTCCTTCTCGACCTTTTTTTTTCCAAATTTTCTAACTTCTCCTAGTTGATTTTTTCTCGACTTCCGACTTGGTAACTTTGCACTTCATCATGCCTTGTATATTCCGAAGCCAATGCTAATGGATAAGATTGAATTTTACTATCATCTAAAGGGTAGAGGTAATGCATGAGAAACTAAGATCGATGAAAATTATAGTATGAGAATTTGCCATTGTGATGCATGAAAATGGGGTGTCCCCCTGAAATTGATCGATTGTCACCAGAAAGAAACAAATATGATGAACCAGGGTTTCACACCCCTCGGCTTCTCGCTGGGAACCTCCTTCGGGTCGACTTCACGCCCGGCTCAGGGCTTCACACCAAGAGGAAGTAGATACTTTCTCAACAATAAACATTTTTACTAATCATATATTCATTGGATTCATAATAAGGAGGCCTTGGGGTCCTTTAAATAAGGCTCAAGTGCACTTTGAAGATGCTTTCTCAACAATCAACATTTTTATTAATCATTTATTCATTGGATTCATAATAAGGGGGGCATGGGTCCTTTAAATAAAGCTCGAGAGCACTTACAAAAGTTCTCATTGACAATATGAGACTAAAGTAAGGAATAACAAAAATAAAAAATTAACATAATTAATTATTTTGAAAATCATTATTTTATTCCTAGTCATGCCTTGAAGTCCTGAAGGGCTGATCTTGCCTCAAAAAAATAAGCACACCTGATTTGCTCCACATCAAAGGTTTTAAGGTTGTAGGTATAAGTAGGTTTTGAAAACCAAGTATGTCTCTAAAGGTAAGGTGATGCGCATAGTCACAAAAACTCTGATTTATTGAAAAAGTTGTGTTTTAAACTTGAACTTAACATAAGATGGAAAATTACCGTTTTTAATACCGACTTATTCAAATCACTAAAATTGCCGATTTTTACAATGATTTTCTCAATAAGTCGCGGTTTAATCGACGACTTTGGTGACAATGAATAATTATCAAGAGCTGTGGGTTCAATGTTAACTATAAAAGGATGATATTCTCCCTCAACAGAATATAAGCATAACAAAATGAGACATGTGGGGCCAACAGGCGCGATAAGAATCAACACAACCTGTGTTGCCTATTCTCAGAAGTGACGATATTAGTTCATTCCAAAGCATCGTTAATGTTGGTACCGGATGCCGTTATTGACTTGAAACTTGTTGCCAAAATTTGTCATCCCAAAAACTGTTGGCTTACTGACAATCATGCTAGGTTGATGGGTGGATGGAACTCAACAGGGTATTTTAGAACTTTTTTCTTTAAATAATAAGAGGACAAATCACTCCCAGCATGCATGGGTTTAAGGAGAATGTTGTCTCCAGGATACAGCTAACCTGTCTTCTTCAGTGTGGAAGCACTGAGGACATACCATAGCACCTATTTTCAAGACCTTCAAACTCATGATTATGGTATGCAGTCCGTTCAAGGGACAACTTTTATGAAAACGGTTCTAATGCAAGTGTTCCCTATTTCAGATTTTGTAAATCAATCCAATGCCAATTTGGATGATCGAACTCTGCAAAATGGGCAATCTAGTTCATCCATTAAACCTTGGAGTATACCCACCTATTCCAGGCCCTTAAGGACATTTATAATTCATAAATGTTAATATAGTAATATTAGGCAACAAGCCATCAATAAAAACAACATTTACATCACAATTAATATTCATCAATAAAACCACAAATATCTACAAAATATCATGGGAAACTATTACAAAACCCAATATATTCAGGAATCGGTGATTAACATATAAAAATTCTATGAATCCTAGTTAGAATTCATTAACTTATCAAGAGCATCAGATTCCAAATTTGAATCATGTTATGCTACTAAGTTCTCTTCATTTTCTTCGGTGACTAATGTTTGTGACGATGGTAACAGGTCTAAATCTAATCCAATAGGTCGACCTTAAAGACTTACGTAGACATCAGGCTAATGCTCTTGATAATTTTTATTATTGAAGGCAACATGACAAATCATTTGTTGCTATAAATACCTAATGAAGCGCCGATAAAGCACAAGATAGCTACAGAACACAATTCACAGACCACCCTTAAGTAAGAAACAACATTTGTTTCTTACTCCGTTCATAGAAAGAGCACTGCTCTGTGCCTCAAAGCCAGATGTAGCCTTCACTAGAGATTAAATACTCCTCGCCCGCTGACTCCATGCTCATCTGTTCTGCTTGTTGACGATACTGCATCTAAAGCAAGTTGGGTATTGTTACCAAAGAAAAAACAAGTTGGATACATTTGTTTATAATTGACAATGCGAATTCCTGCCAATATCGTGACTGCTTTAAGTATTTAAGTTTTAAATTCCATTCAAGTTTAGTGGTGCCTAAAGTAAAATATTGAGTTTCAAGATACACTGATGTTTACGTTAGGAACAAGGTGATACACACATACTACGCTATGTACTTTTGTTCTACTTTCTAATTATAAAATTGCATGTTCACAGATCAATATAAAATAAAGCTTAAAGTAGCTGAGATACCGACAGATACAATATATCCTCTTCCTTGAAAACCTATTTTTCTTCTGCAGCAGAGTGATTAAAATCATATTTATGTTCATTACTTGCCCACTAGGTCATTCTATGCGTAAATTTTTGGGATGCTGGAATTGTTTGAGGAAGATATTTATCTTGGGGGAAGAAAGCTTGAATCTGATATCTGTTAAAGAAGCGGCGTGTTCCTTTTTACTTACCAGATGGAAGACTGCAATTTTTCCGTTGGCCAGCAATTCTCTGATGTCAAGACTTTCCGGAAGGCGATAAAAGATGCTGCCATTGCACAACATTTCGATATCAAGATAGTAAAGAGCGATCTTGTTCGTTACTTTGCCAGGTGCGCCAAGGAGGACTGCCCCTGGCGCATCCGTGCGGTGAAGCTTCCCAACCTCCCGGCCTTCACGATTAGAAGCATCGAAGGGACACATACTTGCAGCAAAAATGCACAGCTTGGCCACCACCAGGCATCATTAGATTGGATTGTAAATCTTATAGAGGAGCGGCTACGAGACGATGTGAATTACAAGCCAAAGGACATACTGCAAGACATCCAAAAACAATACGGGATCACCATACCATACAAGCAAGCATGGCGAGCGAAAGAACGGGGCCTGGCTGCTATATATGGTTCTTCTGAGGAGGGTTACTGCCTCCTTCCTGAATACTGTGAGCAAATAAAGAAAAGCAACACCGGAAGCATTGCTCAAGTGTTCACTACTGGGTCAGACCATCGGTTCCAGCGGCTCTTTGTTTCTTTTAATGCATCAATACACGGTTTTCTGCACGGATGTTTACCTGTTATTGGTCTTGGCGGGATGCCACTAAAAAGCAAGTATCTTGGTAGTCTACTTTCCGTGACGTCCTTTGATGCCGACGGTGGGTTGTTTCCGGTTGCATTTGGGATTGTTGATGTGGAAACAGATGAGAGCTGGATGTGGTTCTTGTCGGAATTCCACAAGATGCTGGAGATAAGCACGGAGACTATACCTCGACTTACAATCCTATCCGATGGACAGAAAGGCATCGTAGATGCCGTGAGAAGAAAATTTCCTACAGCGTACCATGGGATATGCATGCGCCATATAACCGAAAGCATCAACAAGGAGTTTAAGAACTCGAGGCTTGTCCAACTTCTATGGAAGGCAGCTTATTCCATCACGACCATCGGCTTCAGGGAAAGGATGGCGGAAATTGAAGAAGTTTGTGCTGATGCAGCCAAATGGGTACAACAAATCTCACCTTGTCATTGGGCTATAGTTTATTTCGAGGGACCGCGGTTCGGCCATCTTTCTTCAAACATTGAGGAGTTTAACAGATGGATCCTCGAAGCACGTGAGCTTCCTATTATCCAAGTCGTAGAACGGATACATAGCAAACTGATGGCAGAGTTCAACGAGCGTCGTGAAAAGGGTATGGCATGGACATCAATACTCGCCCCATCTGCCGAGAAGCGAATGTTGGAAGCCGTCGAATGTGCGGGTGGCTACCAAGTGCTACGCTCCGATGCAGTAGAATTCGAGGTTTTATCAGCCGACCGCTCTAACATCGTGAATATTGGCACTCGGTCTTGTTCATGTCGTGATTGGCAACTGTATGGAATACCTTGCTCTCATGCTGTGGCAGCCATCCTGTCATGTAGGAAGGATATGTACGAATTCACGGCAAAGTATTTTACTGTGGCAAGCTACCGTGAGGCGTATTCTCAACCGATACATCCTGTTCCGGATAAAGGTGAATGGAGCAAGGTGACTGAGGATCCGGCAGGCGATGAGAATCAAGCCGTCCGTCCTCCGAAGTTCCGGCGTCCTCCGGGTCGGCCTGAGAAGAAGCGGCTCCACACAGAGGAATCCAATTCCGAGAAGCATACTGTGCATTGTAGTCGTTGCAAACAAACTGGACACTACAAGAGAACATGCAAGGCCGAGATTGTCCAGGCAAAAACAAATTAAATCTGCTGTACCATTTCACTTGTAATTTATTAGTCTCTTTAGATTTGCTAGTTTTCACAAGGTAGTCACTTGTTAGAGGCGTGTCTCATTAGTAATATAAATAAAATTCGCTTTGCATGTTTATATTGTTGTCCTTTATGTAATTTAAGCTCTGTTTATTATCGTAGCAGCTTCTGTATCATCAACTCTCTGCTGGTAGCATTTGCAGGATAGATGATTGTACATAGTGTTGCCACTTGGCCCGATTCCGATGTATATGCGATCAAAGAAATCAATTCAGGTACTCTCTCTCTCTCTCTCTCTCTCTCTCTCTATGAAGCTCCTTTTTTTTTGGCTGTTATGCCTCTCCGTTTATCTTTGCGTAAAGTGGAAATATATATAATGTTAGAAGTTGGATTTTTATCTCTCTCTCTCTCTCTCTCTCTCTCTCTCTCTCTCTCTCTCTCTCTCTATGAAGCTCCTTTTTTTTTGGCTGTTATGCCTCTCCGTTTATCTTTGCGTAAAGTGGAAATATATATAATGTTAGAAGTTGTATTTTTATCTGAAGGTGTTTTTGTAATTTAAGACTTGGATGCGAGTCGTATTCTGCCTCTGTGAGTAGTAGTGTAATAGCTTACTCACGCCCTTTATATAAAAAGAGGTATCAATTTGATATATATTTATATTGAAATTGTATAATATTCTTTTCTGAAGTTTATAGAAAGCATAATTTGAATAAAAAGCGCATCTAAAGAATTATTTTTAGCTTGCATCAGTTTCTCCAATTTTCTGTAATCTCGTCCGGAAGTTTTGACCATCTCAAAGTTTCCAAATTTGTGACTGCCTTGCCAAGTTTGCACTCTAGGGTTTTGTGGTTAAGCTCCTAGCGTCAACATTATTGTTTAGGGTTTGGTGGTTGAGCTCCGAGCTTCAGCATTATTTTTGGGGTTATTAGCCTAATGCCCTTCTAACTAACCCTGTATTATGATAAACCTTTGTGCATGTTGCGTTTATCATTAAGTCCCTCCCTCACTCCTTTTTTTTTAAATTTCTATTTTACCTCTCATTTATTTATTTATTTTGCTGGACTTTACCCCTGAGTATCAATTCAGCAAGTTAAGAGTAAAAATTCGGTAATAGTGCATGTACAATGACTGCTACAGTGATTTCACAATAGCAGAATATCAATTCAGGGCATGAGTGAATTTATTGTAGTTATTGTAAAATCATTGTTGCAACCAAATTGTTACTTTGCTGCTTGAATTGATACTCCAAATTGCTTCAGTGATTTCATTGTTGCAGTTACAATTCGGTTGAAAGTGGTTTTATTGTTGCTACAATGAAATCACTGTAGTATCTGAATTGATACTCCAAACCACTGTAGCATTGGTGTACTGTGCTTTATAGGATGGGTATTTTTATCATTTGCAAAGGGTTGAAAAGTCAAGACTGTCGGATGGGTGGTTTGATATAAACCGTGTCTTTTTGGAAGAGGCTGGAGCTCAAATGATTTTGTTGTCGGAATTGTAGTTCAAAAGCATCTCCCAAAAGTGCTTTTGACTAAATCTCCCTAATTTTTTAGGGTTTTTTGGTTGTGCTCCTAGCTTCAACATTATTTTTAGGGTTTTGTGGTTGAGCACCTAGATTGGATGCTATTTAATCGAATCTATTATTGAATGGAGTTTTTAGTATAGATGGTTAATACTTGCTTATAGTACACCAACTGATAAGTGATAAGTACGATGTAGGATTCAAATAAAGAAAGGACACAAATCCACATCATGTAAACAAAGAGAACATCCAAGAAACTTATTAGAATCCCCCAAATTCATTTTGTTCCATATCGGCAAGTTATATATTAAACCAGAATCATTAGCCAAAGTTCGCCCTTGATTAATTTTGTTCGATAGTTATCATGACTTATTATTTGTTCATGGTGAGCTGTTGTTGCTTCTCTTCCAACTCATTTGATGCTTTACATTTCGGTTTCATGTCGGGTTTCGGTCCAAGCCTAAACCGAAATCCTGACCAAAATTTTAAAATTTCAACCGAAATTGATCAAAATTTAAAATTTATAGTTCCGATTTCGAAACTGAAATTGACCAAAATTTATAGTTCCAATTCCTAAAGCCGAAACTGAAATTGATGATCGAAATGTCAACCCCCTTGGTTTCGACCCTTCCGTTTCGGTATTGGCCGAAACCGAAATATTTTACCAAACTTTTATAATATCGGACGAAATTTGAAACCAAGCAGTGGAGGTTGCTTTGATCTGTTCATTGTATTAGAAATGAAAAATCCGAAAGAATCTTTCGACAGTATAATTCAGCAGCCTATGGTGTGTTGTGTTCTTCAGTTGTCTTTGTATATTTTCTATCAGAGATAGCCATGCAGTAATATCAGTGAAAATATTTGTCAAAGATATGGATAAGCTGAGCCTGTTGTTTTACTGGAAACTAAAAATGCCTATAAAATGGGTCCATTCTCATGTTCTTTTCATAAATCCCTAGGTGTAGATGGGGGACTTTATAAATTTTCGGAGTCTGAATCGAACCCACAACCTCTTCACCCAGCCATCAGTTGCTTTGCCAAATCTCCCATCCCCTGGTGGGTTAGCTTAGTTGGTAAAGTCTCTTGGTGGTTGTAGAGATATGAGATTGAATCCCACCTACACCAATTGGTAGAGGGGTCTGCCTTAACTCTCCCTTGGATGAGACGCTGAGGGGTTCTTTAAATAAATCATCGAAGACGCAATCATAAGTTTGATCCGAAATTAGGGTTTGGCTATTTACATCACATATTATTAGAGGCAACACATTTTCCAGGGGTTCTAATCATAGAAGAAGCAATCATAAATTTGATCTTTTCCCTTCCTACCCGTGCAAGCCATCGGTTCTATACAACCCATCACCACTGCTATGTCTTCTTCCTCCTTCCTCCTACACTCGGTTGTTTCAGACCTGACATTTTTACTATGCATTGGGTTATCAAATGCTGAATGCATCTAAATCCAATTTAACCATCGCAAGGCACTCGACCTCCGATGGCTGAATGAGTACTCGATTTATAATGACGGAATGCCAAGTGTAGGGACTCGGTCTGAAATTACCAAGGGAGGAAGGAGGAGAAAGAACAAGAAGGATGGAGGGAGGAGGAGGTGATGTCGGTAGTAGATTGCACGGGGCCGGTGGAGGCAAGCATCACCCTACACTTAACAGGGGAGGCGGAGGCGGAGGCGGAGGCTGTGGGCATGGTTCCGGTAAGAGGCAAGTTGGTATTTTTCTTTGTCGGGGCTGCCCTAGTAATATGTGTAGTAGCTATGGCCCCACCCCCAAATTGGTTGGACAAAATTCATGGCAATTTTCAAGTTTGAGCTGAAAACCTAGGTAATCAATTATATCAATCTTTTTACAGCGTTAAAGTTCAAATTTTGGACAAAGGAAACCAAAACAAAATGCAGAGAATCTCCCCTTCTTCAACGGCAACCCTCAGATCCCTGCTCGCATCAAAGCGTACACTATCCTACACCTCCTCCGCCGACGGCGGCGGCGAACCCGCCTCTACCCACCGGAGGTCCGCCGGACGCCCCGACGAGTTCTCAGCCGACGTCGAGAACGTCTACCGGATCCTCCGCAAATTCCACTCCCGGCCCCCCAAGCTTGCCCTCGCCCTCCACGACTCCGGCCTCCTCCCCCTCCGCCCGGGCCTCGTCGAGCGCGTCCTCCGCCGCTGCGGCGACGCCGGCGCCCTCGGTTTCCGCTTCTTCTCCTGGGCCACCCGCCAGCCCGGTTACGCCCCCTCCCCCGCCGTCTACAAGTCCGTGGTCCGGATGCTCGGCCGCATGCGGCAGTTCGGCACCGCCTGGGCCGTGGTCGACGAGATGCGCCGCGAGACCCCCGACTTCGTCACCCCAGACCTCTTCGTCGCCCTCATGCGCCGCTTCGCCTCGTCCCGCATGGTGGGTAAGGCCGTCGAGGTGCTCGACGAAATGCCCAACTACGGCTGCGAGCCCGACGCCTACGTCTTCGGCTGCCTGCTCGATGCCCTCTGCAAGAACGGGAGCGTCAAGGAGGCCGCGTCCCTGTTCCAAGATATGAGGGAGAGGTTCCCCCCCAATCTCCGGCACTTCACCTCGCTGCTGTACGGCTGGTGTAAAGAAGGGAAGCTAGAAGAGGCCAAGTTTGTTCTTGTTCAGATGCGAGAGGCCGGCTTGGACCCCGACATTGTCGTCTACAACACGCTGCTCTCCGGGTATGCTGCAGCCATGAAAATGGAGGATGCCTACCAGCTCCTAGGAGTGATGCGGCGAAAGGGGTGCGAGCCCAACGCCATTTCGTACACCACCCTGATCCAGGCCCTCTCTTCAAGGGACCGGATGGACGAGGCAATGCGGGTGTTTGTGGAAATGAGGAGAGATGGGTGCGCCGCCGATGTCGTCACCTTCAATACCCTCATCAGCGGGTTCTGCAAGTCGGGGAAGATTGACAGGGGCCGCGAGTTCCTCAATGCGATGATCCAGCAGGGCTGCAGGCCGGACCAGAGCACCTACTTCCCCTTCTTCATGTACTACGAGAAGAAGGAAGAGCTGGAGGAGTGCTTGAAGCTCATGGAACAGATGTCGAGCGCTCGCTGCTTGCCTGATCTCGGCATCTACAATACGGTGATCCGATTATCATGCAAGTTGGGGGAGTCGAAGGATGCGGTGGCTTTGTGGAACGAGATGGAAGCGAGCGGGCTCAGCCCGGAGCTCGATACGTTTGTGATCATGGTGCAGGGTTTAGTCGAGCAAGGATCCTTGGTCGAGGCCTGCGGGTACTTCAAAGAGATGGTGGGGAGAGGCCTTCTGTCTTCGCTGCAGTATGGGACTCTAAAGGAGCTCCTGAATTCATTGCTGAGGGCCGAGAAGCTCGAATTGGCGAAGGATGTTTGGGGTTGCATCGTGAGCAAGGGCTGCGAGCTCAATGTCTACGCATGGACGATATGGATCCACGCGCTGTTCTCGAATAAGCATGTGAAGGAGGCCTGCTCGTACTGCCTCGATATGCTCGACGCAGGGCTCATGCCGCAGCCGGACACCTTTGCGAGGCTGATGATGGGATTGAAGAAGCTGTTCAATAGGCATATTGCGGCGGAGATCACAGAAAAGGTGAGGAAGATGGCGGCCGAGAGGGGGGTCGGTTTCAAGATGTACAAGCGGCGAGGGGTGAGGATCCTCGATGAGAAGGCGAAGAAGAATGGGAGGAAGGGATTGGGTCGAAAACGCCGAACTGATCGAGCTGGTCGGGGACCGAGTAGGCCTTCGAGTTCCTACATTGGTGAATCTCCTGTCCCTCAATGTGAGGTTGCTGCTGAGTTGAATGCCAGATAGATGGCCTTGCTAGCAATTGCCAAGGTTGGATTCACTCCATGAACTTGGACATGAGTTTGGGTCTCACAAAGGTACTTGTAAAACAGACTGGTCATACGTTGTGTAATTCTTCATTTTGTAAATCCAGTAGCGATGTGATGTAACTATATTTATTTACTTTGAATTGCAGAATAAACTGAATTTTTGGTTGTGTAAAAAAAGGGTTTTTTTTTTTCAAAAAATATTTAAAAAAGATATTTAATTCGATAGTGGGTGATAAGAACTATTTAACAACTTACGTTCTGACAGTCACGTGGCAGGTCAGCACCGAAAAACGCTCTCCTGTGTTAAACATGACATCTGGGATGTGGGTTTAAACCCTGCATCCTAGATGCCTGTTTAATAGAAGAAGCTATACAACGTGCTGTTGAAATTGGGCCGTTGGTTTTGCATCGTACGGTTGAGGCTGTTACCGGTCTATCGCTGCTGACATTTCATCAGAAGCAATAGTGGATCTGTCCGACAATTTCATTATCGAGTTTGGTGCGGTAATCATCAAGATGCTTTGGAAGGAGGTTTTTACCGAAATGGCCACCAACTCTCAACTATTGTTGAGAATGGACCCCATCAAGAAATCTGAACGAAAATGGCCACCAGCACGTGGGAAACAGGTCGCACGGTGACACTAAACAGGTAAAAAGACATATTGACCCTTACCATCTTCTCCACCTCCATCTTCTCTCACAGAGAGAGTCAAAGAGTGAGAGAGTGAGCAGAGAGAGTGAGAGAGTGAAAGAGTGGGTGAGCAGAGAGAAAGAGAGTGAAAGAAGGAGTGAGAGAGAAACAAAGAGTGAGAAAGAGTCAAGCCCAAGCCCGAGCCGACCTTCCCTAGCTCCGGCGGTCCACAACCGAGCCGGCGCCCAACCCCTGCTAACGCGCTGCCGTCGCCGTCAAACCCGAGCTCCGGTGACGCACGGGTGGAGCAGCGGCGACACCCCCCCCCCCCCCGCGCCCGATCTCCCGACCCCCCCTGCACTTCGGCGCCCGATCTCCCCCGAACTCGATCTCGACCCCCCCTCCCCGTGCTCCGGTGACGCACGGGAGGAGCAGCGGCGACCCCCCCTCCCTGTGCTCCGGCGACGCGCGGAGGGAGCAGCGGCGACGCCCCCTCCTTCGTCCTTTGCTCCGGCGACGCGCAAAAAATCGGACGAAAATCGGACGAAATCCGACGAAATAACATGTTTCGTATAGTTTTCGTCGCCAAAAAATCACAGTCATTTCTCCCTGAGACTGGCTTTGGGCTGTGTGACGAAAATCGGACGAAATAACAAATTTCGTCTAGTTTTCGTCGCCGAAAAATCAGACGAAATCCGACGAAAATAACATGTTTCGTCTAGTTTTCGTCGCCAAAAAATCATAGTGACCCTTACCATCTTCACCACCTCCATCTCCTCTCACAGAGAGAGTCAAAGAGTGAGAGAGTGAGCAGAGAGAGTGAGAGAGTGAAAGAGTGGGTGAGCAGAGAGAAAGAGAGAGTGAAAGAAAGAGTGAGAGAGAAACAAAGAGTGAGAGAGAAATAGAGAGTGAAGGAGAGAGAGAGAGAGAGAGAGAGAGAGAGAGAGAGAGAGAGAGTTGAAGAGAGGAGGGGTGCAACCCACGTTCCAGCAGCCCTCCTTCGTCCTTTGCTCCGGCGACGCGCAAAAAATCGGACGAAAATCGGACGAAATCCGACGAAATAACATGTTTCGTCTAGTTTTCGTCGCCAAAAAATCACAGTCATTTCTCCCCGAGAATGGCTTTGGGCTGTGTGACGAAAATCGGACGAAATAACAAATTTCGTCTAGTTTTCGTCGCCGAAAAATCAGACGAAATCCGACGAAAATAACATGTTTCGTCTAGTTTTCGTCGCCAAAAAATCATAGTGACCCTTACCATCTTCACCACCTCCATCTCCTCTCACAGAGAGAGTCAAAGAGTGAGAGAGTGAGCAGAGAGAGTGAGAGAGTGAAAGAGTGGGTGAACAGAGAGAAAGAGAGAGTGAAAGAAAGAGTGAGAGAGAAACAAAGAGTGAGAGAGAAATAGAGAGTGAAGGAGAGAGAGAGAGAGAGAGAGAGAGAGAGAGAGAGAGAGAGAGAGAGAGAGAGAGAAAGAGAGAGAGAGAGAGATAGAGAGTTGAAGAGAGGAGGGGTGCAACCCACGTTCCAGCAGCCCTCCTTCGTCCTTTGCTCCGGCGAAGCGCAAAAAATCGGACGAAATCCGACGAAATAACATGTTTCGTCTAGTTTTCGTCGCCAAAAAATCACAGTCATTTCTCCCCGAGAATGGCTTTGGGCTGTGTGACGAAAATCGGACGAAATAACAAATTTCGTCTAATTTTCGTCGCCGTAAAATCAGACGAAATCCGACGAAAATAACATGTTTCGTCTAGTTTTCGTCGCCAAAAAATCATAGTGACCCTTACCATCTTCACCACCTCCATCTCCTCTCACATAGAGAGTCAAGAGTGAGAGAGTGAGCAGAGAGAGTGAGAGAGTGAAAGAGTGGGTGAGCAGAGAGAAAGAGAGAGTGAAAGAAAGAGTGAGAGAGAAACAAAGAGTGAGAGAGAAACAGAGAGTGAAGGAGAGAGAGAGAGAGAGAGAGAGAGAGAGAGAGAGAGAGAGAGAGAGTTGAAGAGAGAAGGGGTGCAACCCACGTTCCAACAGCCCTCCTCCTCAAGCTCCGGCGACCATCCGACACCGGCCCGCCAACCTCCTCCACCTCCTCTCACGGTGGCAGTCAAGCCCAAGCCCGAGCCGACCTTCCCTAGCTCCGGCGGTCCACAACCGAGCTGGCGCCCAACCCCTGCTGCCGCGCTGCCGTCGCCGTCAAACCCGAAAAATCACAGTCAGTAAAAGGGTAGTTTGGTCCCAAAGAGTTTCAATGGTCATTTTGGTAAAGCCAAAAGCAACCTGGCCTATTCTCAACAATAGTTAAGAGTTGGTGGCCATTTCGGTAAAAACCTCCTTTGGAAGGGCCAAGAGGTTATATTTTATGAGTAATGCTATTTAAACAAACTGTATCGACAAAAATTTTGACAAACCAGACCCATGCCTTGGGGAAAATTTTCAGCACATCCTGCGTACACTACAACTGTTCCCCAGAACCTATCAACATACTCTTAAGTGCTGGGGGCCACTAACCCCAGCACAACCGCCATGTGTTGGGACCTGCTACCCCATGTCTCTTGAATCGCAATGGGCCCCGCGGTTGTAGCGTATGTAGGATGCGCTAAAAAATTTCCCCATGCCCTGGTGCCGGGGCCAGCTTGGTGTGAATGCTGATGCACTCAAGCCCTGTGCCCCACCACCTAGGCATGGGTATGGTTTGTTAAAGTTTTTGTCCATGAAGTTTGTTCATATAGCATTACTCTATATTATTTGTGTCATGCTCCAATGCATTCGAAGAAAGGTGATGGTTAAGCTAATCTGCAGGGCAAATGATAACTCACTATGTTATCATGTTTACCTAAAAGGTTATGGAAGGGTTTTCTGATAAACGGGTAGGGGTCTAGGCTTGGAAAATAAATTCCTCATCCTAAGGATTTCTCAAATTTTTTTTAAAAAAACCCATGGAATGGGAAAATAAATTCCAGCATATACTAACTTGAGTTAAAAAATGGCTTGGAAAAAATGGTCAGGCCAAAACCCCCCTTTTCCATATGGATGATGGATGTTATTTAGTTGTATTTTCAAGGTTGTCATGCGATTTGACTGCCCAACAGAGCCAAACTGAACCGAACCGAACTTTTCTGACTCGGTTTTGTTTTTACCGAGAAATGGTCTAGTTTGGTTCCAAACATCTAAAAAAAACCGAACCAACCCGAGCCATTAACACCCCTAGCCACACATGAGCAAGGCTGAACCTTACACAAAGGCAACAGATAAGCCGCCACAAGGACATGAGAAAGGCCCAAGGGGTTTGATACCACACCCTGCCGAACAAGAGGCAAGCGCATTGCCACTGGGAGGCGAGACTTCATTGGCATGACATCAGCAATCCTCTGGGTCTGCCTAATGACTATAAATGGCATCCTTGAAGAACCACCACACTCATAATTTGGTGACTATTACAAAACTTTTTACATCTTGAACTGTAATCAGCAGCATTTTACAAGGGTATGAATGCTAGGAAGCCCAGGGCTCTTCTTCTAAAGAAAACACATCCACTGGACCTTATCAGTGACCACCAATCTTTCGTCGGCCGTTTGCTAAAACCTTCGACGGAGATGCGGGGGTTTCGATTTGTCAGGGATCGTCTCCGGCAAACCCTTAAATCTTACAAGACCGATCTTTTGTTCAGGATCATTACTTGGCATTTTTCCTCTCTAATTTTATCGCTTCATATGACATCATCACCTCTTTGAACTTCGCTTCCGCAGCCTCTGCAAAAAAAAAAAAAGGCGGGTGCCTCTCATCAACTGAACTATAACGCAATACAGATTGTTCAACTAGGAGAGTACTAAGAATCGGTCATTATTTCACGAAAAAAAGGCAATGTACAAGCACTACTCACCTATATTATCCTGGTTTTGATCTGGGTGATATTCCTTTGCTTTCGCCCTGAAAGCGGACTGGAATATGAAAAGGCAAAAATTGTATTATTCTGATGAAGTGTTATAATTGTGCAAGGGATGGTGTAAAGCATCAGTACATATACCGGGGGGATGGCTCGGGCCATTGAATGAATTACATTATGGGACTTGTTTCATTAAAACTCGAAGGGCTGTAGAGATTTATAATTTGTGCCGTAGACATGTATGCAATTCCCCACATCAAATCTAACCTTCTATCCTGTTTGTCTTATACTACTTTTTAATCGAGGGGAACCAAACCTTGGAGGGTTGTTACCTTGTTGTATCAGCTTAAACTGTGAACCAATTAGGTAGGGAAATCTAACGACAAGGCCTTCCGTTACCCGACGTTAATTTGCAGTTCATTTCAAACATGTATTTAACTTTCAGTCCTTGGATGATTCAATTGTATAAACAGACTTCATATACATTTCTGGATATAAATGCATTTGCACACTTGATTCAAGACTAGCATACACATGGGTACACTACGGTGTATAAACAATTGGGAGATTATACACATTGCATGCATGTTTTTTTTTAAAACCACGGCACAAACCACAAAGATTGAGGTGGCTTGAAATATGAGAGAATCACATAGAAAATAATGCACAAGTAGTTGCGTCAAGAACCCTTTGCCAAGAGAGAAAAAAATATGGGACATCATCCCGATCAAAAATCCACTAGAGAAAGAAGATATTATAATCCTCTCTGCTCTCTCTTGGCTCTATGTTCAAATTTCTCAGACCCCATTGAATTCAACCCCCCCTCATGTTTGCATAAGTGGTACTTATAAGCCTCCACTGCTCAAGTTAACATTAAGAGGTTACTAGGAATTTGGGATATTTCCATGAGATCCGCTACTTAGAGAGATTCATGAAGTCCGTTTTGGTAAATCTCCAACGGTCCCTGATCAATGGGATGCACCAGGAGGGAAAGCACCTTGACAACAACCAAAGTTGTCTCGCGACTCGCCAGCAAGCTATGACTCAGAAGAGGACCGACTCAGCTCAAAGGTTCAAGCGTAGCCAACCAAGCCAAATTCTCGACCTACCAGAAGGCCCCACACTAAAGCTTCTGGATCAGAGCCAACACAGTCCAAGTAAGAGGCAGCACAGGATTGCCTTGTCCAAAGGGGAAACAAACACACTAAGAAAGGCTCCCAGGACGAAACCTGGAAGTCCGTGGCACGAGTAATTGCACCACAGAGTCAGGATAAAATGTTATTGTACAAACTAAAGGAATATAAATCACTAAATGGTGGTTGATTTATTGTGACATGTAGGGTTCAAATCTAGGTTGATACCAAGTTGACTCAACCAGTGCATATCAATTTTGTATTGTCCGATACCAGTACGACTGTCAATATTGGTTTGGCCTTAGTATCGACAAATAGTAGTACGTATCCGCCTGTATCGGCCAAGTTAGTCCACTATCAAAAGATACAACTGAGTCGTATCATCTAGGACCTGGTGTTCATAATTTTTCGATGTTTTTAGTTCCTTTTTAAAAAAAACCAAAACCGGTATCCGATCGAGCCGACAGTTTATTGTGACGTGTAGAGTTCAAATCTAGGCCGATACCAAGTTGACTCAACCATTGCATATCAGTTTTGTACTGTCCGATACCGGTACGACTGTCGATACTAGTTTGGCCTTGATATCGACAAATAGCAGCACATATCCGCCCGTATCGGCCAAGTTAGTCCACTCCACTATCAAAAGATACAACTGAGTTGTATCGTCTAGGACCTGTTGTTCATAATTTTTCGATACTTTTAGTTCTTTTTAAAAAAAAACCAAAACCGGTATCCGACCGAACCGACAGATCAGCCAACTCGACCGAGTTGACTCGGTTTTGTCCTGGCCGATATTGGGTCTGATATCGAGCTTTAAAACCTTGGTGATGTGCAATTCTATGTTAGTCATACACCAACTATAATATGTTTCATTATTGAGAAAAACACACCCAAATTATCGCCATACAATACATATAACATAAGTACCCGTGAAGATTGTTCCCAAATGTCAAGAAAATATTATAAAACAATTCAAATGTAATCTTGAATTTTCTCGACATAGGCATAACCTATATAGGGAACCTGATAAAGACACTACCGATGAACATATAGAAATTAGAGTTCAAATCATCAAATCCAAAACCTTAGTGCACTTTGGACAAATGATTTCTCACATGTTGATGTGCAACAATGGGTCTGCAGGAAAATACAATAATGCACAAAAGCAAATTTTGATAGTTATAGAAGAGAAACTGAAATAAGTACCTTAATCTCAACCTCAGAGTATGGTTTCGACCTTGACCTAGAGAAAAGACCATGACAATGATAAATCAAACATCTCAAATAATTGTTCCTTGTATATCAATGCACACTGTTATAGTCCAAATCTTATAATAGTCCTTTTATTACTACTAGTAATAATAAAACTGTCAATGAGATCCTTGCATGCAAGTCCCCATGCATGCAAATCCGTAAATAAATGCAAATTAATGTTGTGAAGGTCATGAAATTGAACATACATGATATCAAAGAACCTACTCCAAAGGCTGATCACGAAAATAAACTCAGAAGTTTAATTTACAACTAATTCTTAGGCATCACATGGTCTTATCAATTTATTGAAAAATAACCAGTGTTTCTAACCTATTTGCATGACCTCAGCAGTTTCCATTCACAATATTTATTTTAGAATTATGCTTGCTATCAAGACTCACAGGTCATTCTAACAGAGTAACCCACATATTAAGGGTTTTCCACCCAAATAGGTTATTGTAAAATACATAGGCTCACTACCCATGAGGAACTTTCTGATTCAAGATATGATATTATCTTCACATTACCTTACTGTGATTATTGAGCCCATATTTAACTCAATTGGTTACATGTACTTCAACCTTATACTATGTTTCTTCCCCGCTGGTTTAAATATCACCCTGAGCTCTTTGCTATCAAATAAGGCATTTCTTATCCTCATCTACAGTAAGTAATGCTTCTTGTGTGTTCCACAAATTATGTGAACAAGTTACTATTTTTACCTTCAGCTGACACGTCACACACTAACTAACAGAGAATATTTATCAAGTTATGACTCGAGCAAGTTGTCTCATGGTAAGAAGTTTGTAGTTCAGATTTTGGGAGTAGGCCGAGGAAAAAATGAAGCTTGGGAAAAATAAAAGGAGAAAGGTTGGGAGATATACAGTTCGGAAGGTATAAATTGCTGCAAGCAGATGCAAGGGGTCAAGAGGTTACAATCAAGTCCTATTTGAGGATCTAAGTGCACCAGAAATATTAAACGACACGCTTTCTTTTTTATTTTCCAGAGATTAAGCTTCTAGGAGGCAGAAACATCATAGATATATTTTTAAGAGGGAAAGATAGGAACTGACATGAATAATTGTCTTTTTATTTCTTTGTGTTCCTAGGATTTCAAATTGAAAATGGAAGATTTGGTGACCTTTTCTTTCCCTACGTATAGAAAGCCTAAGTGAACTCAAATTGTTAAGGCAAGTGGCTGGCCCGGATGGGTATTCGTGAAAACTGTCAGAAGTTATCTAAACAACAAATGTGTATTAAGTTGAAGCATGATTTGGTGCCTTCTTTTATATTTCCTTTTCCTCTATGTTTCCTCTTTGTCATTCCAATTTTTTATTATCCCTCACAGTTATACAGGCCTGTACAGCAGAACTATCAATTTCTGACTGCGCAAATCTGATAGCTAAACCCCTCAAACCTGTGACCACATGAGCCTTGCATCCTCTAGGAACATGATCAAACCTCTATCTTCTTCCTTATTTATTTATTTATCTATTACGTTGTAACAGATCTGATTTCACATCGATCAAAGGGCCTTAAAAATATTTCCGTGTTAAACTAAACCATTCCACTTGAAACCTTTCTTGAACATAACTTGATGCAGATCCGATCAACCGTTTTGACAGTTTTAACCCTCTAAGCAAAATGATCGTTTGGCCCCTGTAGCTTCCCAATTTCATGTTTTCCGTTGTATACGTCTTTTTGTTTTTTCTTTTCCAATGCCTGTTTCTATGCCTTGATCAGATGCCCGGAAGACCACTTGGTATTAGACTAGGCCGCTTTTGGTTCGGTCTTGATTAAGCTCTATTTTGGTTAGTTCTGAACCAAATTTTATCCCCTTTATTGGATTTAAGTTTGGTCTATATTGGATAATAACTTAAGTTATTTGGAGGATCCCTCCTTAATTGGAACTCGACCCATTTGGATCCATTTAAGTTAGAGCCCACACCTTCATCTTGAACAACCATAAGCTTATTGATTCTCTCTCTCTCTCTCTCTCATGCGTCTTTCCTCTTCTCCATTAGACCTATGGTCTTTCCCAAGCTTCTCCATCTTTCTCATAGCTTCTATAAAGAAATCTCTTCTCTTAGTTTCAGATTTGTAGATTGATAAAAAAACTTAAAAAGTGAGGGATTGCACTTCTTTATCCCCTCATTTTCCTTTTATCTTCATCTACCTTCTTCTAGCCCTATCTTCATGGTCATCCTCAACCTCTCCACACTATATTTCCTCTAGCAGATTGCAAGATCTGTACAACATGAAGATTTGACAATCTTATCTCCTTTCCACCAAAATTTATCGAACTTCTAACCCCTTTTCATATCCACTTTCTTTCTATTTCCACCACTCCATTCTCTGTTTTTTGGGACTGCTTGGGCACAACGACACCTGAGGAGCGGCCGGGAGTTACCATCGCTTTAGCTTCTACACATCACATGGTATAGCTTCATCCTTGTGCTTAAGCCTTTAAGTATATTCCTTTAGAACTTATTGTTCATGCAATCAGATGCTAACCTTCAAGCATAAACTTTGTTATTTATCAATTTTCCATAATTGCATAAAACCACCTCCATTATCACAATATGCAAATCAGCTCCTGCACTCTTTATTTGCAAAAAAATATTTAAAGAATTGTTGTGTTGGCGAATTCCGTAGTCTATGTGTTGTGTGAGTCCGATCACTTGGGTTGCCAAAAAAGTCCAAGATGAAGCTGCATCCAGGAGCAAGTTTAATAGCTAAATCAAGCTCAAGCACTCCATGAAGAAGCAACATTCTAGGATTCGGGTAAAGTGACTTTAGATACCTTAGAGTACCTTTGCTCAGAGCACCCACATATGGTATTTTGTACCATCATCGATTTCTTGTTTCTCGTGTATTTTTTTTTAGAAATTGTTATATTGCCATGTTTTACAAAGCTTTGTGTGTTTTATCGTGGTGAACAAGTGTTTAAATTTCAGACAGATTAATGTACTGGAAGTTAGATAGATTGGATGGTTTTGGCCAGACTAGTCGTACTAAAAATAGTTGCGTAAAATATTTTTTACAAGATCGAAAGGATTTGGTGCAAACCAGTCAGACTGTCATGACGAAAATAAAAAAAATAAGGCAGATCGGCGCTACCTTATGCTGACCGATCGGATTTTGATTGTGTTACGATCATTTTTTTGTTTGATCGACCTATTGGGGTCAATCTTGGCAAACCAACCAGACTATATATTTCTACCACCCGAATTTTGTATGAATCATATTTTTTGTAGGACTCTCTAGCGCTTCTCTACACCTATATAAGGCTTTTTTGACGAATTTTATGATGCTCTGTTGTAACTTATTGTTTTTCACAGAGAGAGAGAGAGAGAGAGAGAGAGAGAGAGAGAGAGAGAGAGAGAGAGAGAGAGAGAGAGAGAGAGAGAGAGAGAGAGAGAGAGAGAGAGAGAGAGAGAGAGAGAGAGAGAGAGAGAGAGAGAGGACATTTTTGTTTGAGAGTTTTTCATCATTAGAAGTCATTCTCTCCATCTTTTTTATGTTGATAGATAGGGCCTCTCCTCTTTTTTTGATTTTCAAACACCTGGAAGCTCCTAGAGCCTCTTCCATGTATTTCAATCAACATCAAGGTTGATTTCATTCTTCTACAGGAAGATTCCAACATCGTGTGTAAAACTTTGAGGCATGAGTTCGAAAGATTGCCAAAGACCTCCCTTTCGGAGAAGATGATAGTCCTGTGTTAACATTGTGCACTGAAGTTGACACCGGAGCAGATACGGTTCCAATATGGATTACAAGACCTGGAGACATCGCATCAACGGAGGCAACATGAATAAGTCCGAGCAATGTGATGGTATAATTGTCGCTAATAATCTCGTGTGGTGCTCTATGATAATTCTTTTGTCTCCGATTGTACACAAGTGATTCTAAGAATTAGAGAATTGTTGTTGAGATTTAGAAAACCTATTCACCACCCACCTCCACCTCTCAAGTTATCTTTTAGTGGCCTTCCACGTTGTATCCAAGGTTTACGGGGTCCATTTCGGTTTTGGTTTCAAGCTAAGACGATATAGACGGTTTCAGGCGGGATCGGTAGTTTATGCAATTTTGGCTTCAATTCCGGCAGTTTCAATTTCATTTTATTTTTAAAATTAAAAAAATCTTTAAAAAATCTTTAAAATTCAGAATTTTTTTTAGAAAAATCAATATAAGGTAGAAAAAATAAAATTAGGACATTAATATAAGAATCATAGAAATTTCACACTCAATTGCCCAATCAATGCAAATTATAAACATAATTACTGCCATGATTTAAAATTTTTCAAAATTTTTTGAAATATTTTTATTTTTCCGGACCTCAAAATGAAATGTGGGGGTCAGAAATATCCTGAAATTTCTCAAATTATTCTAAATTTTACCCCAAAACCTCTGAAGAGCTTGTTTGACTTCTCCAATATGATTGTTCTTCAAAACATTATTTTGAGGTGTTAGATCTCCTGTCTAACCAATTTTGGGAGATCATATCAATGAGAAATGCAAGAAATTGTTCGCTCGATCAAATTAAAGTGTTCTTCATCAAAAAAAATTGAAAACAATAAATCTTAGATTTCCTTCAATTAATTCATTTACAGTTGTTCAACTGATGACATGATGTTGTTAAAACACCAAATCTATCAAGATGTGATATTCTTACACCGGATTTGGGGATCAATGTTGAATTTATTAAATTTACCATTAAAAAATTTGAAGGTTTTGAAAATAAAAAACATAGAATTGGATCTTCATATCGATGGAATCACATGAACGTTGGATATGTTGTAGATCTTAGACTGTTATGCCTCTGTACAACATGTATGAACCCCCACACCCCTAGATATTAGATAGTGTAGAAATGTGATTTTAAGTGTTCTAAAGTATGTATCCATGTTTGACATATGATTATCCAAAGATTCGTTAAAAGATTCATCATTTAATAATCATTTCTAAAAAATTACAATATTTCCATATTTAGAAATATTCACACAATATTTCAATATCCTACAGTGTCGAAATGTTGGTCAAAATTGAAATTTTGAATCTTGACTGCTAAAATAGACATACATAACTAATATAAACTCGGAAAGAAATAGTATATATAATAATTAGTTTGAAGGACCTTGGAAGTCGACTCACTACATCAAGCCAACACTCAGTACCATATGTTGTGACGAGGATGATCGAATTGCGCATCACTGATATCATCCTCTCACTCTTGTTGATAGTACTGTTGAAGATAATAGTATTGGAGGTGCTCGTACGGTCGTACCAAAAAATGATGACACCTTCTATTTATAGTAATCATTTCAGTGACAAAGCACAATAATAAAAACAATAGACAATCATGCATTTTCAATTGATACGATATAGGCTTAGATCTTCTTTATGAGTTGTTCCACAAACCTTGACAGATTTACTACGTTACATTGAACCCATGATGCATTTTGACTTGAGACCTTACACGAATAGGTATATAACATGACTTATGTACGATAAGTCAAATACAAGATTAATAGTGTATTGTGCATGACATTAGTTTGCAAGAGGTAGAATATGTATGATATGGTCACATTAGGGTACCCTGACGCAGGACGGGTGAGGGGTCCTACCAACAACATAAGTTCTTGCTCTATGTTAAAATGTCGAGTTTGAAGGTGTAGGTTTTCAAAACAATGGAGGGGCATTTTCACAAAGTCGGGTTTGAAGGTGCAGGTCTTTTTACATATTCAGTTTTTCAGATCGGATTGAAACTTGGAGGGTACGTCTAGATGTAAGGAAGGTATTGTAAAAATTTGAAGGTGACCCGTCTGTTGGATATATGATGCCAAATGAAGACAAATGCAACGGGTAAAATTCCAATTTTACCCATCGGGGTCAATTTACCATTTACCCTTGGCAATTTATGAGATTTCATGTTTTTTTCCTATGTTATTTTCTTTAAGCTTTCCAACACATCTTTCCAGAATCAATTCTAACTCCTGGAAGATCATTTTATAATATTAGGCAAGGGGTATGTCCCACTTGCCACCTCATTAACCCCCCCCCCCCCCCCACCCCACCCACCCACACACATATGCCACTTCCATGTATTTCAACCAAAATCAAGGTTGACTTCAATCTTCTACATGAAGATTCCAAGGTTGTGTGTCGACTTTGATGCTTGAGTTTAGAAGAGAAGACGATAGTTGTGTGTCGATATTATGGGCTAAAGTTGAGGCTCTCGCGCGAATATTGTTCCTGTGTGGATTATAAGATGTGGAGACATCACATCAACAAAGGAAGCATCAATGAGTCCGAACCGTGTGATGGTATAACTGTTAGCTTGTAACTCTTATACTTATATAACACATTAATATGGATGGTCCCGACGAGTAGGAACACAGGTGGATCCGATCCGAACCACATTAAAAATCTTGTGTACTGCTCTGTGATTGATTTTTCTCTTTATTTTTCCCATTGCATACGCATGATTATGAAAATTGGGGGATTATAATTGCGATGGTAGAAAATTAATATTAAACCCCCAACCCAACCCCCCCCCCCTGTGGTTGTTTTAGAGTGGCCTTTCGCATTGTATCCTTCGGTATTAATGAGTTGGACTAGTATCTAGGACTCTTCCCACATAGGTACTAGATTCCTAATATCTTTAATGTATGAAAATACCCAAGCCTACGACTTGATTGAATTTAAATCAACCACTTATTAATTATTATAGGGGTGAAAGTGGATGCACGTTATCACATGTTTGTCTTCTCAAAGAATAAGTTGTTTCTTGCAAGAAAATAATGTAAAGCCTGTTTGCAACAAGTGATAATTTCGTCGATTATGGAGAAATGTAGATTTTTATAAGCAAAAATATATATCTTTTTTGTTTTCCCATGCCAGGGCTTTTTTTATAACTTCTTTATCCCAGACTTTTTTCTCAAATAAGATCAATTGTATAATTTGTAAGTCCAACAATTATAATTGCAATGCTGACCTTTATCTTTATTGAACTTACTTTTTTCACCATCAATCATAGATTTTCCCCACAAGTAAACTTAAACATATTATGCTTACTAAAATATCTGCAATATCAGACTCTCAATGGCAAAGAATGCAATAATAGCAAAACAATTTACCACATGCAATCATATATATTGGTGCCACATTATAAAACTGTGATTTTGCAGCATACATACTGAGCAAAAGACGCATCTAAGTAATACAAAGAAGTCCATGTATGGGAAAACACATTGAGCCATATTTTAAAAGTTACTTCAGGTTATATTGTTACATTTAAAAAAAAAGAATGATGTGCAAAAAGATGGTGTGTCATACCTGTCAAGACCCAAGACTGAGTAGTGGTGTGACATTGTATAAGTTCCACTATTTCTAGGGGTGGATTTGAAATTAGTTCTTTGATCCTTGTACGATTTATCTGTCTGCCAGTACCAGTCATCCCGTTGGAAATGTTGGTATTGATATGAACCAGGTTCACTTTCCCTCCAACTCTCGTAAGTCTTATGATATTTATTTCTCTCTCTGTTAAATACACTCTGCATTCGTCTTATACGCTCCTACAGAGACAAATACTGTTAGGATCACATATGAAGCTTGATAAATAAAAATGTCATAACGAAATATTTGTTATTCATTGAGAAGAATCTGTTGTTTAAACTTTCTCGGCTTCAGCTCACTAAAACAGAAAAAAGAAGTCAAAACCAATAATATAGACTATAGAGCACGATGAAAGGTTTTAAAAGGTTCAACAGACTAGCAAGCACCACCAAGATCAAGTCAAAATAGTTGGAAGATGCAATGGAAACGTTGCCCAACCAATTAAATCGATATTGTATGAAGAACTAGCATCTGACTATGCATAAATGCATAATCAGCGTATAATAGTTTGGCATACAAGTTGAAACTTTAACCAATGGGAGAGACACAAATGGTAATACAGAAGTGACTTTGTGGTCAGAGGTGACTGATTGTCATCCAATACATTGAGCATCACTAAATTATTAAGGACAAGTTGAGACTCAAAAAAAAAAAACCCAATGCGTCACTAGTTCACATTCACCTACTAACTTATTAAGGATAAGTTGAGAATGATACATGTACCTCCTCCATCACGCCACCCCCCTTTCCAAGAATCAGTTGAGACTGTGCAAATCTACTCTCACATTCCCCACCTCACACATCACTGTCTTATCAAGGCAGAGTTGAGACTGACAAACAGTTACTTAGGGGTGGCAATGGACTCCGAAAAACTGAAAACCCCGATTGAAACCTGACCCAAAACATTGGGTATGGGTACAGATTTTGTACCTGAAAGATGATTTGGGTAGGGTATGGGTATAGGAACTCTACCCGAAATAACTTTTGGGTATGGGTATGGGTACCTCAATACCCATACCCGAAAACCGATTGCCCCTCTAACTTACGTGTACAAATAATGCAGTTCAACTCCAACCTTATGGTTATATACCCAAATTCTAACCGAACCCATATCCCTACCCAAACTTATACTCTACTAAAGCCATTGTAATAAGAAACCAAAAGAGCTTTTTAACATTGCATTGTGATACCTAGATTTTTCTCCTCAAATAATTGAATATATGATTAAGAAAAATAGACAAAATTATACCAAATTCATACCCGAAATCCGATTGGGTATGGATCGGGTATGGACCCTCTTCTAACCAAATGGGTATGGGTCGGGTATGGACCCTGCCATACCCGAATGGGTATGGATAGGGGTAGGGTCCGACCAGAACCCGACCGATTGCCACCCCTACATTTACTCCTTCCCCCCCTCCAGTTCATATTTGCTTACTCCTAGAAGTTCATGTGGCCAACATGAGTCGTCAATTATATGTTAACCTTAAGGAGAAGTGATAATAATTCACTTCAATTTTTTCATTTACTTTTCCAAGCAAATACAAATCAAAGGCATCATTCAGATGGGAGATAATCCGCGATAAATGCATACTAGACCATTATATTATTCTTAAGCTATCATTTTTTTTCGTACACCTAGGCATAGTATCACACAATATGTCATTTTTTAAACAACTGTTTAAAAAGAATTGAATAAACATGGCCATCACAAACTAAAACAGACCATATAATGAAAATCAACAAATAAAAAGAAATGAACTGGGAGACAGTACATGAAGAAAAAATCTTACCACTCTCTCCATTTCATCCGCATACTCCTCTTGCATTCTACGATTATATCTTTTGCAAGCTTCCTCCCTATAACTTCCGCGATGTGAACTACTAGTTGCATTTCTCCATGATGATTGTGACCTATTCAGCTTTCAGAGAAGACATGACAAGAAAAACTGATCAAAAACATTAAAATAGAAATATGTGACCACAAACGACTTAAAGAAAATGTGAATGTCCAACCATGACATAGAAATTAAAACCATGTTCAAAGTTATAACCAATTTGAGGGCTCGATTCAGCTTATGGAGTAGGAAAATTTGACATTTACAAAAAACCCATTCGGTATATCACGAAGTGGAGCAATGTTTTTGATACTTTGTGACTGGGTAATTGTTTGCTAGCTAGGTCATCATCCGTAAGTGGCGCGCCACAACAAAACCTGGTTGTGGTGAAAATATGCAAGAGTTAGATAGGGATGGGGTGTCTCTTAGAAGTGGCATATTATAATGGCGGCCGATTGGAGCAACTAGAAGACATGAATTTTCACACCAAATGGAACCAAAGTGAGCAAAGAAAATAATCCCAAAAATGATGAGGGTTAGATTTGCTACTTGGAATGTTAGGAGCTAGACTTTGACTAGAAAGAGTACAGAATTAGTAGATACAATGACATGAAGAAAAGCAAATATTGCTTGCTTACAAGAAATCAAATGAAAACAAGTAAAATCTAAGCAAATTGGTGATGGGTACAAGCTTATATATGTAGAGGAGGATAATACAAGACATGGAGTAGGAATATTAGTGGATAAAGATCTAAATGATTACATTGTCCAGGTTACAAGGATAAGTGATAGATTACTAGCACTAAAATTGGTCCTAGGTGAAGATATTATTAATGCTATTGATGCTTATGCACCACAAATAGGATTAGATCAAAATGAAAAAAAAAGGGAAGAGATTGATGGATTAATTCTTACGTGTTGTTCAAAATTGATATCGTCCATAAAATGTTTACGTGTTGTTCGAAAACTAGGGAAGCGTCCTCACCTTTCTGCTCGTGTCAAGGGTTTATGTTAATTACATAATATTATCTTCTTAATTATGGGACATCCAAACATGACCATAAACAATGACTTTCGCAAGGTTCTACAAAGCGCTAGGCGCTAGTCGGGAGGTGGGAGGCCACCTAGCGCCTGGGCGTTTCGTTTTTTTTTTTAATTCTTTTTTAAAAAAGGGTGAGCCACCATTGAGGAAGGCTGGATCCAAGAGAGGGACTACCGTTGAGGAAGGCCGGATCAAAAGAGTGACTACCGCTGAGGAGTCCGTCTGAACCCGCCCAGCCCGCCTGGCTAGCCTCAGCCCGCTTAGACCGCCTTGCCCCGCCTGGGAGTTTGGCCACTTTTCTGGAACGCCTAGGGCCCAGGCTGGGCGGTGGGGGGCCGCCTAGCGCCTAGGTGGCCGCCTGGGTCACTTTTTAGAACACTGGACAATCGTGAACGACAAGAACATTTATATTAAGGGACTTATTTTTGATACTTCATGTCTTAGCAAGTCCATCCCTAATAGATGTCCCACATCACTTATGGGGGTTACAAATTTAGATATGTGTGACCTTGGCAATGTGAATCTACATTGAGATGTAATCCTTTACCTAGCCAAAGGAAATTATCTAGTCAAGGTTTTCAATTTCGGTTTTGTGTTTGGTTTTGGTCAACACCAAAACCGAAATTTCGGCCGAAATTTTGAAATTTAAGGCGAAATGGTGAAAATTTTCAAAATGGTAAAAAAAGAGGCTTTTGGATGTTTTCCAATTTTTTTAAATTTAAGTCTTTTATGGTTGTGTTGCACATATGTGCATGAATTATTTTTAGAAAACATACCAATTACCAAATAATAATATGCTTGCATGGATCATGATAACCAAGATGGAATACCAATAAACTGGAGAAAAAAAAACTTGATAATCATCATATATCATATATTTACATATAGGGTCGAGATCCACAACCAACTATTATGGTGCCGACATTAGTGCCAACACATCCATAGAGGTTTCAAAATTTGATAAAATTTGGTGAGGATGACCACCTTCCTAGAGATATCAGGTCCCAAAAAAATTAAGGTATCCTAAAACTTCTAGGTGTGTCAAAGATCATCTTCAAATTAACGGTTAAACTGGACGGTTGACAAAAGCTCGTCACACACGCACCTAGAAATTTTAGAATCTTCTAAATTTTTGTGGATGTGCTATCTATAGGAAGGTGATCATCATCACCAAATTTCAGCGCATTTTGAAACCTCTATGGATGTGTTGGCACCAGAAATGTTGGCTGTTAATCATGATCGTTACATATATTTACATTATTTTGTTTAACGTTATCGCCTTCACCTTGTCCCATTATTTAATAGTTGTCTCTGTTTTTTTCTTTCCCTCAATAGTAGTTGTCTTTCTATTTACCTCCATCATGTCGCTTCATTTATTAGTTGTCTCTCGACAACATAACACATGTCTCTCAACATGCCTCTCGTCAAGCAACAACTCCATCCATATTCTTCTAAAAATAAGGAAATTGGTCCTAACATACAGCAATAGTCGCCATATAACATTATGTCTCATCCCATTCCAAATAATATTACGGCTCATCACATACAGATGAACTCTACTTGGAACATCCCACCTATGCCACCCAGAAGCATACCGCTCTTCAACGGGAACGACATGTACATACCTATCCCATAACTCAAATGTTAGTGAGAATACTAGCGAGAAATATGCATATCGAGACGATTGTATCGACGACGGTAGTGGTGGCAGAGGCATCTGCGTCGACGAGGGCAGTGGTGGCGGAGTCAAATGCGCCAGCGAGGGCTAGAATGATGTCATCGGTAGAAATAAGAGTGAATCTAACGGCAAAATTCATCAACTCTGGTGGCCTGGCGAGATCCGATGGATCCAAGGGCAAGATCCGACGAAATCCAAAGAATCAAACGACGAATTCGGCAAAATCCGAGGGTAGAATCGGCGAGGTCCGACAGTGAAATATGATGAGATCCAGCGATTCCAACAAGATTCCGCAGAATTTGACAAGATCCGACAATTTTGGTGAAATCTGGAGAGATCCGGTGATTCCAGCAATGAGATCCGACGATTCCAGCAACAAGATCCAATAACTTCGGTCAAAATCAGTTGGATTTCAACAAAATCCGACTAAGTTTGGGTGGCTTCGATCGAAATCTGATGGCTTCGGTCAAAATCCAATCGAAACCAACCCCATTTAAAGCCCACAGCCCACTGAAACCAGCCCACAAGTTTCACAAAATAATCAAAATGTCGGTCAACTTCACCGAAATCAACACCGAAATGGGGGGCAACACGTGGCAACATTAAGGAGTCATTTAGATGTGCAAATGAAGAGTTTTTTTAAATGTACATGAGCAAATATATATTTTTTTTGGTAAATGGATGAGATTTGTACAAAGTAAATACCATATACACAGGATGCATATAAAGTTGTATAACTAACTCCCCACCTATATAACTGGCCTTGAGCAAGCGGTCTCCTCTTCATTTCACAGTGATGTTCCTCAGCGATCTTCCCTCGTCGAAACGACATATAAAGAATTATGACACTATACAACTAATTAAAAATATGAATTAAAAAACTGAGGGGAAAGTTTTGATGGGCAACATTATACTCACTTCGTGACGGACGCTGAAGGCGATCCCAAAGTTTAAACCATAACCTGTCCGATCGTCACGAGTTCTTTTTTTTTATCTTACTCAATCACGTGGAAGATTTGAATCCACATGGCATGGGATCCTCTAAGGTTATAAACTCATAGGATAAGATAGGCTAAAGCTAAAATTGAATCATAACCATCCGTTACGCCCAGCCCGACTAGTGAATCACACTCAGTCCCAAATGTCATGCCAAAGGACGGTCGTGATTTAGTTTGACTTAGTATAGTTAAGGCGACCCGAGGCGCCCGCTTGAGGCGAGAGGCGAGGTGAGACTAGAGCGCCTCGCCTGAATCGAGGCGGCAACAGAAATATTAGGCGGAGCAAGGCGCCCTCCTGAGGCGAGAGGCGCTCCAGGCGTGAGGCGATGGAGGCGCCCGTCTCATTTAATTAATGGTTTAAATTGAAGCCAAACCTGAATCACACCCGTTCTTTTGCATGCTAAGTGTGATTCACCGGTCACCGGTCACTGGGTTGCCAACATTACGTGGCATCCCCCTAGGGATCAGGGTTCATCCCATGGGAGTTCAGATCTTCTCCAGTTGGTCGACTCCGGTCGATGGACCCGTGCGCATCAAAACGGCACGAAGGCAGGCGACCCGAAAGTGAAGCGTACTCCAGCTAACTGCATGCGGCTGCGATGTGAATCGAGCCCACCGACTGAGGATACCGAGTGGAGGAGATCCGAACTCATTCCATGGCCCCTAGAAAAATAATCCCAGCATGAGGAGCTGCCAGCACTTGTTTCAACTAATTATTTTAATATATATATATATATATATATTATATTTTTTGCACGCCTTATTTCAATCAGGCGCTCGCCTCGTCTCTTGCGTCTCGCGCCAGTAAGGTTGAGCGCCTTGAGTCCGCCTTAACTACACGGGTTTGATTTCAACCTAAACCATCAATTAAATGAGACGGGCACCTTGACCGCCTCAAGGTGTAAGGCGGGCGCCTCAAGCCAACTTATATACCTGCTTTCGCCTCAATCCAGGCGAGGTACCCTTGCCTTGCCTCGCTTTGCCTCTCGCCTCAGGCGGGCGCCTCGGCTCACTTTAACTACACTGCTAGTTACAATTTGAATTTTTTAAATAAATATTTATTTAAGGAGTTCTAACCATATGTAGGTGAAGTTTGGTGTTTCCTCTAAATTTTTCTGTTAAGTGGTATGCGGATTATTTTTGCTTCTCGTGTAGAATTTGACCACCTAGTTATCTTGTTATATAATGCATGGTTTTGAGTTTCGGCCGAAACCGATCTATTTCGGCCGTTTCGGTTAAGTTTCAGTCGGAATCAGTCCCAAAACCCTCCAGGTTTTGGGTTTCGGAACTCATCAGTCATCACTAAGAAAAAGTAGGATTGGGCTCAGGAAAATGTGTTTTTCAACAGCACAACTTGACAACCATATTTACATAAAAAATATTTAAGTAAATGATCTTTATGGTCTCCATTTACTATATGTTATTTTATGTAAATAAGCAAATAATCCCCATTTGGATTCAATAAAAATATCAAAAAAATTAAAATCCAAAAGAATCAAAATGTAATTTTTTAGTTCTATACAAAGTCACTCTACAATTTTTTGCTAACAAAAAGAAAGTTCAGTGGAACAAAAACTTCAAAGTATTTTAGACCAGAAGAAATATCAAAAACCTAGAAGTATAAGATCAACTTAAAAATCCAAAGACCGATAAAATATTTTGAATCTACATAAATTTTCTTTTACAAAAATTCTTTTTTCTTCCAGACTTTGCGAAAATTCATAATCACGATTTTACAGCTTTTTGACAAAAACTCGGGGTAAAACAAAAGCCATACTTTTTTGAAAACAAGACCAGTGTGAAGTAGGTACCGGATGTAATTATTTTTATATTTTGTAATTATTTTAAATTTTAAAAATGAAACCGAAACTGATCCTCAATGGCCAGACCGAAACCGAAACTACAAACCTTGATATAATACCCCTACATTTTGGCTACTTGGAATTAACATGTTTGGAAATCTTTCACTCGAGTTCAGTCTACCCACTTGTCCCAACATAGCAGTCTACCCACTTGTCCTGATCGAGTTTTTAAAATCCGGAAAGCTTCAGTTTTATGGTTCCAACTTTTTTTCTCTTACATCGTCCCCTTAAAAAACAGGATCTTAGAAAGTACCCATAAAATTTCAAACCCTCGATTATATGGCAACTACATTGCATAGCCCAAAAATTGCAACCCTTGTTTCATAACTGAGAGAGTAGAGGATGAGAAATAGGCAGCCTTGGATTGATGCACACATCTATCACAAACAGTGGTAGAGGAAAGGAAAATGAACAAAGAAAAAAAAGCGAGGATACCCAAGTTAGATTATAAGTGCAAACAACATCCCGGGCTAAAACAATTAAACATGTACATGTGTCTACACCAGTACAAAAAATAGTTTTAGACAAACATGCAAAAATACATGTTATTTTTCACGTGTTGCATCAGCCCAATACATGCAAGTTTACATTGCAGTATTTGGACAACATTCAAATGGTCCCTAAGTGCATATAAAGCATTTGGTTATAACTTATAACGGGATCAATTCTACCCTAATGAATCAGCATTGTGTCAGATAAGGGTGGGGGTGGCAAGGGCAGTAGGGGGAATGAGGAAAGAGAGGGGATGGACGAAAGAGAATGAGGAAGAGGAAAAATCAGACATGCGACGGAGAAGGGATTAAGGAAGAAATAAGGGTGGATTGCAAGAGCAGGATGGCTGGGTGGGAGGTCATGGTCCGGACTAGCTTGACATAGTTGATGGCATGGTGCGGTAGCATATGGTGAGAGAACGGTAGACATAGTTCAAGGCATTGTCAAGTGTGTTAGGGGGTGGCAAGGAGGTGATGCCATTGGGAAGGTAGGAACATTATCACCATATGACAAATAATTGGATCTGTAGATATAAGTGTGTGTGAGTGTATGAGATCCCAAAATTATAAGGAAGTGAGTTGAAAGCCTACACGTTTTATTACTCTAACTTAAATTATCATCAGATTAAACCAAGATGCATCAGCATAGTTGCAGTAAATTTTAGAACAACTTAACAAAAACTAATACACTTTTGGTTCTTGAGAAGCAAATAAAATCAGCACTTCTACTCCCTGTTGTACTTTTATCACAAGACAAACCATACAAAAAGAAATCATTTAATAATAAACTATAACTCGCAAACTAAACTACTAATAAATATAAAGGCACAACCTTCAACCTTAAAGAAGCATAAATCATTAAGCAAAAGACCAATACTTTAAAATACCTGAGTGTAGAACCAATCAACAGTCCTGCGTAGATGACCAACCTGTTAGGACTGTCACGGAAATTAGATACAAATATGCTTCAAGATATATATCTAGAAACAATTATGCAGCCAAAAATTCCAGAAGTTTTTGGGGAAGAAAAAAAAGTTAACCATCACATTGACAATTAAGAACTAGAATACTAGCTTAAAACGAAAGAGAAACGAATGCACGACAGCTTCAACAGTAACTGATAGCAACATATTCACATGATGAGTGTTCTCAGTTGGTTTCACACAACATCCTCCAGAAAATATTAGCGGTTCCCGATTTTAAAAACCAGGCAACAGAACAGCTCCGCATTGAGTCAGCAGATATGCAAAAACGGTTAGCAAGGTTAAATTCAGGTGTTAGTTTTATGAAGCAAACATTCACCAAATAATCAGCAAGAGGTCCAACAAATCATTATCTCCCTTCGTGTACATGAGTATGCACATGTTTACTAAACTATACGCTTCCAAAAGGGATTAGGATTCATTTCATAGCTCGAGTCGGTTTTTTACGACCGGCTTTCAACCTAACGTCAACCCTCGACCTTTCTCAAATGGCCTTGCGACCGGCAATGGCGGTTTCATTAACAACAGATATAGCCCTAAGTAGAAACGAATGGTGAAGAAGGATTCGTAAAGCCAACCCCGAGTGATGGGACATGGCTTGATGGTCATGGTTATCGTACACTTCCAAAAGGGATCCCCTATCGAAACAATCCACAAACCAAAGCAGGAAGCCAAAAAAAAAATTTAATTTTGATGCAATCCTAGATCATGAGAAGCAAACCCAAATTAGAAAAGGGCTCCTATCAACACCAACTCTGTGCAATTCCCCCAAAACATGGTGGAGGAGAGAGAGAAGATGACATGGACAGGGGATTATCACGAGAGAAGGAAAAAAAAAAATTGTTATTTGGGTTTCCCAGAACTTGAAACGAAACCCATGAAAGAAGCAGCAAACGAGAATTCCGGCTGCGAATGGGAAAAAAAAAAAATCGAGATAAGAGGGAGGAAATGAGGGTACCGCAAAGGTGGTGGCGGTGGCGCCGATGAGGCCAACGATGAGAATACCCCAAGCCCTCGAGGCCTTCTCCCTCTCTTGCAGTGGATTGTTGCCGGACTTGTTGTCGTCGGGGATCATCCTTCTTTCGATTTACAGACAAACCGAGCTCGAAATCGGAGACCAACTAAAGGGCGGTTGCAATCGAGCTTGCCTGGTTTTCACAAGCGAGGGAGAGGAGTCCGGTCGCCCTTTTATATCGCCAATCTGAGTCCACCCAACAGCTTTTAAGTACTAACGTTTTAACTTTTGGTTATTTTTTTTCAAAATAATATTTAAGAAAAAAAAATTTAATTCAATAGCAGCAAACAAAAAAATATTTTTAAAAAATCGATTCCATTCGATTCACATTATATAGTTCTTATTAAATCTGGCATCCCGGATGCCGGGTTTATCTCACATTGAGAAAAAAATTAAACTGATGTGGCGAGCACTTTTCAGTGTAAGAAGGTCGTGGGATCCACCAATGGTGACTAGGACATCTATGGTTACATAGATGAGGTGTACCATTAATTAGGTATCCTAATAAGATTAGGTATTCTAATGTAGCCTTCTATATGCTCTATTTAGTAAGGGTTCTAGTCTGTTTAGGATTTTTAATTTGGCATCACGATGGATAAGCACATGCGCACGGGATCCACTGGAGTGAGACAATTGACGAACATATTAGTATGGAAGTCAATCATGTGTGATCTCTAGTCTAACTAGAATCACTAGATCATGATTGAGTTGACTAAGTTACACTCCTATTTTCTAGAAGTTTCCATAAGTGTCAAATTGGATTAAGTTAATTTTTTTTTCTTCCAAAAATATCATTAGTGTTTAGAGTCTCTTTTAATGGACATTGTTGACATTCCTACAAGTTAGATTAAAATTGGTATACATTTGATAGGCTAAGATTGATTTCCTAAAATATAAGAAGAGTTATAGGTGTCATAGTAGGAGTACAACTCCATATCCCTCTCTAATAGTAATCCTATTGGACTAAGGAGAATAGGCGGCAGGTGCTGCCGCTGCCACCCGCCTCACCGTCCCTCTTCCCCTCCAGCAAAATCCCGACCGCAGCACTGGTTACGATGATCGTAGAGAGAGCCCCGTTGCACCGGCTGTGGGGCTTGGAACATGAGCCTAGGTGGCGGTGGCAGCACCTCCGGTAGAGAAGGCGATTGAGATAACCTCCCCTTCCCCTCTTATCCTTCGTCTTCCTCTTTTATTCTTCTTTTCTATAGTTTCCACTTTGCAAACCCCCCATCTGCATCCCGATCCCGATTGCATGCTTCCCCAAGCGAAGGAATGGGAATGAAGTTTTTTTATTTTCTTCCGATTAAGAGCTTCCTGTTAAGATCTCTCTCTCTCTCTCTCTCTCTCTCTCTCTCTCTCTCTCTCTCTCTCTCTCTCTCTCTCTCTCTCTCTCTCCCTCCAATTTTTTCCAATTAAGAGCTTCCCATTAATCTCTTTCTCTAAACATTTTTTTTTATTTGAAGATGAACTTTGTTTCAAATTTTTGTAGGAAGGACTCAGATTTGCATCCCGATCCAAATTGAAAGCTGAAAGAAGGGGTCAGATCTCTCTTCCACTCTCTCTCTAACATGTGTTTTTTTTTCAATCATTTTTTTTAAGGCTACATTAGGGAATGTTGTTGTTTTTCGCAAACTCAATGCGATAAGATCATTGCAAAGGAATCCTAAAGGTATTGTTCTTATATTTTTTGTATCATTACTATATTTTTGATGTAAACAATGCCTTGTTTATATTTTTTACAGATGAATTATTTGTGTAGAAATCATCAATGATTTTTCGATTAAATTTTTTGTTTCCAAAAGAATGGCCAGTTTATATTTTTTTAAAGAAAGGGGCCAGATGTGCTAATCTATTGGCTTGGTTATTGATATGGTTAGGTTTTTCCCAAGAGAAGGAGTGAGTATGTAAAGGTAGCTGCTTGATATCCAGCACACGAGAAGGTTTAGCGTTCGACGATATAGGTTCTACTGTCAAAAATCAACGAACTAATTTTGAAGTTTACATCGAATGTGGGCATCGTTGAACTAATTTATTACCGTTTTTAAATTATTATAGACACCCTTAAAATATTATTTTTTTCTTCAAAATTTTGTCACGTCTTTGAATTTCTTTTGGCACCCTCGAAATCTTTTCCGTGCCCTCGAGCATGGGCATTACTAGTACTTAAACAAACCAGGAATCTATGGATATATATACTGAAAACCTACAAACAACTTAAACAGCTTTCCACTTGAACCAACCAAGAACCTATGAAGAAACTACAAGTATTCATCAGCAAACTACATGAAAGAGTGAAATCCTGGGCGCTACTTCTCGTTCGTAGGACCTCATCCAACGGACCAATTGTCCGTGCACCTACTAGGGCTGCAACTTGGGCAGGTTGAGACATCAACCCAGGACCATCCCAAGATGTTGAATCCTTTGCCCAACCCAACCTAAGGTTGGATTGAACTTCCCTAGCCCAAGCCCAACCTATCGGCTAGCCAGTTTCAACATGGTAGAGGAGCAATAATCAACATATAACAATTCTTTTGCGATAGGACACTACATAAACCAATCTTTTGCAATCTTTTGCCCATCCAACAGTGGCTATTAGAAGCGGGATAAATAGCTATCAAAGTTCCACCACAGTGCGATCCCAACTTGTATTCAATGGATGATCCAACAGATGGTTTCTGATCGAACCTATTCGATATTATACTATACGAAATATTTATTAACTAAATGGTCGGGTTTTGGGTTAGCTCGGTTTGCCCGAAGCCTCTGCAAGAAAAATCCCAACCCAACCTACCCAAATTCGGTTTAGGCTAGGGTTGGGTTCGGGTTGACCCACCCAAGTTGCAGTCTTAGGTCCACCAAGGATCGTATGTTCCAACCAGCCATGCCAACCCGAATTGAGGTTGGGTTGAGATTTTCCAAGCCAAGCACAACCCATATAATTATAACCCCAACCCAAGCCCGCCCAAATTCGGATTGGCCTCGGGTTGGCCCGCCCTAGGTGCAGCGAGGTTCGCCCGTTCCAACCAGCCGTCCCACGCCTCCTTCAAGGTCTCCCAAAACATCCTCCATCGGGCCATGGCTTTTCTCAACCGCACGCTGGCCTGCGCCCCGGAAAGAAACTTGATGTAGTCCCGAGCGAGGATCGCCACTTCTTGACCTCGGATAATGCAAATGTACTGCAAAACACATGAGGTAGAAGTCAGTTCTTGACCTCTGATAATGCAAATGAAAACATAGAACAATGAAAACAGTTGATGCATCGATAATGTGCCTTTTTCCATCTCTCTTGATCACTGGCCTTCAAAAATAGTTGTGTTATATACAAAAAAAAAAAGGGCAGAAAAAGTTTATCTACAGAACTAATTGCTATATGAAAATGACTTCGTAAATAGGCCGAATAAGCTGAATCAAATTCAAATTAGATCCGAATCAGACTCGGAATATTTTTTTTCCCTAATATTTTTGCCTCCACACTCGACGATTCACAAAAAAGGTCACCAAAAACTCTAGAATCGAGGGCTCACACACTAGAACAATCAAATTATAGATCTGATATTATTTTTCTGAAAATCTGAAATCAGAATATAACTGGACCGTGAACATATGATTTTCTAGCAAAACTTTATATCAAGCTCTACGCCCTGCAAATCTGAAATCAGAATATAACATGCGGCACATGCGGTTCGAACACGCAGCTTTTTGCTGCGTGTTCCAACTACACGATTTTGTATAGGTGGTAGTTGGAACTGCACCGGTTTCCGGAAACTACAGCGAACCAAACTGCCAGCGAGGTGCAGTGTTGACCCATGGGTTATAACTGCAGCGAACCAAACAGGCTGTAACTGGACTGTGAAGGGTTGATGGAGTTTTCTAAAGGCCATTTCACATTTCATTTTTTCCGGAACTGTATAGCAGAACTCAAACTTTATTATGGGTGAATTGTTTAGGGTGAAATAACGGCTATAACCCTATGGGGATTGACGGATGATGTGATAAGTATCTCAAGGATATAATAAGGGAAGCAAAGGAGGAGAGGGAAGAGAGAAAAGGGAGCGAAGCTACGGTTAAGACTTGATATCCACGAGCAAGGTTGAATCCACAACCCAAAAGACAAGCAAACTAAGGTAAAAGAACTCGGTGTTCGTTCATTCATTCATAATAATCAACCTACGCCATATGATGTCCGTCTATTTGTATTACCGAAAGAAATTAAGATAGGAACACACTCCTAATTCTCTTCTAAATTAGTAGTAATGTCAAGAGCAATCTAATTACAATCTTTTTACGTAAAGATTTTTAAATCTATCAATTTGGAATTCTAAGTCCAACTGAACACAATTCTAATGCTTTTAAACCTTTTTATTTCAACATATAGTAAACAATTAGGACATGTTCAAAACTAAAGTCAATATAGGACTCCTATTCAAATGAGACTCTCTTGACAAATCCAAAATTCAAAAGGAACAAAAAAAGCAGAACAGCTCCATCTGAACTAGACCTAACTTAAATTTGACGGGGAATAGGAGTGTGCCAGCACCCGAGGCCCATGTTCAACCCACTTTGGATGGCCCAACTCAAAGGAGGCCCAATCCATATTTAAGAATTAAGAGGCATCTTTTCTTATTTTTTGCTATTTTCAGAGTTAATTTTATTTAATTTCTCCACGTCTCAAAACCCACTTTATAAGGATTTTCTTTATGTTTTAGTAGACCTAGTCTATACCCCATCAGGAATACTAGTCCTATGGGTTTTTGTTTATTATTATTGGAGTTTTCTTTGTTTCCAACTCTGAATATGTCAAAACCCATTTTATAAGGATTTCCTTTATGCTTGAGAAGGACCAAATCCATACCTATTAGGAAAACTAGTCTTCTAGGGTTTTGTATTGCTTGGTGGCTTATTAAAAGCAAGGTTTGGAGTTTTGTCCAAAACCGATCCGTTTCGGCCGTTTCGGATCGGTTTCGGTCAGAACCGGTCCCGAAACCCTCCAGTTTCAGATTTCGAAACTCAGCGCTCAGTAAAAGCAGGAGTGGGTTTAGGATACGGTGTATTTCAGCATGACAACTTGACAAACATATTTACATAAAAAATCTTTAATTTATTTTATATAAATAAGCAAATTCCCCCCATTTGGATTTAATAAAAATATCAGGACAATCAAAATCCAAAGGAATCAAAATACAATTTTTCAGTTCCTATACAAAATCAGACTTTGCAGCTTTTAAAAAAGAAAATTTGGTGAAAAAAAAAACCACAAAGTATTTTGGACCGAAAAAAAATCTCAGAAATCTAGAGGTATAAGATCAACTTAAAAACCCAAAGTCCGGTAAAATATTTTGAATCTATAAAAAAATTACATTTCAGAGGACATAACCTGGTTATTTTGCGATATATAGGATGCATATGGATACCAGTATCCTGTCAGTATATGTGTAATATATGTGCACACGTGTGCCTGGATAAACAAACAAACATGTAAAAATAGAAAAGTCACACGGTCACACCATATCACCACCTTAAACCAGATAAAATCATGCCATATATGCATGGCAATGGCATGTAAACATACATACACTAAAATCCACCTTAAACTAGTAACATTTATCCTAAATTGATAAGGAAACTGATTATTATAGTGGTTCATACATATCATTTTGAGAGAGTGAATCAGTTGGTCTGTATGCAAAGATAAATATGATGCTATAAGTAGGTTAATATGTGGTTTCAAGGGTAATGGGTAAAGTGTTTTTGGGGAACCATCGAAGAGGCAAATGACACTTGGAAGGGGTATATTATTGACATTTGTATTGTATCGTGTCAAAATTAAACCTATCGACACATCCATAGGGGGGCAAGTGAAGCATACGTAGATTGTAGTCTTTGATCTAATTGATCCCATAGAGGATCCTACTTTATGGTCAGGAGCTGTCCCTTCATCTCGCGAAGACTAGAACCTGACATGAAACAAAAATCATGTCTCTGACATCATACCTCCTCTAAGTAAGTAAGGAGAATACATTATCTTCGGGAAATCCAAAGATTAAAAATCCTGGCAAGCATGCATTCTTCAGAACAGTACGTCCATTCTGAAATACACTGGTAACCAATAAACATTGAATGACAAAATTCTTTAGTCTTGCTAAGTTTCCCAATATTATCGTAACATTCTATAAGAAAACCAACAAATATCTTTTAGAGAAGTTTTATTAATGAGTGGAAGTATTACTGATGTTTATGTTGGATGACATAAAGCATTAGAAGAAAAAAAAGAGTCAGTTTGAAAATAGACTGTGACAGGAGATATTGCGTTATAAGTCTGATTGTATACTGATGGAAAATTATGTTATATAATTACCACAAACATAAAGCCAACGGTTGCCAAAATCACTTGCAGCACTTCATTCAAAATTCCATCAAACTTTTCATCTTCTGGACCACGGGAACCATCACCACCACCCCTAGGAGGATTTCTACCACCTCCACCCCCACTGAATTCCTGTTCTTGCATCTGCTTCCTCAGCAAATCCTCCACTGATTGTTCCCATCTAAAGCCTCCTATGGCTTTCTTTGGTGAATCCCCTGGAAAAGCCTGCATCCAATTCAAGAACATGTAAGATTAGAGGGATATTTCAGCAGGCATTGTCAAGTAATTCTCCTACTTAGCCCTAACAAATTTTTACCTATAGTTGGACAGCTTTCGTTGCAAACCAACGGTACAGTCCAATGTTCTATCTAAACAAATTTGCAGGGAATTTGTTTATATACAGCTACATACATTGTTTAAGGGCATGCATCTAGCATGTGTGCTTATACATGTGAGAGTTTGACTTGTAAGTGATTTCAGAAGCGATCTAGTTTCCATAGGCAACTAATAATAAAGAACTGAAGAATAATTAATTTGTGATCATCATGACTAATCCCCCAGTAAAGTACAAAAAAACAAGTAAATACTTACAAATAAGAAAAAACAAGGAGGGTTTTCTATTGGGAAGATTTTTAGTGTTATATGAATATTGCAAAACAGTAGAACTTATGAAATGATATTGCAAAGTGGAAGCTAAATTAGAGGGTGAATACAATGTAGATGAGACTTTTCTAGAACATTCATTACCTCATTTTCACTCTTCAAGCTTCCATTCCCACCATACATGCATACAGGAGCACGCCTTTTGTTCTTTGATGCACTATAAATGAGCCTTGGGAACACCTTATAGCGTTGGAATCTGTGGGATGCATAAACATCTACAGATGGGACATGCAAGCAAAAAGATTGGGATAAAGAACGGCGCGTTCTTGCAAGTCTCGCATCAGGCCTTTTCAAAAAATGTCCAGCATTTGGGAGGAAAATATTGGCTTGAGTGCAGCTCATCCTCAAACAAATCTGAAAACCACAAGTGCCTAATAAGTTAATCGAATATCAATATTTAATTAACAATACACGGAGATAAGCTTGCTACATTGACATCATAAAAGGTGTCCAAAAAAAAAACAGATTTTAAGCATGAACTACAAAAAAAGTTTCTCAAACTTGGCTTATCTTTGATGTATTGTTTGAGATAGGGAATGTGTCCCAATTCTCCTCATCAGGCACACCACAACAAAATGGTGTTCAAGAGAGGAGGAATAGGACTTTGATGGATATGGGGAGATCGATGATGAGCTTTGCGACCCTTCCTCCATCATTATGGGAACTTGCCTTGGAAACTGCACAGCGCATTCTGAATGTGGTTTCATCCAAATCCTTTGAGGGCACACCTCAGGAATTGTGGTTTGAGGCTGCAATATTTGTGGATTTGGGGATGCTCTGCCTATGTTAGAAATGGCAAGTTTGACAAATTGAAAACCATGTCAGAATTATGCCAGTTTCTGGCCTATCCCAAAGGATCAAAAGGTTATTTGTTTTATAACCCTCGGGATCAAAGATTGATAGTTAGCACTAATGTTGTCTTCCTTGAAGAGGATTATATCACAAATAAGAGACTAAATAGACAATAATTAATTGCAAAAAAAAATAGTACGATAATTCTGGATGAGATCCATGACAGTGTAGGTATAATAGACGACAATGGCACTACAATGGAATTCACAGAAACCATAGTATCCAAGGATATAGTGGTTCTGCACAAGGTTCAAAAGTTTGATTTCGGCCAATATTTCCATACTGTGGAATATGGAAATATAGTGTGAAAATATTTCGACAGTGTGAAAATATTGCAGTTTTATAGAAGTGATAAAAATATCATTAAGATGATTGATTCTTTTAATGAAACTCTTGACAATCATAAATCAAGTATAAATACATATTGTGAAATGCTTAAATCATATTTCTACACTATTAAAGGTTTAGGAGGTCCATGTAGTATGTATTTATATGTATATTGTACAGCTACATAATGGTCTAAAACCTACAACATATCAAAAGTTCGAGTGATTTCATCAATATTAAGACCTGATTATTTTTTTCAAGAACCTCATATTAATAAAACAATTAGAAACAGATTAATTGAAAGGAATCTAAGATTTACCATATTCGAAATTTTCAGAAAAGTATACTTCAATTTGATCGAATAAATATTTGAATGTATTTTTCATTGAATTGATTTTCCCATGTTAGTATTGGATGGTATGTCGCACACCCCAAAACTAATTTTCGAAAAAAAATCACACCGGAGAAGTCGAACGATATGCTTTGAGGGTTTAAGTTTAGGGTTTTGGTTTTTAAGGGTTTAGGAGTTGAGGTTCAAAATTTCGGAGAATTTTAAAAATTTTGATAAATTTCGGAATATTTCTGTCGCTCACATTTCATTTCGAGGCTCGCAAAAATGGAAATGTTTCGAGAAATTTCGGAAGATTTTGAACCATGGTTCTGCATCAAATCCAATAAATTGTTGGTGACACTCCAATTTATAACACATAAATCATAGTACCCATACGGTCATACCTAGTGTACCAAGGACTCGGTGTAGTTGAAGGATAGTCAGACAACCTGACAAACTCATGTGTTTGGGAGAAGCCTTCCAGCCGCGCACCAGGCTCCTCAAGGCTCAAACCAAGCGCCTCGCCTAGGAAGAGCCCAGGCCATAGAGGAACAAGTGCACCTTGGCATGCACCTAGCTGCGCCCAGGCCGGGCGCCCGGTTTAAAGCCAAGAATTTTGACTTTTCTTTTTGCCTACTTTGATTATTTTCCTCCCCACTGCTTCCACCTTAAGAGCATCCCTAAGCATCCATAATTGTTTTCTTGCCCAAAAGAGCACCCTTAAGCATTCAAAATATCTAAGCTCAAAATACATTTTACTATCGACAATACAGCAATGCTAGACTTATTATTTTAAGTTCTTATCTTAACATACAATTTCTAATATTGTAGAATTATTAGTTTAAGTTCCTAACCTAGATATTTGAATTCTAGACTCCATTATTTTTTTATGGGAGATTTAAGTTGATGTTATGCCTATGCTATTTGAGGATATTTGTACTTTTTATCAGTTCTATTATCATGATTTTATCTTGTTTTGCTTAAAGATCTTGAATAAAAACTAATTTTCATGTGGGGAGAGGGTGATATAGGGGGGCTTAAGATCCCCCTTAAAAACCAGGAAAATGCCGTAAAAAATCCACGCTTCGCCTAGGCACGTCTTAGCTCATGCCTTGGCAAAGACGCACTCAATAGGGGGGGGGGGGCTTATAATTATAGCACGTACGCCCATGCCAAAGACGTTTAGAGGGTTACAGGGGGTGATAGCCCCCCCTGTTCGGGGGGTTCGAGGACAAAGCCTCCGACCCGAAATTTGTTGAACTCCTCGCAGTCCGAATTTTCACCTTCAGCTATTGAACATCAGCAAGGCCTATAGATCCTCCTCTTTGTAACTACCTTCTCTTTTTTTCTAAACAATTACTTGTAAAACCATCACTTGTAAAGCACAAAACCCTATACATAACGCAAAGATAGTTAACAATGAAATTCTTAGACATTAAACGCATAGGTTATTTCTTAAAGACATATAACTACCTATAACATAGGTGATTCAAACAAATTAAGCATAAATTGCAAAATCCTAGAATGCTTAATTGCTTATGTAGGGATGCGTACTTTAAAGAACCAAGGAAACTGAGGGATAAAGCAAACTTTAATTTTGTAAGGTTCGACATCTAGGGAACACAAGGGGAGACTAGGTCGGGGATTGTATATATAATCATTACATAATCAATAAACAGATTCTAACTACCGAATTCAAAGAACACTAAAATCCTATCCTTAAGGGAACTTCTTGTCCTTTACATATGGGATTTTCTTATTCAAAGCATCCATAGTCATATTTAGTCATATTGTACTGTCTCGGCTAACTAGGACCGAGCACACACACAAGGCAAAAATATACGGACAAGGTTAAAGGGTTAATGAATGTTTCCCGTATGTAAAACATGGGTTTAGGTTTGTAACCATCTCCAATAGATCGGACTCATAAAAATATTTTCGTGGGCGCCAGGTTCGTCGAATTCCGACTCTGCCCCTGGGCGCACCCCTTGCATCTGATAACAAGTCCAACAATCCATCATCAAAACCCTAATCGTGCGAAAATGATGTTATCATCGTAAATTTTGCATGTTTATGAAATCGATACATTATTGATTCTGCACCAAAGGGCATGAAATGAAGTTGATTTCCTACCAATTGCAGTGAAGGATGTATTCAACGTTCCCTGTTGGTCCGCTGCGTTGCCGGAGAGTTGAGGTTGAACCCTAAGACCGTCGGGAACGGCGCCCCCCCGCCGCCGCCCGGAAGAGAGAGATAGAGAGGGAGAGAGCGCGCGCGCCGTTGGGGAGGGAAGTACAGAAGTGGAGGGTGGACCCTAAACGGATCGAAATTATGAAATGAACCGAGTCTACACCCATCCCTTTCACCGTCCGGGCAAGGATTATGGATCCGAACCCGACCCGAACAGATGTACGGTAATGGCAAAATGCTACTCTTTTCAAAATAATATTTTAAAATAAAATATTTAAGCAAGTTACAGCAGGCAAAAAGTATTAACCATACTAGCGCTCTGACCGTCACATGGTAGGTCAGTGCCGTAAAGCAAGCCCTGACATTTTTTTTTTTCCTAAGTCAAGGTAGAACCCTGGTATTTGGGTTACCGGATTTAAATCCGATATTCTGGACACCGAGTTTAACTGGTGCCCCTTATATAACGTTCTCACACTTAACTGTTTTCTCGTTGGACTTCGGGTAAACCCGGTATCCATAATACCAGGTTTAAATCCGATAATTCAAATACTGGTTCTACCTTAACTCAAAAAAAAAAAAAAAGAAATTGTCGCAACTCGCTTTACGGCGCCGACCGGTCACGTGGTAATCAGAGCGCTAGAACGATAAATAGTTTTGGTCAACTGTTATTTAGTTAAATATTTTATTTTTTAATAATATTTTGAAAAAAAACCCTTTTGCCTATTACGGCATTACCAACAGGCTCGGTCCTTGGGCAAAGCCACCAAAGCAACCGTTTTGGGCCTCACTCATGGGCAGGGCATAAAAAAAAAAATTCCCTTATGTTGGGCCCAACACAAAGCCAATCATAGATTCCATCACAATTCACATAAAAGACCAAACACGAAACAAAAAACTCACTCTCTAATCTCAACCACCCAGTCGTCCTCCCCTGAGATGCCTCTTGTAACTTTCAACGGCTCGGCTCTCGGCTTTTGGCCCGATGAATCCCTCACGTCACTCTCGGCCCTCCCCTGAGTCCCCTCTTCCCTTCGGAACTCCAGTGACAACCTCTCTCTCTCTCTCTCTCTCTCTCTCTCTCTCTCTCTCTCTCTCTCACACATTTTCAACTTTTTTTTATTGGTTTGTGTTAAGCAAAACTCTCCGGCCACTGCCAGGTAGCAGTTTTTTTTTTTTGGTTCAAATCTTTGATAAGGAATCATCTGAGCTTTTTTGTTGCAGATTAATCATGGGACCTAAACAGGAGAGCAAAAAAGAAACAAAATACAGTACCCACTTGTGACCGGATAAAAAATACTATTTAAACATACAACGTGAAATCAGTCCAACAAAAAACAGAACATACAATGGTATATCTTTTTTTTTTTCTCTTTTTTTGCCTTTATTTTTTGCAATACGCTCTCTACTATTCTTATCAAAAAATTCAGTTAATTTAAGGCAAAGCTTGTGGGGGGAGATTACGGCCGTCGTACGGTCCCCCTCCAACAGTTGATTGAAGAGTAGAGTTTAGGTGCGATGCTCTTGAACAGGAGTTGCTCGAAGCTGCAGGGCGACAAGACAGGAAGATAAGTGTATGGAAGCAGCGCCTGCACTGTAGAGTGCTGAGCTGTCGCATAGACACTGTGGAGTAGAGAGAGAGAGAGAGAGAGAGAGAGAGAGAGAGAGAGAGAGAGAGAGAGAGAGAGAGAGAGAGAGAGAGAGAGAGAGAGTTGACATAGGATGTGATGACGAAGTTCGGCCGAAGCTTACGTCTCTGTGCGGTAAGACACAACCTTTGAATCAACTATCTCTGAAGAAGTAAAGCTAATCTCGACAAGCTGATGAGTGCTTATACAAATAGACAGAGGGTGGAGAAGGGTTGACTGGAGTCTGAAAATCGGAAGGCACTGGGAGCTTTGGAAAACAGAAAGTGGGATGTGAAATAATGAATAACGGTCTGGAATATTTGTTGGGTCTACTATTTATAGAGGTTTGGGAATATCTAGGGGGATTTACCAGACCTCGAATAATATATGTGGGTCCCAAGCAGGGCTACAGGTCTCACCATCGTCTCCATGGGCCCCAGCCAGAGCTGCGGGTCCCATCGTCGTTTCCATGGTTCCCAGGCAGGGCTGTGGGTCCCACCGTCATATTCGTGGGCCCTAGACAGGGTGGCGGGTCCCACTTCTGGGCGTTAGCCAGATTTTGTACCCACAGTTACCCCCTCCCAGCTAGGGCAGATGCTAGCCTAGCTGGCTGGGATTCTATGGTGCAAAATCGGTTTATCTACCGGCCTGCTTTTCGGGGCCGACCGTCGCGCCCGACGGCCCCTTATCAAGGGCCGGCCGGTGCGCGTCTACTGACCCGTTGTCCGGGCCAACCAGGTGCATGTCTGCCGACCCGCTATACGGGGCCGACTTTCGCACTCGCCGATCCCCTGTCAAGGACCGATCGAGTGTGTATCTGCCGACCCCTTGTCCAGGCCAATCGGGTGCGTATCTGCCGACCCACTGTCCGAGGTCGGCCGTTGCCCCCGACAACCCCCTGTCAGAGGCTGGCCAACAATGCATGCAAACAGGAGATCGATAGCTTAATCGTTCCAGCAATGCTTCATTCTTAGTTATGAGCGTCAGGTAGGAGATTTAATTCAAACCGGTAACATGGGATAATAGATTTAACAAAGATTACTAGCATGAGCACAGGTTGGTTCCAATTCCAAAAATATAAATGATAATGTTTAAATTATGTATGTGGTAATGGTCCCAATCGCAATATCAGATTCAGTAGCCATACCGGCAAGTGAAACTCTCACCTCACGAATGGTGGACAGCAGGCAACACTAATAAAATAATAAAAACTTTATTATTGGTGTTATTCGATAATACCCAACTGGGAGAGGAAACTCACATACTAAAAACCACGCTTGGCCTCAGGAACCCCGAATTGAACTAGAACTCTGAAAATGGTGACCAAATATCTAGAGAGCCGTCAACATCCTCAATCAAACCCATGATCAGCATTCGAGTTAGCCATACATTCGTGTTGGGTCATCGAGAAGCACGAGCTGGGAAGGGTCGACGAGCGGTGATCAAACACCTCCAAGGTTGGTGGGGAAAGGGATTGGGCAATGGTCGGTTGCGAGGCACGGAGAAAAGGCGGAGTTGGGGGGTGGGGTGGCTGTGACTCGGGAGAGGAGGCCGAGGGTCAGGGTGGTGGCCCGGGAGAGGGACGGGGAGGGGGTCGGGTGGTGGCTGCAGTAGGAAGGAAAGGCTAGGTTGGGTTGGTGGCTCGGGACAAGGGGCCCGGTCGCAGGGCTGTAAGAAGGCCTGGGTCGGGGGTGGTTGTGGCTCGAGAGAGGAAGCCGAGGGGGTTGGGGTTGCGGGCTCGGCAGAGAAGGGGGTGCAAGGGGATGCAGGCTCAGGGGAGGGAGGCAGGGGCGAGGGTCAGGTGCAAGAGAGGGAGGGAAAGGAGATTGGGGTTAGGGTTGGGCTTGGCTGTGGGGAGGATGGCTGGACGAAAGAGGAGGGAGGAGGGCGTGGGGTGGCTGGGCAGTCTGCAGAGAAGGGGGAGAGGAGGCAGGAGGGCGCGAGGTGGCTGGTGAGGAAGAAGGGGGAGGGTTAGGTGCTGTTGGGTAAGGGGAAGGAGGGTGGGAGCATACCAAGGAGGGTGAGCGTGGGCCTGCTGCAGGGTTGTGGGGAAAAGGAGGGAGGCAGCCATCGCAGGAAGGGTGGGCACATCTATAGTTTTCATACGCCTAGTATGTACCTAGGGTTTCACATACCTAGGGTTAGGGTTTCACACACCTTGCCCATAGTTTCTAAACACGAAGTGGAGTAAATCAAAAAATTTATTATTCTTCAGTGCCATCAAATGATAACAAAGGGGCATATATATAGGCTTACAATAAAGAGAAAAAATATCTGAAAGTAAGGCAGGACTAAACATATGACCTGACTGACTCTGCTGAAATAAAATAACATACAATAACATAAATGATTCTGCCAACCCATCAGAACCAGATACTCAGGTGGTGCCTCTTGTACTGGTACCTACGCTAAGGGTATGGGTGGATGTCCTCATCATTCTCCAGGGATAGCAGAGAACTCGACCCTGTCGAGTAGGGCCCGATGTAGCTCTCGTACAGCTCCAGCATGTCCAGATACAGATGCTGCAGTTCCTTACACGTACTCCATCCATCCTCAGAAGATTGTTTCCCTTTTCAATGAATCAGATATCGTTTGGTCCCACTGTTTCTGGTAGAGACAATCTCATCATCAAAGATTTTATCAATGCTTTCTGCTATATAATTGGGTTGATTTTGGGAAAGTGGAAGTAAGGATGGGCTCTAAAAAACAAGGTCAGGGGAGGGCTCATCTATTTGAGGATTGCTAGGGTTGAATTTTGGGCCCTTGTAAGCCACTAAATCCTTGATATTGAAAATAGGACAGATGCCAAAACCTTCTAGAAGTTCGATACCATAAGCATTGTCATTTATTTTTTTCAAAATTCGAAAAGGCCTTGCACTGCGAGCGTGCAAATTTATAATAGTCCCCGGGGGAAACCATTCCAAACAGATCTGGACCATTACATAATCACCAATATTAAAAGTTTGAATGTGTCTCCAGAAATCAGCCCATATCTTATAATTAACATTGCTTTGCTCAATTTTACTACTGATCTCTTAATGTAAATCATGCATATGGAATGCAAATGCAAATGCAGACTCTAAGACCCAATGATAATCTGTCATTGGGATGGGATCTATGAGTTGCCGAGGCTTAAAAATATGTATTATTTCATACGGACTCATGCCAATATATGAATTATACGCAAACTCGGTAATGGACAATTTAAGATCCCAACTCCTGACATGTTCATTCGTCAAGGTATGTACGAGACGAGGTTTCCCAGACTCCTATTGATAACTTCAGTCTGACAATCGGTTTGGGGATGAAAGCCAGTGAAGATTAGAGCTTGGTGCCCAGCTTGTGCCACAGGGTTTTCCAAAAGAAATCGGGGATCTTCACATCCTTGTTGGACACAATGGTTTCAGGCAATCCGTGTAATTTTATAACACCATCGAAGAAGATCTTGGCAATTTGGGATGCGTCGGACATCTTGGAACAAGGGAGGAAATGGGTCACCTCGGAGAAACGGTCTATAACCACTAGGACCGAATCATGCTTCCCGAAAATCTTCTTGGATAGGGTAGATTTCTGTTCACCCTGACTGCTCTTAGGTTGGGAGGGAACTGATTTGATTTTCATGCCCTCATGCTCAAATAGGCACATGTTCGATCGGCCATAAAGGAGGACATCATTGTCCAGCTAAGGTCGTACAAGAAGGATTTGACCCACATCCATGGTCAAAATATCACACCAGATCTTGTCTTTGAAGTTTATGGAGACAAGACACCGTTGTTTGACCTCTATCGTGGTCAAGTTGATCCATGAGATCTGATAGGGTCGAGGATGGGGAACAACTTTTAATCCGGTCTTAGAGATCATAACTGAAGAAACTGTATTGATGCAACTACAACTATCCTCAATTACCTTGCAGTTTTTGTCTCCGATTTTTGTAAAGGTGGGGAAGATGGCAGTACGTCTCCATTTATCTGGTTCCGTGGATTGAGATAGGGCGTACCTAATGACTGGCAAACTATTGGATGATGCATACTTAAGATGACATAATATATTATGTCCCTCCTTTATATTATCAAAGTCTCCTTCATCGTCAGCCTGATAGACAAACTCTTCGAGGTTGAATTCAAGTGCTTCAACAGGCATTCCTTCAATCATACTCATCTTGACAGGGCTTGCACAGTTTGCAACCACATGTTCGTAACCTTGGCATTTGTAAAACCTGATAATGGGGCTGAGTTTGGAGAAGTCTCCCCTGGGCCTCTTACTCTTGAAGTTTGGCTTTGGTTAAGATTGGTTGGCGTACGGTAGACTTGGGTATTGGTTGGAGGGGGGTCCAAACACATGACTCTTGGGGTCTTGACTCTTTTGACTGGATCTAAAGGTGTCTAGGTCTTGTACTAGAGCATAACCTGTCTCCAGCTCAGTGACGTCGCATGCTAGAAGTTCATTCCTTAGATCTTCTATCAAGCTAGTACGAAATCGCGAGAGGACTTGGACACGAGTTTCAGTACTAAGGATGTTGCAACGAGTGAGAAATTCATCGAATTTGGCAACATAACCCTTACCTGATTTGCTACCTTGGGTAAACTGGTGCCATTGGCCCATAAGATGGGCTTGATACATTGGCGGCATATACTTGCCCTTTAGCTCATTCTTCATGGTGACCCAAGTATCAATGGGGTCTTGGGTTTGGGTGGCTCTCAAGACTTCTACATTAGTCCAGTAAGGTTGCCCATCCCACTAAGCTTCATGGTAGCAAAACGAACCTTCTTAAGCTCAATCAAAGGGTACCATGTGAAATTCAATCCATGGACTGGAGCTAATTAATACAAGAAAAATTGGGGGTCATGTCTACTATCAAAAGAGGGCACTTCCAACCTGATACTTCTAAGGTACTGATCATCAGGATCCTGGTTGTTTTGCCATTTGAGTTGTGTCCCTTGAGGAGGATTGGGTACTTCAATATTCGGGTCGGCTCGAGCTTGGTTCATTCTATCTAATCTGGCATTGACGTCACGCTGACAAGCGACGAGGTTCTGGTTCATAGCTTTTATACCTTGGGCTAACTCGACAAGTGCCCTAGTCAAAGCCTCGGGATCTATATTGTAATTATCCAACTTACTAAACTCTCTTAATAGATACGGTCTACCTTTACGAGCTGGCATGCACAAAAAAATAAAGATAGGGGACTAACCTACAAATGATGCACTTGCTGAATTTTAAAATCAAATGCAAAAGCTAAATATCCTGAACAGTCTCTCCTAACAAAGCACACCTAGTGGAGGTGAGCTTGTAAGCCGCAACAAAATTAAAATCCGGTTCACACCCTTGACCAGATATCTCGGGTATGCTAGAAGCATCATTATCGAATGAGCGAATGGAGGAAACAAAAGCAACAATATGAGCAAGGCAACAATTGACCGATTCGCTCGGCTCCTTCTCAAGATCAGATTTCGACTCATCCCACGATGCACTCAGAGATTGATCTCGAGAAACTAACATCTTGGTGGGACACTCTCTTGCCAAGTGGCCTAAGCCTTTGCAATTGAAACAACAACGAAGATTATCGTATGTTTCCCCTCAACTATTATTCTCCTTTGAAGGAGTCACTCCTTTGGATTTCTCCAGAAAAGGAGCTCTACCCTTGTCACCTCGGAACGGCCTCATAAGACCTCAGGGTGCATCTTTGGCCCTACCATAATCTCCCCCATTCCTCTTCAAGAAATTTTTGAATTGGGAAGAAATCATGGCATTTACTCTTTCAAGGTCCAAACTGGACCCCTCACTCTCCATAGTGCTACAAGTAGAGGATTTAAAGGCAAGCCCCTTACCGTTAGAGGCGGACTTCCTAAAAGTACTCTCGTAGGTCCGGAGGTTTCCAAAAAGCTCTTCAGGGACGAGCTTTCCGATCTCTTTGGCCTTTTCAATTATCGTGACTTTTGTCATGAATCTATCGGGAAGAGACCTAAGGATCTTTACGGTATATCTTCTTGTTAGATACCTATTTTTCCCACGCAAAGGAGGAGTTAACTACGTCTTTTAACTTGGCGTAGAATCGTCGAAAGACTCCTCCTCCTCTATTCTTTCGTGGGTGCAGAGGATATCTCAAGCCTTCTTTGAGGTTTGGACGATGGAAATCTATCAAAATACACTCTCACTTATACTAGAGTAAATGACGCTAAGTTCATGCTGATTGGCGGTGCAAAGGATTTTCTCGTGGTCATCCCACATGTCAAAGGGTTTGAGGCTCGTCTTTACCTTATTACCCTCTATCACCGAAAGGATCGGTGGAGCCCAACCACCCCTAACACAAATATACAATTCTTCACTTATATCGTGAAGAAATGCTTATATTTTGCACTTCTAGTGTGCATAGTTTGTACCATCCAACAAGGAAGGTTTGTTAATAGCACTTCCCTTACTTTGTAAACCCATCACGTTAAGGATGTGTTAAGAACAAACCGTTGGGTTGCCAAAAAAAAATAAGACAAAGAGCTAAACAAGTCCTATAAATGCGGGCCAAAGCTAAACAAAGCAAAGAGCCCTAAAAAGGGTCCCACAAGCACACACCACTAAACTTGTGAATATGACACGTGATCATGTGCGATGGATTGGCAATCTAAAACGGATCCTACTCCAGGAGTGTTAGCTCCAACAATAGAGACCCGCTTTGATACTAATTAAAATAATAAAAGCTAGCTAAGGTTGGCTAGCTAAACACAAGAGACCAACTAGACGAAGTTAGTTAGCGTGCCCCACAATGGGCAGATGCAAGCACGGGTTAGATCGCTCAATCTAAAGAATAACGAAAGTTAAACAAAACAACAATCACAAGAAATAGCACAAAAGAACATACCGGTTATTTATAGGTGAAAACCCTTAAAAGGGATGAAAACCACCCTCCGATTAAACCGGGCCTAGGCTATTCACACAGAGGGGT